>CM035419.1:161737708-161845208 GCA_020310875.1 Ceratopteris richardii | reverse complement strand
AATTTCACACTCTCACACTCTGTACCCTCTGTACCCCCTGTGCTCACTGTGCTCTTTGTACCCTCTCTACAAGTTTTTCGAATTTCACACTGTCACACTCTGTACCCTCTGTACCCCCTGTGCTCACTGTGCTCTCTGTGCTCTCTGTACCCTCTGTACCCCCTGTGCTCACTGTGCTCTCTGTACCCTCTATACCCCCTATGCTCACTGTGCTCACTGTGCTCTCTGTACCCTCTGTACCCCCTGTGCTCCCCTGTGCTCCTTTTCGGTTACTCCTTTTTGGTTACTCCTTCTGTACCCCCTGTGCTCACTGTGCTCTCTGTGCTCTCTGTACCCTCTGTACCCACTGTGCTCACTGTGCTCTCTGTGCTCTCTGTACCCTCTGTACCCCCTCTGCTCACTGTGCTCACTGTGCTCTCTGTACCCTCTGTACCCCCTGTGCTCCCCTGTGCTCCCCTGTGCTCCTTTTCGGTTACTCCTTCTGTACCCCCTGTGCTCACTGTGCTCTCTGTGCTCTCTGTACCCTCTGTACCCCCTGTGCTCACTGTGCTCTCTGTACCCTCTGTACCCCCTGTGCTCACTGTGCTCACTGTACCCTCTGTACCCCCTGTGCTCCTTTTCGGTTACTCCTTTTCGGTTACTCCTTCGGCTTACTCCAAGGCGTTGACTAAGGCGTCGACTAAGGCATCGACTAAGGCATAGAATTATGGCATAACTTTGGCATCTTTGGCTTCTCTGGCACTCATGGTTCTCTTGGTTCTCTTGGTTCCGTTGGCAGCCGTTGGCTACGCGCAAACCAATTCTAACATATGAGTGGCAATAAGGGCTTAGTTATTTCCCTAGTTAGCCTAGTTAACCCACATAGTTCCTTATTTAGTATGTAGGGGATTTGAACCCACAACCTCATACTACCAAGAGATAAGTTTTATCCACTAGGCTATTTCCTCTTTTTGATACTCTATTCCTTTTCATAAATATTTAACATAACTTTTATCTCTCTCTCCTTTTATTTATTTGTTTATTTATTTATTTATTTTTATTTTATTTTTCTTGTATTTATTTATCACAATACTTCTATTTATTTATTAATAATACTATTATGATTATTATTATTATTATTATTATTATTATTATTATTATTAGTTATTTAAATGTTATTGTTAAATGTCTTTTCCTATGTTTAGACCTAGGTTTTGCATCTTTCCATACGGCCATGGACACTACTCAACATATCGATGATTTTAGTTCCTCACCCCTCCCTAGGGTATCAATTGAGCAACAAGTCGAACTTTTACGACATGAACTTCAACATGCCCAAAATGAAATAAAAGAACGTGATGTTTCACTCCAACAACTACAAAGCAATGACAATAACCTAGTTCGGGTAGTGAAGGCCATTATTACTGCCCAAGAGCAAGGAACACAATCCAAGATTGGTGCCAAAAATTTCCAATTTTCACGATTTGACGGACAAAAAGATGGCAAATTTATTCTCTCATGGTTATCCCAGTTTGATGATTTCTACTCTGATGAATCTTATTCTGAACAGGAAAAAGTGAAATTTGTAACCAACTACTTAGTGGGAAAGGCTCAGTTATGGTGGAATGTTTTGCGCCATAGCACAGATCGCCCCACCACATGGCAAGCCTTTCAAGACAAGCTCAAGGAGTCCTTCCTTCCTCCTCAGTTTCACTTACATGCCCGTCGCTCTTTGATGACTTTTGGATGGAAAGATGGAGATACTGTTTCTACCTATACTAAACGTTTTTGGCAACGTTTATTACTTTATACGTTCACTTGAAATGATTCCTGAAGATACTTTACAGCGGAAATATGAAGATGGTTTGGAGATGGGAATCCAAGCTAAGCTCAACACCTTACATCCGATGACGCTCTATGAAGCTATTTCTTTTGCACATGATGTTGAGAAAGAATTTCAATCTATCACTAAGTCCATTCGCTTACAACAAACACGTCAACGACCACAACTAATCAAACCCACTTTTCCACTCAAGCGTTCCTTTTCTACTTTTTCTTCTCCTCCTTTTCAACGTCCACCTACTTTTCAACGACCACCTATTTTTCAATGACCTCCTCAATCGACTTTTTCCCCAATCCCCAAGACAAACCCCTTACACTCTACCAAACCTCCAACCTTTCAAACTACGACGATGGATGCCCAACAAAAGAGGTCCCGTATCATTTGTTGGAATTGTGGTAAGATTGGTCATACCAAAGCTAGATGTAGGTTCCCAACTAACCACATGCAACCTGGCGGAGCTAAAGTGCATAGCATGGAGGTGGTTCCTGAAGATATTCAATTTGAAGACATTCAACCTGATTGGACTAAAGACGCATTGGAGCAGGATCTAAGTACCTTGGGTAACACAATTTCTATTCATTCTTTACTTTGCATGCAAGGTACTATTAATGGTAAAGTTGTTAATATTTTACATGATGATGGTAGTTCACAGGACTTTATTTCTCACATATTAGTCAAAGATGTCCAATTAACAGATGATGGTACACACACCATGCGTTTTAAATTTAACAATCAAGATATCTGTTTGTCTGCAATACATGATTTCCAACCATTCCCATTAATTAGTCATACACAA
Organism: Ceratopteris richardii; assembly: GCA_020310875.1. NCBI lineage: Eukaryota > Viridiplantae > Streptophyta > Polypodiopsida > Polypodiales > Pteridaceae > Ceratopteris > Ceratopteris richardii. The sequence goes on along the minus strand of CM035419.1, from coordinate 161,842,590 downwards.
GTAAAACGTGCATTTCGAAAAGGCTACAATTCATGTATTGTTTTTGTCAATAACATAGTCGATTATATACATACACTTCCTAATACCCATAAATCATTTATGGATTCTTATAAGGATTGTTTTATGGTTGATTTTCCTTCTAAACTACCACCTTCGAGAGGATCCCTTGATCATAGTATAGACTTAATTCCTGGTAGTTCTCCTCCCCATAAATCACCTTATAGGCATGGACCTTTGCATCAACAAGAAATAACCAATCAAGTTAAGGATTTACTTCACAAAGGACTTATTAGGCCTAGTTCTTCTCCCTTTGGAGCACCTGTTCTTTTAGTAGAGAAGAAGAACAAGACTTATAGGATGTGCATTGATTATAGAGCACTCAATAAGATCACAATAAAAAATAGATATCCTATTCCTAGGATAGATGATTTATTAGATAAACTTCGTGGAGCACGTGTCTTTAGTAAAATTGATTTTAAATCTGGGTATCATCAAATAAGAATGTCACCAAATGATATTTTTAAGACTACCTTTCGAACTCAGACCGGTCACTTTGAATTCATGGTAATGCCTTTTGGACTTACCAATGCACCTACTACATTTGCACGCATGATGAATAATATTTTTCTTGAATACCAAGCTTTTGTTCTTGTTTTCTTCGATGACATACTTGTCTATAGTAAGAATGATGATGAACATGAAGAGCATTTAGCAATAGTTTTTAATTTGTTACGCACCAACCAACTTTATGCAAATCCTGAAAAGAGTTACTTTTTCCAAAGAGAATTAGAGTACTTAGGCCATATTGTTTCAAGTCAAGGAGTTCATGTAGATCCAAAGAAGATTAAAGTAATTAAAGAATGGCCTATACCACAATCGGTGAATGATGTTCGCTCTTTTCTTGGATTAGCTAGTTTTTATAGAAAGTTTGTAAAAGGTTTTTCTTATTTAGCCCTCCCACTCACTTTATTATTAAAGAAAAAGTTAAAATTTGCATGGGGATTGCCACAACAACAATCTTTTGAAAAACTTAAACAATCACTTTCTCATGCACCTGTTTTGCAATTACCTGATTTTACACAACCTTTCCATGTAGTTACAGATGCTAGTGGCTCAGGTATAGGTGCTGTATTGATGCAAAATGATCATCCCATTGCATTTGAAAGTAGGAAGCTTAAACCTTCTGAAAAGAACTACAATACATATGATAAAGAACTTTTGGCAGTTGTACATGCTTTAAAAATTTGGAAACATTATCTCATGGGTACAGAAGTCATAATCGAAACCGACCAACAAGCTATTAAACATTTACTCAATCAACCATTGATTTCAGATCGACATATCAAATGGGCTTCATACATACAAAATTTTCAGCCTATGATTCAATATCAACCTGGCAAAGCTAATGTTGTAGCTGATGCCCTGAGTCGTTTTCCATCCCCATAAACAAATATTGTTTTTATTAATAACATTTCTGTGGTTCATATTTATTCATTTCATGACATGATTCCTACATATGCATCTGATTTATATTTCTCACAAACATGGAATGCTTTCAATAATTCTACTACATTTAGTGAAGACCATTACACATTTCATAATGGATTCTTGTATTTTGATCATAAGCTATGTATTACACAAGATTTTAAAGAATTTGTTATGAAAGAGATGCATGAACCACCATATATGGGTCATAGGGGCATACAAAGTACTGTTTCTACATGTAAAGAATTCTTCTTTTGGCCAAATATGGAAAAGGATATTACACAATATGTTTCCCAATGCATTGTTTGTCAACGTGTCAAAAGACATCATGGTAAAGCATTTGGATTATTAATGCCACTTCCCATACCTAATGGGCCATGGGAACAAATTTCTATGGATTTTATTACTGGTCTTCCGACAACTTCATCACATCATGATATGATTTGGACAATTGTTGATAGGTTTAGTAAACAAGCATATTTCATTCCTTGTACGAAAACTCTTTCTGCATCTCAAGCTGCCAAATTATTTATTAAATGTATTTTTCCACATCATGGTTTTCCAAAAGTAATTTTATCCGATCGTGATGTTCGTTTTTGTAATCACTTTTGGGTTGCATTATTTAAAAATTTAGGCTCTAAAATAGATTTTAGTTCTGCATTTCATCCTGAAAGTAATGGGCAAAGTGAAGCTACGAATAGTACTATTTTGGATCTATTACGTTGTTGTTCTTTAGATAATCCAACTAATTGGGATGAGAAACTTTCTTTACTCCAATTTGCATATAATAACACAACACATACCACTACTGGACGTGCACCAAATGAAATTGTGTATGGTAAAAAGCTTCCTACTCCCATGTCTATCATTCAAACTGACATACCTATGGCTGATTCTTTTGCACAACATCATATTTCTATACTTCATGAGGTTCATGAGAATATTAAAAAGAGTCAGGAACATTATACCCGTAATAATAATAAGAAACGAGCATCTAAACAATTTAATGAAAATGATTATGTTTGGTTACGCATAATTAAACGACGTTTGAAAAATATTCTACAACATCCTAAGGTAAAACTTACACCACGTTATTATGGACCTTTTCGTATTATTCAAAAATTAATGAGAATGCTTTTAGATTAGATATACCTTCTCATTGGAATATTCATAATTCTTTTCATATCAGTTTATTGAAACCATTTAAAGGAATTTTACCACTCATTCCTATTTTGGATGATCCTCCATTGTTAGAAGAGGATGCTGAAGTTTTAATTCCAGAAAAAATACTTGATCATGATGTTACTACTACACGCACAGGTAATCAATACCATAGATATTTGATTAAATATAAAAATCATTCATTCGAAGAATCACAATGGATTCACAAAACATCACTAATTCCACATTATCATCATTTGATTTCTGCTTATCATTCACAATCACATTAAATTCCAGTTTTCCAGTTCCATGCATGTTTTTTTTTTTTACATGGCACATGCCTATGATTGTTTAGTGATGCGACATGTGATTGGCCATCCATGTCTATTTTATTTTTTATCAACTGAGGTTAGTTGCTCGTCAACTGGGCCGCATGTTATACTTTATGGGATATTTGGAATGAAGGTGTAATGCCTTGAGGATTTTAATGTGTTTTGTGTTTTGATTTAGCAGGTGAAGATCCATGAGGGTGTGAACGCGCATGGACTTGGACATATTTAGAAGAATATTTTTAGAAGATGGTTATTTTTAGTTATTTTTGTAAAAAATAATGGATCGCTTTAGAAAGCGACGTTTTTGTAAAAATAGAAAATTACAAACTTGTAAATAAAGCAAAAACACGCTTTTCGGAGCGCGGCCCTCATGTATCTTCTATTCAGGACGTAATAGGAATTTACTATAAATACGCATGCTCTGGTAGAGTGTCCATCAGAGCATGTGGGGGGAGATTGTACCCAATTTGGTGTCGTCTCTTATCTCTTTCTGTCTTTGAGTATTTTTTTCTCTGCGTTCGTATGTCTGTTATTCTCTGCGTTCCTATGTCTGTGGTACTTGGGGCAACATTCACAAGCCAAGGAAACGATCGACAAAGCTTGGATGAAGACACTAAGCTTGGAGCCAAAGTGAAGGAAGGAGCCCAAGCTACATGTTTGTCAAACACTTGAAGATGGAACCCAAGCTAAAGATGGACAAGGTTGAGGCCTAGATTTGAGCTTCCCAACAAAGGAGGAGTACAAGACTCCAAGGTAAGGGCTGCCATAAAGTGTTGAAGACTCAACAAGGACTTGGAGACATTCCCAAGGTTGCAAGGAGCAACGAGAAAAGTGCAAGCTCGAAGGAAGATTCACTCATGCAAAGTGTGACAAAATGGCTGAAGTTAAAGGAGGTAAAGAAGTGCATTTGCAAATAAGGGCTGAAGTGAAGGGTAAGAAAAATCCACACTGTCTATGGTGGTAAGTTACAAGCTTATACCATGTGAATTTATTGTCAAGGATGAGGCTAGTAAGACCACCAGAAGAGAGTGGCAAGCCAATGTGAGGCAAGTAAGACCATCCCAAGAGGAGTGGCAAGCCTATGTTGGGTGTAAGAAGCACCATAGACCAAGAGAAGGTCTAGTGAAAGGTTGAGGCAAGTAAGACCACCCAAGAGGAGTGGCAAGCCTATGGAAAGTAAGACCATTCAAAGAGGAATGGCAAGCCTATGAAACAAAAAGTAAGACCATCCCAAGAGGCATGGGAGCCCTTGTTAGGTGCAAGAGGCACCATTGATCACATTCACAATTTCTTCTGTTTTTTTTGTAGGTGATGAAGAAAGATTGGAAGATGTGGAAGCTATGAATGCTTCACATGAAGAAGAACTCATGAAAGAGTTCATGTATGATCAGCCCATTGTTGATTTTGCAGGTCTAAAATCAGCCATGAAGAATGAAGAAAAGATTATGAAGCAAGGGGAAGTTAGCTTGCAAAGATTGGAAGATCCAAGAAGAGTCCAATGAAGAGAGAGTGGAGCCAAACCAAATTTCAGATTTGGAAGAGTCAAAGAAAGAGTAAGAGCAGCCATAAAAGGTAACCTTAAGGACTAAGAGGAGCCACATCTATGCAAGGAGTGCTTTAGAAGGCAAGAAGCAGCCATGAAGGAAAAAGGAAGCATGACAACCATGACAACATCAAAAGGATGTGCAAAAGAAATTACAACCATAGACAAAGACAAAGATGATCCAAAGACAAAGGAGGATCAAAGCAAAGCATGTACGACTAGAAGATGTGAAGACATGAAGCCATTAAGATATAGAAGAAGAGAGACATGCAAAGAGAGGACAACAAAGAAAGAGAGTGAAGCAACAAAGGTATATGAATCTAAGGTGATCTCATTTGATTGTGAAAGTTTGTATGAAGCATGTTTATGCTAGGGACTGAAGAAAAGCTCTTGCAAAGAGCCAAAGAAGAAAGCATGAAGCTCGAAGGAAGCCAAAGAAGCCAAAGAAGCTTCAAGAAAGAAGATCACCAACCTATCGAAGAAAAGATACGAAGGCAAAAGAAGGAAAAGATGAAGAGGAGGAGAATTGGAGAGTAGCATGGACTCCCAATTGTAGCTTGAGGGGGAGTGTTGAAAATTATGGAACATGAGCAAGCTCCAATTGTGAGGCTTGACACATAATTACCTCTCCTTTATTACCTCTTCATCATTTGTGCGTTTGTTGTAAGCCCAAAATCAAGCTAGGCCTTGAAAATATAAAGCCTACACTCTTAACCTTAGAGGAAAGTGTTGAATTAAAAAGGGAAATTGTATTTATGGCTTATATAAAATCCAAAATATATTTAGAGAGATCTAACAAACAAAAAAGTCATGACCTTATCCATATGGAGTGATGTGGAGCACCAAAAGCCACCCAAGGCAATGGAAGGACAAAGAACATGAAAGGAAAGGTCAAGAGGTGAGAGAAGATGCAAGGGTAGGTGAAAAGTCCCATGCCCATACCTCTATATATAGAGGTCACTTGAACGTGAACCTTTGAGGAGATGACAAGGAGGTGGCATAGAAGCATATGGTGGTCATTCTCTCACCAATGGATGTCATAAGGTACCTCATGTGGATGCTACAATGCACATAGGTATTCCAACTGCATATCTTTTCTGTACATAGCCACCGTGTGAAGGTGATATCTCTCTATGTACTTATCCATTTAATGCATATGATATCTTGTAGGAAAGCTTATCTCTCATACTCTCTCTATCGCAAATATCTTTGTCAGATGATTCTCCAGTAGTGACAAGAAACATTTCTTCAGAACCTCAGTTTCCTGCATAACCTGAGATGACAGGTAGTCTATATTTATGCAATCGGTTACCTAGTCCAATGAAATCTAAATGGAGTGTTCTTTAGCTTGTTAGAAAGCTCGAAAAGCCTAATATGTGTGGACACATTTTCACAACCATTGAATCTGGGACTTGTGACCGATTTAGGTTTTAATAAGCATGTGTCTTAGAAGGCAGTTTCTAGAAGAGCTTCTCTCACTTCGGCTGCATGTATTGGAGTCAAATTTCTCCATAGTAGTAGTAGTAATAGTATCAGTAGCAGTAGTAGTATTTTTAGTAGTAGTTTTAGCAGTAGTAGTAGTAATAGTAGTAGTAGTAGTAGTAGTAGTAGTAGTAGTAGTAGTAGTAGTAGTAGTAGTAGTAGTAGTAGTAGTAGTAGTAGTAGTAGTAGTAGTAGTAGTAGTACTAGTAGTAGTAGCATTAGCACTAGTAGTAGTAGCATCAGTAGCAACAACACCAAGACCACCAGCAACAATAGCATCACGAGCACCAGCACTAGCAACAACAACAGCAGTAGCACTAGCAGTAGCAGTAGTACTAGTAGTAGTAGCAGTAGCAGCAGTAGTAGTAGTAGTAGTAGTAGTAGTAGTAGTAGTAGTAGTAGTAGTAGTAGTAGTAGTAGTAGTAGTAGTAGTAGTAGGCATAGTAGTAGTAGTAGTAGTAGTAGTAGTAGTAGTAGTAGTAGTAGTAGTAGTAGTAGTAGTACTAGTAGTAGTAGTAGTAGTAGTAGTAGTACCAGTCAATGGATGAATCAACACCCTTGTGCAGCTTTAAAAGGTTGTAGGCCCTCAAAGATTTTTTTCTATAGTGATCAAGAGTCACTATTTTGGCTCAAACCCAAAATGTAAATGTGCAAAATAATAAAATTTTTCTTAATGCTTTTCAAAACTCTCATCTATAGACAACATTTAAAAAAAAATATTTGGATAATCTAGCACAAGGAGACAACCTCTGCAAGTTAGACTAGTTGTCCATATTGTTTACTGCCTATGTGAAAAGACACACTTTCACTATTTGCAACTTGCTTCCCACCTCACTCACAAAACAATCATCAAATTTATATCACACTCAGTACAATCAATGAGCATTCAAAAAAAAGTGAAATCACCTTAAATGGATATCTAAAAAAGTAGATACAACAAAGACAAAGGTGTTCTAGAAACTAGATCACTCCTTAGAGAGGTAGTGAACAATGGATAATTACAGAGAAGTATAACAAACAAAATGACTAACTAAGCAAAGGGGCTACGTTTAGAAACTTTGTTATACTTGAAATTAACTTACAAAGAGGAAAGGGGAGATGGACTTGCAGTCACGACTTGGTTTCATACATATAGACGCACTCAAAAGTGCTCTTCCACTTTTGCGAGAATCTTTTAATCAACCATTTAACAATGTTAACAAATTAGGAGAAAGGTTGAGAATTCTTGGTAGTTGAAATTCATGACATGAAGCCTCTAAATCATAGTTTTAGTTATCATCCACTCTTTTGAGAATGTAGCTAAAAGTTACAAAAAATATTCGAAACACCTACATACTCAAATGGAGCCACAATGGACCAAAAACCTGAACATGAGAACACCGGAACAATTGATCATTGAAACACAGAGACACACTAGAACACACTAGAATTATATTTGGTCAAGTTATCACACACTTGAGACTTTCCCTAAGGTTTGAGGAATGATTATTAACTCTTTCCCTCAAGGCTTTAGCTTAAATCTATCACCAATGTTTCTTTTAAAATTCAATAGCTTCATTACTTTCAATCCTTTTGTAAACATAGCTGCAAATTGATCTTTGGAACTTGAATGCTCCACTTGACCTCCTTTGAATCAATTTCACTTTGATGAAGTAGTATTTGACTTCAATGTGCTTGGGCCTAGCATAGAAAACCGAATTCGACGGTAGGTGTACACTACTCATATTGTCACACATGATGGGAATCTATTTCACCTTCAAGTTCAAGTATTTAACGAGTTGCTCAGCCCCATAAGCTCACAAGCAACAAGGGATAAGGATCTATATTTAGCTTCTATTGAAGATAGGGCTACTATTGGATGCTTCTTGGAGCTCCATAAGATAGTCTTGCTTGCAACCATGACTACATAACCACTTGTGCTACTCCTATCATCCTTTGAGCCTACCCAGTATGCATCCCAATATACTTTCACTTACAAATCCTCATCATAAGCATAAAATAACACTTTATTTATGGTTCCCTTTCGGAATCTAAAAACCCTCTTCGTATCCATTAAATGTTGCACCTTGGGAGTTTGCATGAACTATGAGAGACCTCGTAGTAAATGATTGATATCTAGCTTCATAAGATTTAAATAGTTTAAAGATCCTACAAAGGATCTATACAAAGTAAAATCTTCAATGTCTTCTCCCTCATGTACACTCGGCTTTACATTTAGTTCCAATGGATTTGAAATTTTCTTGCAATTACACATGGCATACTTTGCTAGTACGTCAAGAATGTACTTCGGTTGCATGAGGTATATGCCTTCTTGCTCTCTCTAATGCTTGCATTATCATTCCTTGTAATAGTAGATCATCAACATATATGCAAATGTAAACAACAAGCTCGCTGGTGTAGCTCAGTGATGAGTAGCACCTCCTTTAATGTCAATCCGGGAAGACGTGAGGATGGTATGAAGACCTCGAGCAAGTGGAGGCACAAGTGCGTGAGTGAGAAGCACACAAACATGCACACACATACACACACGCGCACACACGGCAAGACAAAGAGTGAGAAGCAATGGAGTTCTTAGATTACTTTCAAAAAGCTCTTACAAGTTCATTTCAATTACAATCTAACCTCAAAAATGAGCTCTCTAGCTCCTTTTATAGTTTTTTGACTAGCTTTGGCCTTGTCCAGACCTAGTGTCCGGCCTAGTTAAAAATTAGGTTCCAGGGCTCTTTTGAGGGCTCAAACGAGATCTAAAAAATATGAAAATTGGTATGTAGGCACTTCTAAGGCTCCTCAAGCTCAAGGACTCCTTGGCTTGCACAAAATGGAGCTACAAAAACACGAAATGGTATTTACAATGGTTTTTAGTGATTAAAATCACTATTTGTGTAGGGATTTTCTCTGTTGATTTGTCGTACACATCTTTGAGCTCCCTACTTGCTCTTTCTTCTTGTGTGCTCCACTACTTGATGTCTGAAAAATTTAGAAGGCCTACTTGCCAGATCTTTGGCTACTGTGTTTGCTTGTGCTATCTCTTCGTTCCGACCCTCTTTGTCTTATGGCTCCTTTGGTTCCCTAACTGCTGCCAACACCCCCCCCCACTCTCGCTTCTGTCGCCCCTGACAGACCCTTGTCTCGATGCTCGTTGAACGTAATATTGGACAACGTCGGAAGCGAGGTGATGTTCTTCTAATCTGAGCCCCCGTGCTAGATCTGTTAATAATGCATCCTAATTCACTGGTCCTGGCACGTCCGGATGTGGCACCCACAATTGTTCTGAATGGATGGTTCTCTCCACAGCAAATAAGTGGAGAAGATGTGAGGGCCTGGGTACGAATATTTTTGAGTGATATTCCTAGAATCCCGTTATGAACATCTCCTCGAATGTCTGTTTAAAACAAGCTGGGAGGTACTTTATTCTGGCGTGCCAAGCATATATTACCTCTATGGATGGGGTTGTGCTCATGTCGTATACCAGATCTTGGTTTCCTGTAAGAAATCCGACACCTGAGAAGTGGGGGTCTTTAATATTCTTGAACGTCCTGAAGGTGATTAGCATTAGTTCAAAGATTTTCATACACATTTGTGCCATCACATCGGGGGTATTCTGTAGTCTAGTGCTCCAGTGTCTGATGGTAGAAATCATGTAATTTACAGTGGGAGGGCCTTGGGGTGGTGCTAGATAAACATAATTTAACCACTTTGCGCAACCCTTGACGTTCTTGACAGCAATGGTAAACTCTGGCCAAGTGCGTCGGCGGAATACTGGAACATAACAAGGATTGTTTTAAAATAGGGCATGTTAGTCCAGGTACGAACCATTTCCGGGTAGGTTTCAAGAAGACGGATTCTCCAGGTTGGTTGATAAATGGAGCCTTTCTTTGCACTTTCTAGGATATCCTCTGGCCCAAATTGTGTGGCAAAAGTTGGAGGTTTGCCACAACTACGTTGAATCTCTGCATTGTAATCCGCAAGGAGCAAACAATATGGCACATATTGATCATCATTGGTGCCGATCCATCTATGATGAGACATGCTTCGAAAGTATTCAGACTTAATGATGATGTCTTCTAACTTTGCCATAGATTGGATTTGAATGGCCACTCTATCTTCATGGGTTGTTGCTGTCTTCTTGAGTGTTTGGAGCCATTCCGATACTTCAACTTCTAATGTGTCCAGTCCTTCTGAGGTCTGTGCACCACCTGGCATTGGCATAGGAACGTATGGTTCCTCATATGTTTCATCCACCTCGATGGGTACTAAACCCTCCGGTTCGGGTTCTACAACTGGGGAGGCCTGCCTTTCATATTCTAGTAACTTTCTCTGGAGTTCAGCCACCTGCTCTGTCAATGCCTTTACTTCCTCTGAAGTCGAGGCCATTTCTAATACCTTGGTTGGAGCCTCCTTTTCCCTGAGTTGGCTATGTAGCTCATCTCGTTCCCTTTCCAAATCATCATGTGCGTCTAATAAATCCGCATAACTTTCCAAGATGGTTTTCATTGTTTCTGTGGGAACCGCTTTGAACTGTTCTGGATCGATCTCATGGGGGGAACCTTCCATGGCTGCTTCCAGGTTTTCTTCATTTTGTTTCTACAACCGTTTATTTTCTTCAAGTGCTGTAGCCATATGCTTGCGAAGTAGAGTTAAATTACGCCGAACTCTTAGGTTATCTGTTTGGTACACCTCCAGCAAGGCTTCAAGTTGTTTGACACCGGGTTCTGCTGATGGTTGGGGTGTCTCCAGGAGTGTTTGATGGGCTTGCTCGAGAGTTGTGTAGCGCTGGTTGAGTTCCGCATTTTCTTCTTCTAGCATTGTGAGTCGTCTTTGTAGGTTCTGATGATTCGTTGTCAACTGTTGATGGCGGCCTATGAGATCCCTGTACTCACGCTGAAGTTGATATGCACACTGATGTAATGATAGGAATATACTATTTACATTAAAAGATGCAGATAAAGATGAAGATGCATGAGGAATGGGGATGGGGAAGGGAGTTGTGAATGCTGTGGAATCGAGTGGTGAAGTTGGTGGAGGGGGTATGGGAGATTGAGGTTGTGTGGGGGGTGGGGGTGGTGCTGTGGCGGGTGATGTCTCCATCGTGTCAAATGTGGGTGTGACAGTAAAGAGGGGGACCGTGGGTGGGGTGGAAGTGATATTGGTGAAGAGTGTCGTGAAGGTGGGCATGGAAACTCCTCCGAATTGGATGCCGGGAGAGAGAGGAATTCCCATGACAACTGTGGTAGTGGTAGAAAAGGGCGTGGTCGTGCCGGTTGGTGAGGTGAATTGTGTAGCGAGAGGTGTGGTGGGTGGCGAGAGTGGTTCCTCCTGATGTTCTTCTGTTTGCGTGTTGCCTTCCGGTCCTGAAACATTGATGTGTATTTGTTTTCCAGATCGCCTAGGGCGGGCAGGCACACGTTTCTCAAATCGATTAATGTATGTCATGGCCTCATGTATGGCCTCATCCAAGCCGACTGCCTCTGCATGTAGGTTCATGGCTTCGATAAACATATCGTCCACACCTTCCTCAGCCAATAGTTGGCTCATGAGCACCTTACCTGATTCAAGTGACATTTTGTGTTGTTCCTGCACTCGCTTCATGGTTTGGTACAATCTTTTAATTTGTGCCGAATATGCTGGGGCACTTGCTAGTCCTGAGATTTCATCATATTCTTGATATTGTTCTTCGTCGGCTTCCTCTTCTTCTCCTCCTGCTTCTTGTTCATCTCCTTCGACTTCTACGACGACTGGTTGTGTCGGGGCTGGTGTTGTTGTGGTGGGGTGTGGTTCCTGGGCCTGGTCTGCTTCTGTTTCAAGATTAGATTCGTAGATCAGCCTGGCAACTTCTTCATCCGTGAGGTCATTGAGAGTAAATCCCTCTGGAAATTCAAAATCTGATGGAATGGGGGGAAACACCAAGTTGGGCCCTTCTGTACTTGGTCTGGGAAGACGAATGGTGAATGGCCGCACACGCCTAGTTTGAGGAGGAGTCACCTCAGGTGTGGTAGTGGCTCCCCTTGGTTGAGCACATGGTAATTGGACGCCTCCTCTCATCTTCTTCGATGGAGGACCCGCTGTTGATAGTCGCCTTTGGAATTCTTGGGCCCTGGACCACACTAGTGCTCTTTGAATGGGCACGTCATATGCTAGGCACCTGTAAATTATTCTTGTTAGGGCACAACAGCCATGAAGTACATTTTTCTGCTTCTTATTCCAGCGCTGATGGGCTAGGTGTATCTGATCGATGACCCAGTGCGGTATGTTGAGGGTGAGGTTCTCTGTTTCTGCCAAGTATAAGCTGAACCATATTTTCTTAGGGGGCATAGTGAATCGTTCCTGTGCGGGAAAAGCAAAATGTTGCATAACAGTCCGTAAGTGGAGAGCAATGGTAGGCATCATTACCACCATGTCCTTCAATTTATTGAGATCCTTATGCTTCATCCGTCTCGGGACCATTGTTTCTTTCTCGGTGGGAATGTGCATACCTTGCATGTTCAATGCCTCCCGTACCAGATTGAGGGTCAGTTTGAATCTCTTGAGTTCGTGTCCTGGCAACAATGATGGTAGTACAAAAGTACTATCGCCTCCCTTGGCCCTACTAGGAGTTATGGTACATATGAAATAGGAGCAGCGTAGAAAATTAGGTTTAGGCAAGTGTGCTCTGAAATATCTATCCAGGCCTGCCTTGGTCCAAACTGATCGCATTACCTCTGCATTCTGATAGTTCTCAAATTCCCGAGTGAAAAAGTGGTAGCGTCCCCATTTTCCATTAAATTCAATTTCTGCTTCCAAGAAGTAGGTGCCGTCACCCAATGGCCCTGCTACATCACTGAACCAATGAGCATGTTTCCCCACTTGAGAAGTGTGCCCCTGAGGAGGGTCATGGATAGGAAGGACATGCACCGCTTGAAGTTCTTGAGGCCTTTCGGTGAGTGGTGGTTCCAGAAGAATAGTTTCAATGTCCACAATCTGTGCACTGGACCCTGCCTGGGAACTGGTGCCTCCAGCTTCTGCCATAGTTATTGCTTGCTACTGGTTCTGTCGAGAATATGGAGCATGCGTTAATATTGTAATGGACAAGATAGAACACGTTTTGCCCCCGTTACAATATTATCGTGAGATGGGTAATGGGTTAGTGGTCAGTGAGTGCACGATGACAGTGTGTGTAGTTAATGAATGGATAGTCCTAGGAGCTAGATGGAAAGATGCAGTGTCTGACTGATGCAGTTAGTAAGTGGAAATGAATTCACAAATTGCGGTCGGGGGGTTTATTACAAGTCTTAGGTTGCCAAATATCATGGATGGCTTTTGGTCTTGGTTTTGTGGAGACGCGGGAGGGTTGCATCAGTAATTCCGCTGTGGGTTGTTGTGTCTTTGGGACCCATTTACGAGTGAGTCTGTGCGTGCTTCTAGGTGGCAGTGTGTTCGAGTGTATCAGACAAGAGTGGGTGGCGGCTGCGTGAGCGAGTGGACCCTGTCATGTATGATGTGAATTGTGTGGGACTAGTTGAGCCCGCAAGCAAGCCTTAGGCACCCAAATTTGTCTTGGTCGTGGGTCAGCCTTCATCGACTTCCTGGGCACCCAGATAGATTTCACTTTCTCAACAGAGGTTTTAGAAGTCCTCTTATTAGTATCATGTCGTTGATTACTAATAGGTGGTTGAGAAAGATGTCGCAACTTGGCTATAGTCGGCAGCTCATCTTTTCGCACCCACATTTGTTTCACTGGTTGAGTTGTTCGGCCTTGCGCGTTCTTTTGGTCTCCCGCATAGATAGTCTTTAGTAATTGATCTGCCCTTAGTTGCTGCCTCCTTCTGGCCTTTGGAAAAGAACGGAGTTCCGCCAATGCCTTGACTTTTCTATTGAGATCTCCATGGCTTTTCCTCTGCATCACATAGCTTTGGACAAGAACAGCATGGTCAACTTCATGTGTACCCCTGGAAGGACCAGGAGTCTGTGCCTTTCCTAGTTCCTGGAGTGCTCCATTATCTAAGTCAACGGTCATTCTACTCTGATTCACCCATACCTGAAGAAGTCCACTTCTTAGGTTTAAGTTGACTGCTTGGTCATAAATCCAGTCTTGACCCAAGACAAGAGGTTCGGTGAGGTCCTCATCTTGACACACTAGTACTCTGACTGTCAATACTTCGTCTTGAATGGAGATGGGAAGATCCACCTCGCCCAGGCAAGGGGTTTTCTACACCTCCGAATCCTATGAGATATGCTTCTATGGGATTGACAGTTAATTTCAACTCTTGACAGTAAGACAATTGAACAGCACTAGTGGCTGCACCTGAGTCAATCAAGGCTCTTACAGTCTTTGCGTTTTTTCCTTGTCCTATATCTAAGGTTATAAAAGGACGTCGATCAATTATCCTATGAGAGCTGATACATGAAACTTCACACATAGCCATGTGATATCCTTGGTCTGCGTCGGCATCTGGCCTAGGTTGCTCTCTACCTCTTCTTCTTAATTTCATTCTCCGTATGCGCTCTAGGGCTTCTGCTTGAGCCTCTTCTCGAATTCGCTTTTCTTCTTCTTTGCGTTTCTTAGTAGTGTTGAGTCGGCTCAGCATTTCCTCTGTGAGAGGTTCCTGATACAACTTGACTCTGCAACCACTAATGTAACTTGGAAGAACATCGCCTTCTAATGTGGCTAGCTGCACTGCTCCACTTGTTGAGATTCTATTAATGATCATGGGTTCATAGCCTCTCTTCTCTAGTTTCCTCGCATGTTGTTTCAACGTATATACTAGTACTAGGTCTCCTGCTTTCAAGCCTTTATCCTTAATATGGGCATCAAAATATGCCTTTTGTCGTTTCTTAGCTGCATATATCCCTGCAGTCGCCCTCAGTCTTGTTTCTCCTAATTGTTCAAGGTCAAAAAGTCTAGAGGAGAGTTCATGACCCGTCCATTCATGCTCTTGTGCTACTTTTAATGTAGGTATTAAAAAGTCCAATGGTAGCACTGCATTTTGGCCAAATACCATCTGGAAGGGGGTGGCTTGGAGTACCGTTTTGTAGGCGACTCGGTATGCCCAAACAGCATGGTGTAACTGTTTGTCCCAATCAAAGCGTTTATTCTTCACTAATTTCATCAGTACATTGCATAGGATCTTGTTGGTGCTCTGTGCCTGGCCATTTGCTTGAGGGTGATAGGGGGTAGACTTCTTATGTACTACCAAGAATTCTTGGAGCAGATTTTCAATAACTTCATTCCAGAAGTGAGTGCCTCTATCACTAACTAGCTCTATAGGTAACCCGTTGTCGTCGAGATTTTCTCTCCTCTCACTTGTGAAGGCCTACAAAAAACATATTTGGTGAAGGTAGCCAGAATTCCCCGAGAAGTCCACGATGCATCAAGGATGTCAAAGGAAGGTCACATACAAAGTTTCAAAGAAATCAAGAAAGTCCATGGTAGCGGTCAAAGTTGGTCAAAGCTGGTCAAAGTTGGGAAATTAGGGCAAAAATTTCATTGTCACCAAATTAGATGAAAATCCATATACTTGTAAAGATTGTCAAAGGCAATCTATAGCCCGAATTTCAGCAGAAAATGGATTTTGTAGCACATTGATATGCTATGTTCATTTTGTAAAAATGTATTTTTTCTAGTTTGACCCTACAAATTCTTGTATAGAAATTTATGTTAGCCATATGGTTTGGCATGTATAAAGATCATATGTGGCTACATATTTGTACAAATTTTCAAGGCTATCAGAGCTTCCTAGAGACCTTAATGCCACCTTGCAAGCTTCCAAATGTAGTCAAACTTGTACAAGGGAGATTCAGATGGGAGTTTTTTTTGCATATTCTTGAAGGAGATCTTTGGAAACATAGTCCTACAATGCTTCATCTTCATCAAAGACTTTTTGGAGGGTCAATGAGCACAAAGTCCAGTTTTCAAGGTCACCGTAGTTTTCTAGAATAAGAAAATTGAAGGCTTGAATGTCTGCCACATGTCAAAATATGATTGAACTATGTTGTACGGTCAAGATGAGCTCATATTCAAGGGTGGAGATGCACTAAAGCATAAAGGAAGGAGGATCCACGAATTTTTTCCATAAAAGAAGACCTTTTTTACAATCAAAGATCAATAATGCAGCATTTCTCCAAAAATAGTGGCTTATCTTATCCGAATTGATGTCAGCACTGATCCGACGGTCCAGATCATCCCCAGATCCAATGGTGGAGAATGAGGGCGCCTAAAATTCACTCCTTTACACTAGATTTGATAGAAAGAACAATTCCAAGCCATTGATTTGATTAATCAAATGGTTGTAATCGAAAGTAGTGATCCTAGAGTTGAGAGTTGATTTCTCTAGATCCAAGGGCCCAAATTCATTCAAAAAACTATATAAACCCCCCTCCAAACTCCTAGAGCATCATTGTTAAGCATCCATAGGGCTCATGCTAGCTTACGGTTTCCTTGAGACGATCACCCTCGGTTGAGCGAGTGAGGATCCAAGGTGAGCTAGTATGAGTATAGAACCTAGTTTCAAATTTAAGTTAGAACTCCTATCTAGGATAGGCTCTTGAAACCAGCATCTCTATCTTGACTCACCCTCGGTGGAGCGTGTGAGTGAGTTAGAGCTGATTTTAATGAGTCTTAGACTTCTTTAGTTAGACGTTACGAGCCTAGACAGACATAGGGTCACTGGAGTGGAACTCACCTTCTTACGTGTGACATTCGGTTGAACTGTCATGGTTTGAGGGTCGGAACCACCTTTGATCAGTAGACTGCTTAGCATGACGTACCACGACGATATTTTACATGTAACTTAATTCAAATCCTTTTAATTCATGTCACTTGTCACTTGTCTCTTGTCTCCTCTCTCAGTCTCTTAAGTACTTTTACATGTCTTCTATTTCTTCTATGTGTGAGAAGGCTCCGCAGTATTGCGTTGAACCAGTGAGGATGTTTCTTTGAGCTTGTGAGTGAAATCCATCATCATAATTCACTTGCATGCATATAATCCATACAAATCCATACATATTTTATTAGTTTCTGAAAGTGTATAAGAAGCTCCAATATTGGACCATTCTTCCTTTCGAAACTGATTTATGTGAAAGGATTCCATCTATTCTCATCATGCATACATATCATCCAAAGAAGACTATACATATGGATTGGAATTAGGAAGTGTTTAAGAAGCTCCTTCAATGGACCATTCTTCCTTCCAAATTTCATTTGTATGTATGGTTCTCTTTCATTCTTATCATTCATGTTCATAAATCTAACTTGCACTCCTACATTCCGATTCCCATAATTATTTCAACATCTCTCTCTTCTCCATACTCAACATTAATTTCACCTTCACATCTTTAAACCTTCCAACATTCATTAGCTTCATACACTCTGTGTGTGCCACGACCGGACCCGATCCACCCGGATTGCGATCACCTCCACATTTGAGCCCGACGTGAAACGCTTCGTGGCATTTGCTTTTGATCTTGTTGGGAGGTTGTGATCCATATCCTTTGTTTCATATTTTTCATCCTCATCATATCATCATCATCAGTCTTGAGTGTTGCACTGGATTTCTCACAGTATCGTGCACATCTTCGTCGTGAAGTAAACGCAGCTAAAGAGTTCTTTGAGCGTCACGGTATTCGTTTGTCTCTCACTACTGCATATAACCCAGAGGCCAATGGTAAAATAGAGAGAGGGCATCCACCTATTGTGAAAGCCATATCTAAAGCATGTAATGGTGACATCAAACAATGGCCTAAATTCTTACCTTTTGCACTTTGGGCAGATAGAATGACATGCACACGTACTACTGGATATATGCCTGCTGAACTCATGTACTGTCAAAAACCATTGTTTCCAATTCAGTCTCATATTTCTGCATGGTCAAATTTGCCTTGGTCTGAAAACATGTCTACTGATGATTTTTTGAGTTTACGTATTAAACAGTTAGAACAAGGTAAATTAAGACTTGATGATGCTGTTGAAAAATTAAGAGAATCTAGAATGAAGAACAAGCATTATTTTGATAAAACCCATCGATTGCGTCCTAAGCCAATTGAAGTAGGAGATTGGGTGCTCATTTATGATAGTACATTCGACTCTCAATATGATGCACGCAAAAAGCTCACTCAACGGTGGTTTGGGCCATACATAGTATCAAAAGTCAACAACAATGGTACATATGCTCTTTGTGAATTAAATGGTGTTGCACTAAAAGCTTTCATTGCAGGTAAAAGGATAAAGTTATTCAAGAAGCGTGATAATGACGAGTACATTTTGGATGAGGACATTGAAGAAGATGACAACAATGAGGCCGATTCATAAACAGGAGTATCCATGTTATTATTAAAAAAAAAAAACATCATTAATTTTTCAAGTTCATGTTGCTTTGTTTTTTTTCAAGTTCATTCTATTTTTTTTCCATGCTTGTTTCATGCATGTTTTTTTCAGTCTTTGCATCACATTGCATATCCACATCACTTGAGTCAAAAAAGGCAAATGATGATTTCTCTACTTGTGTAAAATTGTATCTTAAGTAGTAATTTATCTACTAAGAAATTGATTATAATCTAGGATTGTGGAAAGATAGGGCATGTAGATTTGGAGGTTTATTCTGGTGACATGACTTTCATATATAAACATGCATATGTATCCTGTATCGAAAGCATAATTGTTGAAATCCTAGCTCCTGCTATTGCATGTTTCTACATCCTTAGGCCATCTCACAGCACTTGTATCGGAGTTTAAACGACTGTTCTCCGTCATCAAAAATGGTTGTACCTTGTATCGGGGTTTAATTTTTCTTCGTCAAAAAAAAAAAAAAAAAAAGCTACATGTTACCAAGAAGTTTACACTTTCTTCCACCCCCAAAAAAAGTGATCGTAACCATAAAGTTGCCGAATCATCATCATCATCGAAAAAAAAAAAAGAGCAAGTCAAAGGAGGATAAAGAGGCATAGTAGAATAAATCACAGGCTATATAAGCAGATTTATGCATTAGTGGAGTTTAGTTAGATTTCCTTGCATGTTATTAGAGAAAGAGCATATTCATATTTATGTAGGAAAGGAGTTGATCTAAAATAAGCTAAAGATGAAAGATGTCTCTTGAAAATCCTAAATCTTTGTTTATAATCATATTTAAGGTAGATTGCTTTATGAAAAAGGTACAAAATTTTCTTCAAGATGAGAGGAACTGATGCTTAAAACGACTCAATACATCCACTTCCACTTCATATTGATGCTTGTTTTTTTTCTTTCTTGTTGCCAATGTTGCTTGTTCATTTGCATATATGTTGCCTATTTGTTCATGCATATTCATGTTGCCTGTTTCAATTCTTTCTTTCATGCAAATTTTGCTTCATGTCACGTTACCTACTTATTCATGCATATAATCAATTTTCCTTCCATGTTTCTTATGTTGCCTATAAAAGAATTTGATGCCTGGAACATTTTGTTTTTCACAGATGCTAGAGTGGCGCTTCCGGAGGAATCGCAGGTTTAGTGGGGGCGAATGTCGTCAAGATTTTCTCTCCTCTCTCACTTGTGAAGGCCTACAAAAAACATATTTGGTGAAGGTAGGCAGAATTCCCCGTGAAGTCCACAATGCATCAAGGATGTCAAAGGAAGGTCACATACAAAGTTTCAAAGAAATCAAGAAAGTCCATGGTAGCGGTCAAAGTTGGTCAAAGCTGGTCAAAGCTGGTCAAAGCTGGTCAAAGTTGGGAAATTAGGGCAAAAATTTCATTGTCACCAAATTAGATGAAAATCCATATACTTGTAAAGATTGTCAAAGGCAATCTATAGCCCAAATTTCAGCAGAAAATGGATTTTGTAGCACATTGATATGCTATGTTCATTTTGTAAAAATGTATTTTTTCTAGTTTGACCCTACAAATTCTTGTATAGAAATTTATGTTAGACATATGGTTTGGCATGTATAAAGATCATATGTGGCTACATATTTGTACAAATTTTCAAGGCTATCAGAGCTTCCTAGAGACCTTAATGCCACCTTGCAAGCTTCCAAATGTAGTCAAACTTGTACAAGGGAGATTCAGATGGGAGTTTTTTTTGCATATTCCTGAAGGAGATCTTTGGAAACATAGTCCTACAATGCTTCATCTTCATCAAAGACTTTTTGGAGAGTCAAAGAGCACAAAGTCTAGTTTTCAAGGTCACCGCAGTTTTCTAGAATAAGAAAATTGAAGGCTTGAATGTCTGCCACATGTCAAAATATGATTGAACTATGTTGTACGGTCAAGATGAGCTCATATTCAAGGGTGGAGATGCACTAAAGCATAAAGGAAGGAGGATCCACAAATTTTTTCCATAAAAGAAGACCTTTTTTACAATCAAAGATCAATAATGCAGCATTTCTCCAAAAATAGTGGCTTATCTTATCCGAATTGATGTCAGCACTGATCCGACGGTCCAGATCATCCCCAGATCCAATGGTGGAGAATGAGGGTGCCTAAAATTCACTCCTTTACACTAGATTTGATAGAAAGAACAATTCCAAGCCATTGATTTGATTAATCAAATGGTTGTAATCGAAAGTAGTGATCCTAGAGTTGAGAGTTGATTTCTCTAGATCCAAGGGCCCAAATTCATTCAAAAAACTATATAAACCCCCCTCCAAACTCCTAGAGCATCATTGTTAGGCATCCATAGGGCTCATGCTAGCTTACGGTTTCCTTGAGACGATCACCCTCGGTTGAGCGAGTGAGGATCCAAGGTGAGCTAGTATGAGTATAGAACCTAGTTTCAAATTTAAGTTAGAACTCCTATCTAGGATAGGCTCTTGAAACCAGCATCTCTATCTTGACTCACCCTCGGTGGAGCGTGTGAGTGAGTTAGAGCTGATTTTAATGAGTCTTAGACTTCTTTAGTTAGACGTTACGAGCCTAGACAGACATAGGGTCACTGGAGTGGAACTCACCTTCTTACGTGTGACATTCGGTTGAACTGTCATGGTTTGAGGGTCGGAACCACCTTTGATCAGTAGACTGCTTAGCATGACGTACCACGACGATATTTTACATGTAACTTAATTCAAATCCTTTTAATTCATGTCACTTGTCACTTGTCTCTTGTCTCCTCTCTCAGTCTCTTAAGTACTTTTACATGTCTTCTATTTCTTCTATGTGTGAGAAGGCTCCGCAGTATTGCGTTGAACCAGTGAGGATGTTTCTTTGAGCTTGTGAGTAAAATCCATCATCATAATTCACTTGCATGCATATAATCCATACAAATCCATACATATTTATTAGTTTCTGAAAGTGTATAAGAAGCTCCAATATTGGACCATTCTTCCTTTCGAAACTGATTTATGTGAAAGGATTCCATCTATTCTCGTCATGCATACATATCATCCAAAGAAGACTATGCATATGGATTGGAATTAGGAAGTGTTTAAGAAGCTCCTTCAATGGACCATTCTTCCTTCCAAATTTCATTTGTATGTATGGTTCTCTTTCATTCTTATCATTCATGTTCATAAATCTAACTTGCACTCCTACATTCCCATTCCCATAATTATTTCAACATCTCTCTCTTCTCCATACTCAACATTAATTTCACCTTCACATCTTTAAACCTTCCAACATTCATTAGCTTCATACACCCTGTGTGTGCCACGACCGGACCCGATCCACCCGGATTGCGATCACCTCCACACCGTATCTTGTGAATACATTCTCAAACAAGAATTTAGTAGTTGTTTGAGCATCATTCCTCGTTGTGGCTTTTACCTCTACCCACTTTGTTAGATAGTCTGTCGCAACAATGATATATTCTGCATGGGAACCCTTAGCTGGGGGATTAATAGGACCTACGAAGTCTATTCCCCACTTAGAGAATGCACGTCCACCCATCATAGGTTTCAGTGGCATCTCATCTTTACGTATAGGATATTGAGTTCTCTGACAGACATCACATCGTTTCAC
Organism: Ceratopteris richardii; assembly: GCA_020310875.1. NCBI lineage: Eukaryota > Viridiplantae > Streptophyta > Polypodiopsida > Polypodiales > Pteridaceae > Ceratopteris > Ceratopteris richardii. Next base: position 161,820,684 of record CM035419.1, on the reverse strand, counting down.
ATAGGTATGTGCATCCATGTGAAGGGTCGGCCACCAGAAGCCCGCAAATAGTATTGCCTTGATCACCCGATCTGTTCCAAAGTGTCCTCCTGCTACACCTTGGTGAGCAGTTTCCAAGATCTTGAGATATTCACTCTCATGGACACATAGTCTCAGGTAACCGTCTTTACCACGTTTGTATAGATTATCACCAATGAGTGAGTAATCCTGGGCTTCTTGTTCTAAACTCCTTTTCCTAGTCAGAGTCATGTCTGGAGGGAATGTTTTTGTCCTCAGAAAGGATACTAGTGGTTCACTCCAATCCGGCACTATGGACACTTGATAAAGAGTGGCATGTTCCACAGGTGGTTTAGTGCAGCAGATTGGGCATTCCTTGCACAACTTTTGGACATCAGCTTCCATAGTCGGCCAATGCACTCCGAGTCTCCGTAGTGTCTGTAGGGTTCGTCGCTTTGAGTAGTGTTGCTCTAATGCACCTACATGTGCTAATTGCAACCACTTCGCATACTCGTCCTCTTCTACACAACAAGCCAAGATCCCTTGATCTGTGTGCTTGTACATACTTCCTGCCAAGATATGATACTTTTGGGCTTGTACAACTTCTCTATCCTATGTGGCTATTATAGGGTGGTTAGGCCCATACGTCAATACTGGCACTAATGGCTTAGCCCACTGCGGCACCACTTCCAGATTAAATAAGTATGCATCAGGAAGGTCATCTGACACTCCTTGTGGGGCTTCTCCAGATGTGAGCCTAGAGAGATGATCCGCTCTCAAATGAGTCCTCCCTTTCCTTATCACTACCTCAAAGTCATATTCCATTAGTAAGAGAAACCATCTTATAAATCTACCTGTATTGCATGGCTTGTTCACTAGATATAACAATGCTTGGTGGTCAGTAAAACATTTAAACTTGTTTGCAAGCAAATAGTGTCTAAATTTCTTAACTGCATATACCATGCCTAATCCTTCTCTCTCCGTAGTGGTATAATTTCGTTCAGCTGCATTCAATTGTCTACTGGCATAGGCAATTGGGAGATCCATATTACCTTCACCAGTAGGTTGTGCGAGTACACATCCAATAGCGTAATTGGATGCATCCACATGAACATGGAATGGCTTGTTCCAATCTGGTGTGGTCAAGATTGGTGCTTAACATAATCTTTGTTTAAGCTTCTGGAAGGAATTCTCACATTCATCAGTCCACTCAAAGTTAGTCAAAAGTCCGTACATGGGCTTTGCAATGACAGCATACATGTGAATGAACCGGCGGTAGTAACCACAATGCCCCATGAAAGCTTGTACTTCCTTGAGATTCTTTGGCCTAGGTAACTCGGCTATGGCTCTCACTTTCTCTTCATCCGTGGATATGCCATTCTTTGACACTATGTGTCCTAAAATCTTGCCTTGCCTGACCATAAAGATGCACTTTTCTGGGTTCAGGCAGACTTGATATTCTCTACATTTATCAAAGATTTGTCTGAGTTCGGGAATATGGGTTTGCCTAATGTTGGAATGAGCACAAAGATCATCAACATAGACTTCTAAGTTCTTCCTCAGGAACTCTTTGAATACATGGCACATCAGCCTTTGGAACGTTGCTGGTGCATTGGTAAGCCCAAATGGCATTACCAGAAAGGCGAATATGCCCCATTCTGTGGCAAAATCTGTCTTATGCTGATCCTCTGGAGCTATGGCTACTTGATTGTAGCCCGAAAATCCATCGAGGAAGCTGTACACTTCCTTACCTGCTACTCTTTCTAAGAGATGTTCTGTGATAGGAAGCGGATAGTTATCTCGAATTGTGGCTGCATTGACCTTCTTTAAGTTAATGCATACACATAATTTACCATTCTTTTTGGGCACCACTACAATGGGGGATACCCATTCTGTGTGCTCAATTTCATAGATAAATCCAGCTTCAACCAGTCTATCTATCTCCTCTTTGATCTTGGCAGCGTAATTATCATTGTATGTATATGGCTTTTGCTTAGAGGGTTTGGCATCTGAGGTCATGGGGATGGTGTGTGAGCATATGTCAGGGTCCACACCTTTCAAGTCCTTGTAACTCCAAGCAAACACATCTCTGTATTCTCTTAGCAAGGCTATCAATTCTTGCTCTTCTTCTTCCGTCAGGTCATGTCCTATGTAAGTGCATCTCTCTTCTCCTTCTTGCATGGCTACCACAATTTTCTTTGTGGTTTCTTTGTTATCATAGGCCTCTCCTGATTGTGCCTCCCATTTAGGCATTCTGATCATGACTCTCCTATCATCTATCTCATACTTCTTAAAATTTTGTGGGACCTCAAACAAAGATTCCTCCTCTTCTTGTGTGACTTCTCTCTTCTTTCTTTTCTTTCCTTCTTCCTTAGGAGTTACATGCGTGGCTAGCCTTACATCACTTGTAAGCTCTCCATGCCTCTGGGGTTGAAATTCTACTTCATAGAAGTATTCTTGATCTTATGCAAAAGGTGGGTCCATAATGATCGACTCTAGATCGGAGTCACTTGCCTCCTCAATTGCATCAGGGCTAGGTTCGCACTCTTCTAATAGTGCCTCTCCCATGATGGGCTCTATGGAGAAAACTGAAATGTCATAGTCATCCTCATCACAGTGGGGTGTCCATTGTTCCTCATTGATGGCTACATCCATTGTTGCTAGGATTTCTGCCCAGCCGTGGGGTTCAAATTCTTTGTCAAGAAATACTACACGTGCATAGGCTGGATCTTGAATGGGTCTATGTGTTTCGTTTGCACCTATATCTCTGGCCTTTTCCCTTTTCTCCTCTTCTACTGCCACTTTGCACATCCATAAGTGGGTGTCTTCATGCATCCATGAGGATCCTAATCCTATGGAATGCACAGATTCTGTATCATCTTTGGCTCTATGGATGGGATTCCACTGGATAGGGGGAACATCTCTATGAGAGTAATCTTTGAGATTTACTTTGGTTGTAACACCTAAGTGCTGCAGGTACAAAGAATTGGTTCCCCAATCTTGTACCACTTGCAACTGTCGCATAAAAGGTCGTCCCAAAATCATCTCATAGGCATGATTTTTGCTAAAGTCACATATAGCCAACGTATGCTCGAAGTCCACGCCACATGTGGTGAGAGTAATTCCTTCTAGCAGGCCTAAGGGTCTTTCTATGTGACCATCGGCCATTTGCAATTTCATTCTCGTTGGCCTGAGTGCTGGCTTGCCCCAACGCTTCCATAGGGAAGTGGTGGCAATTGCAACTCCTGCACCTGAGTCCAAAATTGCCTTGGTGGTGTACCCCTGGTAGGTAATGGGAAGATAGGTGTTCCCTTCTTCACCTTCACACATGTCTCCTATCTTATCCAAGGGTATTTCTGGCACTGTCCTATGTGATCCTACCCGGGAATGAGGTTTCACTATCGCTGGTACTTGTTTGGCGACATGTTCCCATAATTCAGGTCTAACCTTGAGTAGCTCTTCTAACTTGAGATTGCACTGCACTTTAGTGTTTTTCACTACCTCTGTGTTCCTAGGTAAGACTGAGTCCTCATTTCTTACCATGACCGTGGGTGCTCTCATACAAGTGGACTTAGCTTCCCATGGGCCTGTGAAGTGGGGTAATTCTTGTAGAGAGTTAGACTCAAAGTCTAATCTTTCCTGAGAGTGGGTGCTCTCCTGCTCCTCATAAATGGATGGGATGTCTTGTGGTAATTGGTCGTGTGCATCATCCACTAGTTCAATGGGAGGAGGTACTTCACTTTCTTTAGCCCATTTGTCTTCTTGAATCTCTCGTAGGAATTCTGGTGTAAACCGATTCATAGAAGATGATGTGTCTGGCTCCATAGAGTTAGGCACATAAGCTTCAGGCACATATGCTTCCTGGGCAGGAAGACCTGCTCTTTCACTTGCCTTGTCCTTATGTTGAGAGGAGGGTTTCTTTTCTGATTGTGCAATTAGCTTCTCTATTCTTTCTAACAATCCATCAAAGTGCAATTGTGTCTTCGCTGAACTAGAGATGTTAAATAGGCGACTGGCTTCAACCATGGTCTGAGCCAATTCCACCATCTTAGCACAAATTTTGGTTCGTTCTAGCTCTAGTTCTGCTCTAGGGTAACACTTTTCATGATCAGTTACGTTTGGCCCTTCTTGGATTCTGGCCTGATATGCTTTAAGCATCATATTAAGGTCTTCGGGAGTGGGATCTGCTAGGACTGATCCTACTCTAGGGGGTGGTGGAATTAGGTGAGGCGGGTTGGAAGGTGGCGGGTCGGATGGAGTTGGGAATGGTGGAGGTGGGGTAGTGTGAGAGGGAGTTTGAGATGTGAGTTCAGTTATCCTGGCCTTTGTTTCTCTGAGGCTTTCCTTGAGTTCACTCATCTTTTTTGCCCATTGCCTTTTCATTCTTTCATGACTATCTCGCCAAGCTCTAGTCCTTTTCTTGGTTATGCTCTCAGTTTCACTAGCCTCTGGGCCCTTTTCCTGGCCTACCCCTTGGTTTTGCTGCAATGCTTGAGCTCTAGTGATCACTTGCACTGGTGTAGTGGACATCACACTTCCTGTGGAGTCTACAACTAACCCAATAACATTAATGGGGGTTATTTTTGGCATATTGATGGGATTCTTGGGACAATCTCGTAAGAGATGCTCCTTTCCACATTCCTGGCAATAGCCCTGGATCATCACTGATTGGGGTTGTGGAGGTGGAGGCAAGGGACAATCACGAATGAGGTGATCTCCCTGACATCTATAGCACGGTCCTCTAGGAAATGGGGGTCTTACCTGCCTCAGTTGAGGTCTAGGGTTGGGGTTTGCATACATGACGTTAGTGTAATCAGACTCCCAACTAGGTTCATTTGGCTCTTCACTATAGTAGGACTCCCCATGTTCAGGAGACTGCATGTAGTAAGCCTGGGGGCTATCAACATGTGTAGAATCAAAGCTATGATCGCTGGGGTCACTTTCTGAAAGCAGTGGTGTTACTGGCACTATAGCTCTATTCAAGTTTTCTTCTGCAGCTGCATACTTTACAGGGATCACGTTGGATGGAGCTGGAGGTTGCTGTACTAGGATTGGTTGAGGTCTCTGCTGCCCTTGATAAGGTGGCTGATAAGTTTGCTGTGGTCGGTTGTATTTGTGGTGGGTACTGATTCTGGTATCTACCTTGTTGTGGATATGGCTGAGGGTAGTTTTGCCTGACAGTTTGTTTGTTATATGGGCAGTCCTGTGCAGTGTGGTTGGTGTACCTTCGCTCTATGGTGCAGTACTGGCTACTAGGATTCACTTGGGGTTGAGCCATAATGCGACAGACATTCGCCATGTGGTCGCCCCCACAAGTATAACATCTTTTCACAGGGGCAAACCTTGGGATTTGTTTGCTAGTGACACCTAATTTCTCAGCTACTTTCTCTGCAAGTTCCTCAATTGATGTGGATTGCATGGAAGAGAGGCTAGAGGCACTATCAGAATCTTTGTAGATTTTGGAAAGCCTATGCTCCTGAACTGTCTCTCATTCAATGGTTGGAACCACGTGAGGGTTGTGTTCCTAAGGGTTGGACCAAAGGCATTATATTGTGTGAATAGGTCCTCCACTTGTTCTGCTCTCAAGACTTGCCTAAACTCAGCCACATGATCGTATGGATCTCCAGTGCCATCGAAGTAGTTCTTCATGGACTTAACTAGCTGAGTCGGTCTCAGAGTCCTTGTGTGCTCTCTAGGTCGTGGTAGAGGGAACTCATCCGCATTTCTTTGATTCCTAGGAGCTCTAAGTACCTCAAGTTCTACTCTGTTTGTTTCCATCCTCGTTCTTTCTCTGCCCCCTGGGTTGGCAAAGCTTACTTCTGGCCTATCTCTACTTTTGTCTCGTTGAGTTCCATGAGCTTGGGATGTTCCAGCTCCAGGGTGACCATAGGACACATTAGATCTCGGTTGGGGGAAAATAAATTCTCCCTTCCAAGTGTAAGCATGCCTATCATTCTCTGTCACCAAAAAGATCCTCTCTGAAGCGTGATCTAAGTAGGTCACTCTGCCTAGGCTATCAGGATCCTTAAACTCATAGATCATGATTGTTCCTATATCGATTGGCCGATCAGATTTATACCTCCAAAAGGCTTTGTCAGTTTCTCGGTTCAGAAGTAGATCTATGCTCTTGTTGTCCTGGGGAACCCATTCTGGTGTGATAATCCTAGTGAGAACAGATTTGCCTCGGGGGGTCCTTGGTTCTACACCCATGTTTCCCTGCTCTAGGTCACCTAAGTCCGATTCTGGGACTACATTCCCAAATTCATCAGTCCTTTCTAGATTACTAGTGACTACATATATTGTCCCTTCCTTGTCCAAGTACGCTCCGTTTTCGAACTTGATAGTTGGGCGCTCTAGTCCAATGGATTGATCAGGATTCTTAATCTGTACCGCAGATCTTCCTAGGCCGTCCTCATAGATGCTAGCACCCAATTGGTTGGTCCTAAGGTATTCCAACTGCGTTTTGTAAGGGCCTTCTACCCTGTGCAAGTATGGCACTCCTGAACTTCCCGTAGGTCTGTCCATGCCTTGAGACATCTCTGATTCACTAGTCTCAGAACTAGGGTGTATGAGTGGTGGCTCAACTGCTGGGCCCAAGACCTAGCAGTGTGGTTGACACTAGCCTCTGAAGACCTAAGGCTTTGTCTATCTCTCCCTAGATGTCGCCCTGATCTAAGGTTCATAAGCCTAATTGAATAGCCCAAATTTTCCCAAGTACAACCTCGTTGCTGAGTTTTTTTTGTATCAGTTACTTGAGTCTTTTTAGTGGTTACCGTTTTTATGCTCTTGTCAGAAATCACGTCGTCAGGAACACTTGAGTGTATTTTCCATACTTGAAGTTGATCGTTCCACTTTAGATCCTTTCCTTTAAGGTCATTGCATCACGAAGAGATTATGTTTAATCTTAAACTTGAGTGCATAGGTAGTCTTCAACTTGATTGATGCCTATCGCCGCCCTGGCCTACTCCTATCACTAGTCGTTCTTAGCCTAAGCTAGGAATTGACAGAGGGAGTTGAGGATTTTCCAACCTTGAGTTTCTTTCCTTGTGTTGTTGCCCTGGTATGCCTAGGATGCGTATTCCCAAGCTTGCACTTACTCTTGCTTGAATGCCCTCAAGTGCTCTTACTAGACCTGTAAACGTCCCATGGTTAGCTCAAGACTTAGATTCAAATGACACAATAGACCACTTTCATGCATGTAACTCACAGACCAAATTATCTCTTGCCTTTGTAAAAAACAATCCCAAGGATCCCTCAGTTTTCCTACCTCGGGTATGGTTAACTTCAAAAAACCCACGAGCTTTCCAACAAAACAAGAATCACAGCAAACGGATTTCGTATGAGAAAGTTATGTCAGTTCAGGCTTCAGGGATTAAAACAGGGTTCAAAACAGTTTAATCAGGCAGGCATAAATTCTTGAATTACTTGGGTTGCGGCCTCAACATGCAATGCTAACCCCGAGTGTTTGTCCCACAAATTGACCAAATTAGCCCCCTATTCTTTCCCCTAAAAAATTGGCCAAATTTGCCCTTCTATCGCGTTCGCAAGTTCTGTCAGTCGCGATTGACGTGTCGATTGCGATTGACAGGTCCGTCGTGGCTCTCAGTCGCGATTGATGGGTCAATCGCGATTGACACGTGGCTCGAGAAGTCAATCAGTCATGGTCAAAGCATCGTTGACTCTGTCAGTCGCGATTGATGTGTCGATCGCGATTGACAGGTCGGTCGCGAGGGTCTGTCCGTCGTGGTCAAACATGTTGGTGCATACCAATCACCAATTGAAGGCTTGGAAGATCAAATGATGAAGGAAGAATCAATTCCTAAAGTGTGGAAGAAGATTACAATCAGAGGACAAGAGAAGTGTACACATATGTACATTAGCATAGTCATAGATGACTTAGATCTTTTGTTCAGTAAGAATTATGTACAAATTATCTATAAATACCTTGAGAAAAGTCGGGGCATGTATGAGAGCACATTAGAGCTTATGTGACATTAGTTAGAAGTCAAGAATGAGGGAGATAGAAGTCATAAGATAGAGGAAAGTGAATGTGTGTTAGCTCTCATCACTCAGTTGTATTTTCTCTGAGTAAATGAAAAATTTTGCGCCCGATGTTTCTGCGTGTTCTCCTTCTACAGTAGATCAGTTGAGGAACGCTTTTGTACAAGTCTAAGTTGAGAGTTACTTCACCTCTGTGCAAAGTTTTAGCTTCCAATTGTAATCAGGCTGAGTGAATTAAGTGTAGGAACATTCATATGTGAAGTGTATTCACAGGTTCCTAAAACAGGCGCATATTTCGAAGTCAATGTTTTGGTCATTTCTCCCAGCACAGTTTAAAGTTTTGCATGAGTGAGGGCTTAATCTTTAAGTTGGAAGATAAGCTACTTATGTCTAGAAGCATTTTGTAAAACGGGTTCTATTCAAGGAGAACCAAGTCTTAAAAGTTACAGGTGTAAAGTCGACTGTTCTGAGTAACAGTTTCTGACATAGGTAACTTGTGAAATCAATTTCTCAAGTTATACTTAATCTTTTGGAGTAATTCAACTTGGAATAGTTGCGCAATCTCTAGGAGATGATTCGTACAAAGTTTCATCAAAAACTTTACATGTTTGATAGGTCAATGTGGAAAAATAGTGCAGCAGACTTTTCTGTGTTTCATCTTCTTCACAGATTTGTTAATTTCTGATAAGTTAGCAATTGATCCTCTAAATTAGTGAAGTGTTTGACTTACTCTTGGTATGGAGGTGTTCTAATCACAAGAGTAAGTTGTTCTTTTGGAGATTAACATTCTCCATCAGTGGTATCAGAGCAGGAGACATCAATTTGAAGAAAAGAAGGATCCCGACTGCTGCAGATTCAAGAGATTCAACACTTGAAGGATTAAGAAGTGAAAGCTTGGAGTCAAAGCTCGAGGAGAAGACAAATTGACATCAAGAAAGGCAAAAGGAGTCTTGATTCGAAGTAAAGGTACATACATTGTTTGTAAAGCTTGAAGATTTCAATACACAGGTGGATACAAGATGGGAGAAAGCTTGCAGATTGATAAGCTAGATAGGGAGAACTATCCAGCATGGTCCATGAGGATGGAAGCACACCTCATGAGCAAAGATCTTATATCATTTATTACAGGAGATGAAGAAAAGCCAGAATTTGCAGATCCAAGTATTCCTACTAGGGAAGAACTTGCAATGTTGAAGACTTGGATGAGAAAGGATGCTCAAGCAAGGAGCATCATCTACATGGCTGTAAATGATTACTTTTTACCTCACATCAGAGGTTTGGAAAGTGCTACAGATGTTTGGAATGCCTTGGAAGAGCATTTCCAAAATACAACTAAGTCAAGGAAGTCTTCACTATGGGCTGAGTTCACAACCTTCAAGAAGAAGAGCTCACAATCAATTTCAGATTATGTGGCAAGGATGAAAGATATTGCAGATAGCTTGGGAGCAGTGGATGAAGATATTGAAGAAGAAAAGTTGGTAAGACAAATACTTACAGGTCTAAGAGGTGATGAGAAGTGGAAGCCTTTTATCTTGTCCATAGAATTGTCACTTGATCACTTTACTCCTGACCTTAATCAATTGCTAGGACACATGCTAACCTTTGAGCAGGATCTTAAAGGAGACAATGATAGAAGTACAAGTCAAGCTATGTACTCCAAAGACAAGAAAAAGAATGGCAAGGGAAAGCAATCAAATGAAGATGAAGGGAATTCAAATCAAGCCAACTTCACAAAAGGGAAGACAAATTTCAGAGGTAAAGGAAGAGGAGGTAAGAACAAAGATAATGCTAAAGCTTGTTGGATTTGTGGCAGAACAAATCATTTGGCAAATGATTGTTGGTATAATAATCAAAGTGGAGGATACAACAATCAGAGTTATAGTCAAAGAGGTAGAGGAGGCAGAAACCAAAGAGGCAACTTCAGAGGAAGAGGTGGTAGGACATCATATGGTAGAGGAGGTGGAAGAAACTTCCAATCTCAGTCCTACAACAACAATTATTACAATTATGCATCAGATCAGAAGGATGACATGACTCTTATCCTGAATGCAACTCATGAATCAATGGGAGAAGATCAAAGAGTGTTTTATATTGACTCAGGGTGCAGCAACCATCTGAGTGGGAATCTATCCTTGATGACTGATATGGAAGCAAGGGTGAATGGACATACAGTTCAAACAGGTGATAATACCAAACATAAAGTGGAGAGCATTGGATCAGTGAAGACAAAGAGTGGAAGTACACTTCTGAGTAAGGTACTTTATGTTCCTACTATTCCTAAAAATTTGATAAGTGTAGGGCAAATTGTGGAGAAGGGATATGAGGTAAGATTCACAAATGATGGTGTCTATGTACAAGATCCAAATCAGGGATATAGAACCATAATTGCAGGTAAAAAGGAAGGAAGATTGTTCACTCTCAAGGTCCAAGGTAATGTGGGACATGCATTGTTTACCTATGGAGGTCAAAAGGTATCTGAATTAGACCTATGGCATAAAAGGCTAGGTCATTTCAATGAGAGAGCTATAAAGGAGATGTCAAAGAATCAGGTGGTGCTTGGATTGCCAAACATTGAAGGGCAACATATGGTGTACAAGTGTGAAGCTTGTCAACTAGGTAAAGCACATAAAAGTTCTTATAACAAATCAGGGTACAAGTATTCAAACATGCTTGAATTGGTTCATACAGATGTATGGGGTCCCTCAAGGGACTATAGCATAAATGGATCCAGATATTATGTGTTGTTTGTTGATGATGCAACCAGGTGGATTACTTTGTATGTAATCAAGGACAAATCAGAAGTCTTCAAGACATTCAAACATTTCCATGCTTATGCAGAAAGGATCACAGGACAAAAGCTAAAGAGGTTAAGATCAGATGGAGGGGGAGAGTATTTCTCAAAAGAGTTTGATGATTATTTGTGGAATGCAGGTATCAAAAGAGAAGTGACTTGCAGGTACTCCCCTCAACAAAATGGAGTAGCAGAAAGGAGGAATAGGACTCTTGTAGAGTTTGCAAGAGCCATGATGAAGGAAAAGAATTGTCCAAATTACTTATGGGCAGAAGCCATTAATACTGCAACATACCTTGTGAATAGGTTGCCTTGCAAAGCTTTGGATGGAGGAGCCCCTTATGAAGCATGGTGGGGTAAGAAGCCTAGTCTTGATCATTGCAAAGTATTTGGATGTATTGCATATGCTTATGTTCCTTCACAATTAAGACATAAGCTAGAACCAAAAGCAGAGAAGTATGTGTTTATTGGATATGATGATAGACAAATGGGTTACAGGTTGTGGAGTCCATCCACAAAGCAATTTCTTGTTACTAAAGATGTAACATTTGATGAGCAAAACATGTGGTATACAGAATCACCAAATGAGTATGCAGGTGTTGAAGAAATACAAAGGAAAGGAAAGGCAAAGGTAAAAGTATGTGAAGAAATTGTTGATGAAGTTGACTCTAGATGTAGAGTGCAGGATCATGTAGAAGAAGGGCCAAGATTTGATCCAGAATCAAATGAGGCTGAAACTTCAAGAAGTGCAGAAATCAGGAGATCTACAAGAGAAAGGAAAGAGCCTATAAGGTATAGTTATGATACATCTTTCCTAACAACAAAAGATTATGCCTACATTGTGAAAACAGAAGAAGATCCAACTACTTATGAAGAAGCCAAAGGTAAACAGAATTGGGAAAAGGCAATGCAAGAAGAGTATGATGCTCTACTTGAAAATGAAACTTGGGAATTAGTACCAAGACCAAAGAATCAGAAGGTCATTGGATGCAAGTGGGTATATAAAACAAAGAGGTTTGCATATGGTAAGGTGTCTAGATATAAGGCTAGACTTGTGGTTAAAGGTTATGCCCAAACTTATGGGATAGATTATGATGAAACCTTTAGTCCTGTTGCTAAGATGTCTACAATTAGGACATTGATTGCTATTGCTGCTTGCAAAGGATGGAAATTATCACAATTGGATGTGAAAAATGCATTTCTAAATGGTTACATTGCAGATGAAGTATATATGGAGCAACCAGAAGGCTTCATGGAGTCAATTGGGTCAGATTATGTGTGTAAGCTCAAGAGAGCTTTATATGGGTTGAAGCAAGCCCCAAGAGCTTGGAATTACAGATTGGTCAAGTTCTTGAATGAATGTGGTTTTCAAGCATCAAAGGCAGATAGTAGCTTGCTAGTGAAGGCAAGTGAAAATGGATATATTTACATGTGCATTTATGTTGATGATATTATTGTTACAGGAACAGATGCTCAAGGAATCAATGAACTCAAGAAGCAAATAGAGAAGGAGTTTAAGATAAGTGACTTGGGAAACTTATCTTATTTTCTAGGAATGCAGATTGTGTATACTCAACATGGAGTATATATTTCACAAGAGAGATACTTGAAGAATCTTCTAGTCAAGTTTAACATGGAAGATTGCAGGACCTCAACTACACCATTGGAGGTAAATCATAAATTAAGCAGGTATGGAGGTGAAGAGTTCAATGACATGAAGAAATATCAGAGTTTGGTAGGTAGTCTAATCTATGCTATCTTGACAAGGCCAAATCTATCATATGCAGTAGGTGTGTTGTCACAATTCATGCATTGTCCAAAGAAGACTCATTGGATTGCAGCCCAAAGGGTACTCAGATATATCAAGGGAACCCTAAGTGAAGGTTTGTATTATGGTTACACTTCTGACACAAGAATCAAAGTGTTTAGTGATGCAGATTGGGCAGGTGACTCAGATGATAGAAGGTCTACTCATGGATATCTATGTTATGTTGGAGACAAGTTAGTGTCTTGGTGTTCAAAGAAGCAACACACAGTTGCTTTATCATCCACAGAAGCTGAGTATAAGGGAATGGTAGAAGCTGCAAAAGAAGTGATATGGTTGAAGACCTTGATGAAGAGTTTTGAGTTTGATCATAGTACTCCAATAATTTTTGGAGACAATATGAGTTCTTTGTATTTGGCAGCTAACCCTGTTTTCCATGCCAGGACTAAGCATATAGAGATTCAGTATCATTTCTTGAGGGAAAAGGTACTTGATAAAGAGATTGAAGTGATGTACACTCCAACAAAAGAACAGGTGGCAGATATGATGACAAAGAGTTTGGATGGACCTAAGTTACAAAGGTTCAAAGACATGGCAAGTATCAAGAAGACAGAGAAGACCTCAATTGATGATTGAGGGGGAGCTGTTGGTGCATACCAATCACCAATTGAAGGCTTGGAAGATCAAATGATGAAGGAAGAATCAATTCCTAAAGTGTGGAAGAAGATTACAATCAGAGGACAAGAGAAGTGTACACATATGTACATTAGCATAGTCATAGATGACTTAGATCTTTTGTTCAGTAAGAATTATGTACAAATTATCTATAAATACCTTGAGAAAAGTCGGGGCATGTATGAGAGCACATTAGAGCTTATGTGACATTAGTTAGAAGTCAAGAATGAGGGAGATAGAAGTCATAAGATAGAGGAAAGTGAATGTGTGTTAGCTCTCATCACTCAGTTGTATTTTCTCTGAGTAAATGAAAAATTTTGCGCCCGATGTTTCTGCGTGTTCTCCTTCTACAGTAGATCAGTTGAGGAATGCTTTTGTACAAGTCTAAGTTGAGAGTTGCTTGACCTCTGTGCAAAGTTTTAGCTTCCAATTGTAATCAGGCTGAGTGAATTAAGTGTAGGAACATTCATATGTGAAGTGTATTCACAGGTTCCTAAAACAGGCGCATATTTCGAAGTCAATGTTTTGGTCATTTCTCCCAGCACAGTTTAAAGTTTTGCATGAGTGAGGGCTTAATCTTTAAGTTGGAAGATAAGCTACTTATGTCTAGAAGCATTTTGTAAAACGGGTTCTATTCAAGGAGAACCAAGTCTTAAAAGTTACAGGTGTAAAGTCGACTGTTCTGAGTAACAGTTTCTGACATAGGTAACTTGTGAAATCAATTTCTCAAGTTATACTTAATCTTTTGGAGTAATTCAACTTGGAATAGTTGCGCAATCTCTAGGAGATGATTCGTACAAAGTTTCATCAAAAACTTTACATGTTTGATAGGTCAATGTGGAAAAATAGTGCAGCAGACTTTTCTGTGTTTCATCTTCTTCACAGATTTGTTAATTTCTGATAAGTTAGCAATTGATCCTCTAAATTAGTGAAGTGTTTGACTTACTCTTGGTATGGAGGTGTTCTAATCACAAGAGTAAGTTGTTCTTTTGGAGATTAACATTCTCCATCAAAACAATCGTTGACTGTGTCGGTCGCGATTGACAGAGCCGTCGTGGGCTTTCAGTCGCGATTGACTGGTCGATCGCGATTGACAGGTCTGTCCGTCGTGTTTCGTCGATCGCGATTGACAGAGCGATCGCGACTGACAAAAATCTGATGAATTTCAAAAATCTAAACACAGTTTTGGGAAGCTCTAGGCCTGTAGATCATGGTTTTGTACTTTGTTTGGCAAATGGAGCCTTTTTCTGTCGGTCGCGATTGACAGAGGTCGGCGACATAGAGACAGTTGCCAAAAATTCCATACCTGCGCGGAGTGCTGGAGAAGATGATGCAGCATGTACCTGCAAGACAGCTCAAAAAACATGCAAAAACTGCACACACAATATCGCTCTCTCGCTCTCTCTCACAAGTGAAATGAGGGAAGTGAAAGGGGGAAGGAGATATAGTCAAAAAATTGAAATTTTTGTGATGATGGAGATGGAGGTGGGAGATGGTGATGATGATGATGGTGATGAAGAAAACAAAAGGAAATAGATAAAAGTGAAGAAAATACCTATAACTCCAACGCTTCAACTCTACATCTTACCATCACACGCTCGTCCTCAAAGCTCGATCCCCGGCAACGACACCAAAATTTGGTGTAGCTCAGTGATGAGTAGCACCTCCTTTAATGTCAATCCGGGAAGACGTGAGGATGGTATGAAGACCTCGAGCAAGTGGAGGCACAAGTGCGTGAGTGAGAAGCACACAAACATGCACACACATACACACACGCGCACACACGGCAAGACAAAGAGTGAGAAGCAATGGAGTTCTTAGATTACTTTCAAAAGGCTCTTACAAGTTCATTTCAATTACAATCTAACCTCAAAAATGAGCTCTCTAGCTCCTTTTATAGTTTTTTGACTAGCTTTGGCCTTGTCCAGACCTAGTGTCCGGCCTAGTTAAAAATTAGGTTCCAGGGCTCTTTTGAGGGCTCAAACAAGATCTAAAAAATATGAAAATTGATATGTAGGCACTTCTAAGGCTCCTCAAGCTCAAGGACTCCTTGGCTTGCACAAAATGGAGCTACAAAAACACGAAATGGTATTTACAATGGTTTTTAGTGATTAAAATCACTATTTGTGTAGGGATTTTCTCTGTTGATTTGTTGTACACATCTTTGAGCTCCCTACTTGCTCTTTCTTCTTGTGTGCTCCACTCCTTGATGTTTGAAAAATTAAGAAGGCCTACTTGCTTGATCTTCTTTGGCTACTGTGTCTACTTGTGCTATCTCTTCGTTTCGACCCTCTTTGTCTTGTGGCTCCTTCGGTTCCCTGACTGCTGCCAACAATCGCCTTCTTTCTTTATGTACAATGAGGATTTGGCAGCACCTTGCTTGTAGATACATTTGGCTAAGTATTCCACTAGCCTTTGGTTCCAAGCTCTTGATGTTTGCTTGAGATTCTAAAGAGGCTTCTTTAACCTTCACATATGATGATGATACCTCTTATCTTGAAAGACTTTGGGCTGCTCCAATGAAACAATCTCCTGTAGGTCACTATTCAAGAAAGCATTATTCACATCTAGTTGTTGGATCTTATAGCTCTTTGAGGCTGAAAATGCAATTAGATATCTTATACAGTCATCCATGCAACAAGGCTGAAAGTCTCATCAAAGTAAATGCCATAGGTTTGTGAAAAACCCACAACCAACCTCTCTTTATACCTAGATATGCTATCATATGAATTCCTCTTCACCTCGAATACACATTTGTTTCTGATCACCTTCATGTTCTTGGTCTTAGTGACCAATGACCAAGTGTTGTTCTCCTCAAGAGATTTTACTTCTTCTTGCATGGCTTAGCTCCATTTTTCATGCTTTCTTACATCCTCAAAACAATAAGGCTCTTCACATCCAACTACTTGAAACATGTATGCATAATGTTTGACAATGAAGGAGTCATACATTAATCAGTAAACTGGATACCTTTCTCCTGTTGAGCTCCTTCTCTCTTCAGGGATGGAATGGATCTTTGTCTTCTTCCTTTTGATGTATTTTAACATCTACTTTCTAACTTTTGAAACTCGGCTTCCTAGTTGTTGTCCATCTCTTCCAATGGATATTCTTGATCATCATCTTCTTGCTTTCATTTGCTTCTTCTAGAACTTTCTTCACTTGAGGTAGGCTTTCTTCTCAATCTCCCTCTCCAAGAAAATGTGTGGCTACCCTCTGATGTTCTTCTTGAAGTTTAAGGAAAAGAAATCTCCATACTTTATTGATCTTCTACATGTCTCCTCTCAGCATCATGTATGTCTTCATCCTGCATGAATGTTTCACACCATATCATGGTAGCAATTCATCAAAGAAAACATCTCTAGACACCTCCAACTCTTTGGTGTTAAGATCATAGCATTAAAAAACTTTTTCTCACTTGAAAACCCAAAAATGATACACGTTTCAACTTTTTGTTCAAGTTTAAGCCTCAATGCATAACGCATGTGCACATGAGATAAACAACCTCAAAATTTGAGATGCAATGGATTGAGTTTCTTACCATACCATGGTTCATTTGGGCTTAAAGCATAAACACCTGAAGTGGGGTACCTATTGGTGATGTAGATGGATGTACTTGTTGTATGCGCCCAATAGCAATTGGGCACATTCATTTCCTTAAGCATGGATCTTGCCACTTCAGCTATGTGCCTAACTTTTCCTATTTGCAGCCCCATTTTTTTGGGATGTATTGTTGCATGTATTTTTCCCTTTGATGCCATTACGACTTAAAACTTTCAAAACACCTTGGAGAAGTATTCTCCCCCTCCATCTAATCTAAAACAATCTATGTATCTCCTCATCTCCTTTTCGACAAGTGCTTTGAAAACTTTAAAGTGATTAACACTTCAACTTTTGACTTCATGAAATACAAACATGTGATCATCAATGAAAAAATAAAAAGTGTTTCCTCCTTATGAGGGCTCCTTGGTTCGTCCCCATACCTAGGTGTTAATGAGTTCCAATGGAAATCTACTTGTTTGCATACTCCTATCCCCTTAAAGGCATCTATTTCTTCCTTAATATACTTTTCCCAATTAGGTTTTCCTTTTCCTCTTCATATGTTGGTGGTTCTTCTGAAATTAAGTCATATCCATACCTTTTTGTTTGTCTCTTCTCCCTTCTTGATCTTTTAGCTGCTTCATTGGAGCATTCTCCACACTCTTGCATTTTTTATTTGCCTCTTGACTTCCAAACCTTCTAATTCTTTTCCCTTTCATCTTGGTCATCATATTTGTCATTTTGGATATTGGACCTGTGTATCATGCTTGCCTCCTAATTTATGGAAATCAGAATGAAGATCATATGGTAGAGTTACCTTTTGTTTGTCTTCATCACACCATGACCTGTGTTCTTCAAACACAACATCCCTACTTTTAGTGAATTTCTTTATTGAAGGATTGCAGAACCTCTAAAGCATTTGAATTGAATCATATCCAATAAATACTAACATTGTTGCCCTTTCATCTAGCTTACCTCTAATTTGTGAAGGTACATAAACACAAGCTAGACAACCAAACAACTTGCAATGTCCTAGAGTACATTTTCTTCCATGTCATGCTTTATGAGGGGTCATGCCTTGAAGTGATTTGGATGGTAGTCCATTGACAAGGTACAAAGCTATTAAAATAGCTTCTAGCCAAAAAAAGAATGTGGCAACTTCTTATCTTGAAGATTTGTCATGGCTGATCCAACCAATTTCCTGTTTCTTCTCTCTCTCATTCCATTCATTTGAGAAGAGTATGTGGTAGCCAATTCCCTCTTAATTCCCTTTATCTTGCAAGATTTCATCAAATTCCTTTGAGAAGCTTTCTCCCACTCCATCAGATCTAATTAACTTGAGTGATCTACTTGTGTGATTCTCTAAACAAGCTAGAAATGTTTTGAAGCAATCAAACTCTTAATTCTTAATCTTGATAAAATATAGAATATTCCATCTATTATGATCATCGATAAATGGGACATAATACCTTGATCCTACCAAAGAAGGTTCTTGGCTTTTCTCGCATACATACATATGTATTAAGTTCAATAAGTTCTTATGGATGTAGCTTTTGTGGTTGAATGGTTGTATTTGTGCCTTCCTGATCTAACATGCATCACATTTGTTGATCATGTGTTGCTTTCATATGTTTGGTAGTCAAAGAAAAATTTGATCCCTGAATACAACCATGTCATTCTTGTGTGATCATCAATGAAGATAAAAAAGAAAAAAACCTATTTCCTTCTAATGAGGGATCCTTCCTTCATCCCCATACCTAGGTGTGAAT
Source organism: Ceratopteris richardii (assembly GCA_020310875.1). NCBI lineage: Eukaryota > Viridiplantae > Streptophyta > Polypodiopsida > Polypodiales > Pteridaceae > Ceratopteris > Ceratopteris richardii. The sequence goes on along the minus strand of CM035419.1, from coordinate 161,802,149 downwards.
GAGGTCCAATGGAAATCTACTTATTTGTGTACTTTCTCATCTCCTTGAAGGCATCTATTTTCTCTTTCATAGCCTTTTGCCAATTAGTGTTTTCCTTTGCCTCTTCATAGGTTGGTTATTCTTAGGAAATTGAGTCTTTTTCCAAAAAGATTGAATGTTTTGTAACGAATGTGGAATCATATCCATAATTTTTTGGTTGTCTCTTCTCCCTTGTTGAACTTTTCGGTGTTTGCTTGGAGCGTTCTCCACACTCTTGCATTTTTGCATTGCCTCTTGACCTCCATAGCTTGTAATTCTTTTCCCTTTCATCTTGGTCATCATCTATATCACTTCACGGATCTCGGATGTGTGTATCATGCTTGCTTCCTAATTTAAGGAAATTAGAATCAATTACATATGTTTAAGTTACCTTCTATTTCTCTTCATCAAACCAAGACCTCTGTCCTTCAAACACAACATCCTTACTTTTAGTGAATTACTTTATTGAAGGATTCTAGAACCTCTAACTCATTTAAGTTGAACCATATCCAATAAATACTAACTTTGTTGTCCTTTCATCTAGCTTGCCTCTAATTTGTGAAGGTACATAAACATAAGCTAAACAACCAAACATCTTGCAATGTACTACACTACATTTTCTTCCGTGCCATGCTTCATAAGGAGTCATACCTTGAAGTGAATATACATGGCATTCTACATTGATGCTTTATTCGAGTCTCATCCAAAAATGCATTAAATGTAAAAGGGATATACTCCCCCCTTGGTGAGAATTAGGGTGCCTATTTTTCATCCTCATAGATTTTCAAACATAACCAAAAACTACTTAAATCAATGGATAAACCAATGCATGCCTAGAAAATTTGTCAATCAAAGTCATGAAGTATATGGAGGCGAAGGCATAAAACAATTTTGGGGCTGTCAACTCTCTATATTGTAAAAATGAGTATATATAAACTCAAGCAAACCTCACCCTTTCCTTGAGGATTTGTATTTTGCTTCTTCATTGTCCTTTTGAGTATAATAATCTGTTTTCTCAGTAAAATATCAATATGCGGACACCATGTAATTTGGTAGGGTCTTCCCTTCTTCAAAAAGTGTTGTCTCTTTTTTTAGTTGATTTAAGTTTCGCTTTCTTGGACAAAACATATAATAAAGAGAAAGACGAGAGCTACCCTTGTAGAATGGACCTCTCTCGCTTGCTCATATTCGTACATTAACAAGGTCAGACACGTACAACTATCTTCCGACCATCGACCTCCTTTATCGGCGCTGCAACGACGGCAAATAGCAATGTACATTGAATATTCCCTTACGAAGAGAGGTTCTTAAGGATCTATCATCTCGCCTTGAAAATTTCACTATAGCTTGACGTCGAAAGATACCAAAGCCTGTACAGCAGGAGGTGACATCTGCCGTTTCTACGGCAGCAGAGACAATGGCGTTCATCGAATGATCCAGATTCCAGCCCTCACATTGCAACTGTTGCTCGACGCGGAAAGATTGGACAGCTATTACGAGTGCAAGTAACGTATGCTGTCACTACACTAGCGGAGACACCAAAGTTCGCATGATGTCAACCTCGCCGATATTGCCCATGAGAGGTTTCCATTGTAATTCAGTAACCCGTATCTCAACCGCGATGAGTATCCACCTGAATCGCCCAACAAAGCTTTGTCTTGTAACTCAGTATATGAACTGCCGTCAGTTACAGGAGAAACTCGAGAGGGAGGAAAGAAAGAGAAAACAGAGAATCACTAGACACTAGAAGTAAACGTGAAAGCTACACGATTGCTCTCTCTCTCACACACACAAATCGGCTGTCTCTCTATTCTCTCACGATCTCTTCACGGCTCTGTTGTTGAATGAGAGGACATACTTTCAGTGATGCGACCCATACTCGGCGCCACATTCGCGCCATGGTCGTCTGCGGATGAAGATTCGTATTGGACGATAGACTCATCGCCACGTCCATTCACGTTACTGTTGTCAGCGATGACCTTATTTCAAGCCCATCTCTTCAACTGGTGTTTTTGACGCTGAAAGATTCTCTAAGCTTTTACAGCTCTCTCTCTCTCTCTCTCTCCTTCCTGCCCCTAGCAACGTGAGTAGAGTAGAGCCGTACAGACAGCATTCTGAGAACCTTAAGAGCCTAGAGGACGAATAGAAGCACGATGTCCTTCGATATCATGAATCGTCACAAGCTTTCATGAAGAACCTAGATAATTATTTCCGATTTTTCTGCTTGCCTAACGCATCGGTCGATCTAATTTCTGATATCAGTCCATGTACAGTGAAGATATATAGAGCCCACAGATCCTTACACTTCAATCCAAAGTTCAAACGAACTGAACACTATGGACAAGCTATAGAATCAGTCAGCTCATTATGATGTGAACAGGAGGAAATTTGTAATGATGAATCATGGCACAACCAGATGGTTATATTCGAAGGAGATCGACGTATAAGTGAATGACATTTCAATTCAATACGTTCTCATTATTTACATTAGTGTTAATCCATGCATTAGATGTAGCGAAAGTGAGAAAGAGAGGATTTATGGCATACCGAATTCGTAATAGGTAGTCTTAATTTAATCTATTAAAGTGTTGGAGAGAACAGATTGACAAAATACAATGCAATCTCTTTCAAGGTTCTACATTGGAGAGCCGTTGAGAAAGAATCCACCTCTGATGCAGTGCAACGCCCCTTTGCCAATTGAAGAAACTCAAAGAAATCAATGCTTTGTTTAGTGTGTTTTGTGTTTCATGGGCGTGGAGTCTTGAGTTGGTGTTTGGCATGCACTACAAGAAATAGGGGGGCGTAGCGACACCCCCGAATTGAACAAAAAACGAGAACCATCACTTATGCGAGGGTAGCATTGCATAAGCAATGGCCCCATTTTTTTTTTAAAGACTTGTCATCGCGTAAGGGATGTTAGCATCGCTTATGCAACACGAAAACTATGCATCACAAATAGTGTCGCTAATTAGCAACGCTGTTTGTGACGTTGGCAAACTAGCTGTGACACTTTATCATGGCATAAGCGACATCCTGTGTTCGAGAGCCATTACGAAAAAGGTGAACCCTGCATGGGCCTTGTAAGGATCCCTAATTTTTAGGGATTAAGCCTAATTCTCTTGTTGTCTAAGGGGACAAAGTGCATTTAATAGGGCACTTTTTAGTAGGCTGGAGTAGGCTTTTTTTAAGGCTTACTAGGCTCCTCTCTCTCTTCTATTAGAGAGAGAGAAAGGGAATCTACTTTCCACATCATCAAACTCGAGCATGTATGGGAATAAAAAAATGTTTTTTTTTTTCAAAGTCTCAATTTCAGTGTTTATTTACTTGAAAGGGCTCATTTTTTAATATATATGTCAGAAGTGACTTTTTTTTAGTTTAGTTTTTAATTTTCCTTTTGGATAAGTAATATTTTTAAAATCCCTCCAAAAGTAGAGTGCCACATCATCAAATCCGTAACTACTCTTCACCCAAAAAATGACTTTTTCAAAATTTTATCATTTTTGGCTATTCTTAGTGGAAAAACACACTGTGACCCATCCACATCCAAGAAAACAAAATTTTCCTAAGAAAGTCATGCTCTATCATCTCTTCCAAACAAATTTTTGGTCTCTTTCTCAGTATTGTTTAATTGTTGGAAAAGATGGTGTTGACACCTATTACAAACCTCACATTAGGACTTCCTCATGCCCCAACATCAACAAGTATCCATGTTCATGTGCCCAGAGAGTTTGCTCCAAATACACAGTGCAACAATGATGTGAACTCTCAAAATGAGCATCGTGAAGCTGGAGAAAAGAATATTGATCTTTGGACTCATTGTTCATTATACCCTCCTGATCCAATGTCTTCTTACCATCCAACATTCCATAACCTCTCAACTTTACTTTAGTTCATCGGTGCCGGTAAAGCTGGGCTCTTAGGTTATTGTCAACGATTATCTACACATTCAACTGTCATTACTAAGTATTGGATTCAACAATATCAACTAAATCATACAAGATTGGTCACTTTTGAAAACACAATCATATCTTTACAGGAAAAGCTTGCAGACCTAGAAAAGCATATGGAAGAAAAGGAGAGAACAATTGAGAAATTAAAAAACAATGTCCAACACTTGAGAGAGACTCCACTTGGGATGCGACGTAGGAGAAGATCATTAACATCCTTTGGCTCTCTTTCAATTGGTGGTTGTAAGGGATTGAACTCACAACCTCTTGGTTAGGAATGTGATGGGCTAACCACTTGCCCCAAAAGCCATGGTTGAGGATTACTTCCTAATCCTCTCTCTTAGGGTGTGGTTCAACCATCTCCTACCAGGATTATGTTACATTCTTCCCCCCTTGGTCGATCATTGTCCTCAATGATCTACTCTTGTATCCCTCTAGCCTCGGTGATCAGTCCCTTGAACTCCCTAGGTGCCCTTGAATTGATGTTCCTCAACCTCGCATAGTTTCTTGAACCTTGTTCGCAACCTTGGTCTCTTGAACCCTTGCTCTCAACCTTGGTGTCTTGAACGTTCTTGTTCGCAACCTTGGTGTCTCGAGCCCTTGTTCTCAACCTCAGTCTTGAACCTTGTTCTCACCCATGCTTGGTATCTTGAACACTCAATCAAGTGCCACCCAAGGATTCCCAAGGAATTCACACTTCCAAGCTAGCTCATTGGAAAGTTCGTTCCGAGAGCTTTCCAACGGTATATTACATGCCTCAATCCGACATACGGATTGAGAGATACACCCCAATCATTGTAAGGTCCATCCTTGAAACCGACGCGCGCACCTTCCACAATTCCTACCCTTTCACATAGAGGATGCCCAAGCGCCTTTTCTAGAGGCCATTGGGTCATTCCACTTTGCCCAAGCCTACTTCCTAGGCTCTGATACCAATGTAAGGAATTGAACTCACAACCTCTTGGTTAGGAATGTGATGGGCTAACCACTTGCCCCAAAAGCCATGGTTGAGGATTACTTCCTAATCCTCTCTCTTAGGGTGTAGTTCAACCATCTCCTACTAGGATTATGTTACAGTGGTGGAGCACGCAAACGATGAGTTTTTGCCTTAAGCTTTGGCTTGTATTTGTTTCTTTTTTTGGAAGACTGATATATATATATATATATATATATATATATATATATATATATATATATATATATATATATATATATATATATATATATATATATATATATATATATATATATATATATATGTTCTTGTTATGTAGGTCATTCATTGAAGATGTTAGTGCATCATCAACAACAGAGGATCAATTCAAGATATTAAATTCTTGTTTGACCAATAAGTAGGTGGTTAGTATTTTGGAGTCATGGATAGGAAACCTTATCAAGAGGCAAGTGATTAAAGATTTCACAAAAAATTTACAGGATATTATCACTCCTAGAGACGTGCAAATGGTATGTGATGAAGCACGAATTAGTACTAAAGGATACAGTGCATTGTACAACCTTTTGAAGCATTCATTACAAAGACAAGGTATTTTGCAGAATATGTTTCCATCTCCTTACAAGGTATCGCTAAAGAAGGCAATGTCCAATGAAGATATAGCTAGTATTCTTGGAAACTACTTATATATAGAGGATATTATGCCTATGTCTATTTATCATTTATCTACATCCAAAAAAGAGTTGAAAAGCACAGTTGGACATGGATTTCCTTACACAAAGTACAACAACATATTCGTGGATTTGGAGAGGCTTCAACAGGCAATGGTTTGATTTTCAAATCTACTATACCAGGTATGTGCACTATTGTTACCTTGATATACATTGTATTTTGATGTTATAAAAATTTTTCTAATTTATGCAGATTGTAATACCAAATTAGAGTTTATATTGAAGTTAGATGAATGCCAGATCATAAAGGGACGACGAATGGAGAGATTGAGTTTGACACTCATGAATGAAACTATGACAAATGCCATATCTGATGAAAGTAGTAACTCTAGCTCTAACTCTACATATAGTGTTCAATCCAAGAAAGAAATATGGTGGTTAGGTGCTATTGAAGTACCTAAATAATCCAATGATGTTCTTTCATGGATTTTTAGTAGGACCCCATGGATCACTAAAGTAATAGTTTCTCAAATTCATGGTCCAAAGCTCCACATAGAAAACTTTGGTGATTTTGAGATAGATTGGCACTTGGGTGGGGATTTAAAAACTATCGAATGCATGTTAGGTTGCAAGCAAGGTGCATCTACTGGTTATCCATGTCCATTTTGTACTCGAGGCTACAAAGTAACAAAGGGACAACAAAAAGTACTATCTAGCTTAGATGAATACATAGATGCACCTACTTCCACGGAATGGAATAGACCTTTGTTAAGGTGTCCAATGTTAGAAATACCTAACCATGACACATTAGACAAAGATTGGAATCTCATTATTCCATTTCCATTAGTTAAAGTTCACTTCTGCACATTGCATGCTTTCATTAGAATATTTGATAGATTATTTAAGCTCCACATAGAATATGCATTTTCCATGAAGCCAATTGATAAATCTATACAAGCAATCAAAAAATTGAAAGAGTTGCTGAATTCGATTGGTTGTCATGGTGGTAATGTAACTCTAGTTGTCAAAAAACCCGGTGAATAGCAAAATAGTTTGCAAGAAGTGTCAATGACAGGAAAGAAGGCAAGAAAATTTTTTAGAAGAGGTGTAAGCCCTAAGAAAAATGAATGCAGGGAGCTATGGAAAGACTTGTGCATGATCACCATTGATAATGATTCTCAAATTGACCTTAGTAATAGGCAAAAGAAGGTTTGGTCATGCTTAGATAAGTTGGTAGGCTTAATGAGTCTTAATAGCTCCAACAAAAATGACCGTTAGTTGTTTCAAGATACATTAATGGAGTTTGCAAAGTGTTTCATCCTAGCTTGGGGAGAGAGCAATATTACACATTACATTGTAAGTTTTCTTATTTTTGTATTTTTCTTGTTGATAAGATTGTGTTATATGTTCTTATATCATTTCAGCATATTTTATTTGCACATGGAGCATTTTTATGCATCAATATGGTTCATTGGAGATTTTTAGTACACAAGGAATGGAGAAGTCATATTACAAGGCTAGAGGTGTTTACTTCAAGAACGCACGACATGGTGGTGGTGCAATGCAATCAAACTATATGGAAGAGATGTTTAATTGGTTTTATCATACTGCATTTTCGAGGACATATGCAATGGAACAAGCCAAGGAATCCAAAGTTGCAAAACTTGCAAGACTTAATCAACACAACTTAGCTAGTGAAAAATGGAAGTCGTCATTGGGACCTTTACATCATGCTCAATGGCGGGCTACAAGAACACGACAGGGTTCATCATGGGAGTGAAGTCATTTAATACATTCATGGCATTTTCTGAATAATACATAAGGTTTGCTACACACTAATCTCTTGTTTGCAATTTTTAAAGTAATTTTTAATTTTTTAACTATTTTTTGTCCATTCAAATGTGAATAGAACCTTTTTAAGTGAAACATTATAAAAGGAGACTCATTGTCTCATTTCAACATTCTAGCACTATAGAGGATGTCACGAACAAAGCAAACTGGAAGGAAGGATCCCATTAACTTTCCTACCTATGTGCAAGGCACTCAAAAGCCACCATGGATGAATCATCACAAAAGGCGATGTAGTGTCTCGCGCTCTTCATCCCATCACAAAACAGGTGGTGGTCATACCTCTGGGAGTGAACAGTTGCATGAACAAGTGGAACATGGGCAATCCAGGGAAGAGGCCGTAAATCAACCCCAATCACCACCATCATCATATGATGAGCCTCCATCACCAAAGAGACCAACAAAGACAAGGGTGAAGGAGTGTGCTCACAGACAGGTAGTTTCTGATGATGATTTTGATGAATCACATGAGGATGTGTCTCAACAACGTTCACAATCAAGTGAGGAGAGTCAAACATTGCCACCATGGGGTAACGAAGAAATACCTACAAATCATAGGGTTACTCTAGCGGGAAAGACACTACCAAAAAATCAAGGGGCCATACCCAATGATCAAGAGAGGGAGCAAAGCCAGCAACAACATCCTGAACAAGGAGAAAGCTCAAGACACGTGCAACGAAAGAAGAAAGTCTTTCAACCTCGTCGTAGACCACCCCAACCAAGACCACAAGAAAATGTCCAACAAAGACCACCACCACCACAAGCTAGAGCACCACAACGAAGAAGAAGATATACGAAGACATTTGCAGAGATAAGGCACTATCAAAAGACAGCTGAGCTTCTGATACCTAGAAGACCCTTTGCAAGGGTGGTCAAAGAAGAGTTACAAAGGTATTGTGAAGGGTTCAGGATCCAAGCTCTAGTTTTAGAAGCTTTACAAGAGGCAGCTAAAGCATTTTTGATATCAATGCTAGAGGATTCCAACCTGTGCGCCATCCATGCTAAGCGAGTCACTATACAACCGAAGGAAATACAGTTAGCTAGGAGAATTAGGGGTGATCGTAGCTAAGTATTGTAACTTATCTCTACAGACAAGAGATTTTTTGTAAATATTGCCATTTTCAATGAAACATTAGCACTTTTCCTCTATTCCCTTTATAATCTCATTATTTAGAATGAAACATGAGCAGTCATTTTACATGTCAATGTGTTTTCTTGTGATAATCTCTCATATAACAGTGATTGTTTTCTTATCTTGTCATTTTGATCTATCCATCTAGTGAAATTTCTTTCTCATTTAAGGTCATGTAGGGCATGTAGGGCATTGGGAGGCCAAATAAAGCCCTACCACAGAAACACGGGAGAAGGCCGTGCAAAACGTTTGCAGGGCCTTCTCCCGCGTTTCTATGGCAGGGCTTTATTTGGCCTCCCAATGCCCTACAAGACCTTAAATGTGAGTAAGAAGGTCCAAAAGAATGAGAGTAAAGAAGGATCATGAGGAGTAAAGCTAGTTCATGAGGAGTGAACATGAACAAATTTTGACCTCCCTATACCTTTGAAACATATGATCAGAGCATTTTGAAACTTAGAACATTTGCATTCTTGAAAATATCCATCTAGTGAAGTTTCACTCTCATGTAAGGTCACCTAGGGCATTTGAATTCTTGATAATATCCATCTAGTGAAATTTTTCTCATTTAAGGTCATCTAGGGCATTGGGAGGCCAAATAAAGCCCTGCCATAGAAACGCGGGAGAAGGCCCTGCAAACGTTTTGCAGGGCCTTCTCTCGCATTTCTGTGGCAGGGCTTTATTTGGCCTCCCAATACCCTACAATACCTTAAATGAGAGTAAGACGGTCCAAAAGAATGAAAGTAAAGAACCTCCCAATGCCCTACATGACCTCAATACATCACATGCAGGTCCAAAAGAATTTTAGATAATATACTCAATAAGAAAGACTTGAGACAATTGTAAATAAAGCAAAGTGAAAATTCGATATTAATTCAATTGTTTACATCAATTGGCTTTGAGTTTCTCAATGACTCTCTTTTGACGCTCCAAAGCCATGGGTAGGGTGTAAGTCAAAATTGAGGTAACGTTGCTATTTCATCAACATTTCTAACTCCTAGACCTAGAGATATACCTATTTGACCTAAGACCTTTCCACGAAAGTTGGAACCTAAGGTTGTAGTTACAAGGGATTTCTTAAATAAAAAGATACAATTACTCCCCTGTGTAATGGTTGATAAACAAAGAAATTTACTTAAGGCCTTTAGACACCATGTCATGAAGTGGCCCTGCGGATTGAACTCTTTATGGATAATTACAAAATGTTCTTTGGGAAGTTTCCCAATGTAGTTTGCAAGGGATGAGCCACCTCCACGAGCCACTCGATCACCTCCACTCCTTGCTGCAAACTTGTCGACTTCAATCACCTCCTGCACAAAGTATTATGATTAGTAGATGCATGTGTTTGTAAGAATGAATGACATGAATTGAAGATACTTACATCTTGAACTCTATCTTCTTCTTCTCCTCTCTCTTGAAGATGTAAATTAATGCTGGAGTGGGACATCCCACTCTGCTCGATTACTGGTAAGGCAGGAACTTTTGATTCCAATATCCTTTCTTGTGCATTACTAAATTGTTCTTCTGTGATATGTTGATGTTCACTTGTAAGTATGGCATTGCAAACCAATTTTATTGTGTCGGCCACTGAGTCACGAAATGGCAAACACTTTTTCTCCAACAAGTCAGAGGTACCATCCAAAGGACACTCTGACAAAGTACAAAACAAACTTATGCATTCATCCAGTCGTAGCCCAAATGCCTTCTCTACATCATGTAAAAACAAATATTCTTGTCCCTCGACAAGGACCACTGAAAAAGTTTGAATCTCCACCTCTAGAATAGTTGCTTCTAGCTCCGAAGAGGTGCATGGCTTAGGCACTTCTTTCAACTTATCATCCACACCAAGAGGATAAGTTTTCTCAATAGCTTCTCTCTCTAATAGGAGATTCAAGGGTTCTTGAGGTGGTTCCTTTTTATCCTCGACAAAACCACCTGAAAGAAGATGAGGGATCTCATGAGGAATTGGTTTTGGTTCCTCATTCACAAAGAAAATTGTGGCAGCAATGAATGAAAGATATTTTGCACCCATCTTGCGTTTCCTATTCAATCTCCTTATAAGTGGCATAGTTTCATTAAGAAGGTGCCCTGCTTCCTTTGCAATTACCTGGAACCATTTCAATCGTTTTTCAAATGCCTCATCATCTTTGTGAATGTAGGTGAGAAGGTCACATGGAACCCAGGTTCCATCATATGGTGGTATTTCGATGGAGAAACTCTATATATGAACTTGCATATATTGAAGTAGCTCCTCCAAAGCATCGGCATTCATTTGCACCATTCCATGGAGGTCAAGAACCTTGGAGAGAAGATCATATAGGTCATGTTGACCTTTATAATCTAAATCCTCCAAAAATTCTAGAAACTTGTGGCGTGCACTCTTAGTAGGTACAGAGGTGGAAGCCATAGCTTGCAAATGCAGACTGCTCTAACACTCAATGTAGTTGCAAAAGTGAGAAATGAGGAGAGAGGACTCCTATTTATAACTTTTCTAGAATTTTTAAGTGATGGGTCCCACTTTTTTGTAGAAGTGACTTTTCCTTAAATTAAAACATAAGAGTCTTGGAAAGGAAAACTTTGACATTTGAGATCACATCAAAGAAAATAAACAATAAGAATGCTCTTTCAAGAAAAACCTTGAGAATATACAGATACAAGTAGAATGTGGCCAAAATATCCTTGAAGCAAATGTGAAAAATTTTTCATTGCAAAAATAGGTTTGTTTACAGGTTTCACAGTATCTTTACAAAAATGAGTTATGACAATGAAATTTCAGTTCCATCCATGCTCCAATCTGCAAGAACCTTGATTTTGTCTTCCAATCTCTTTCCAATCTGTGGACAATTCATAAAAGAGTAAAACATTTTCAAATCATGAACAATAGTGATAGAATAATATATATATATATATATATATATATATATATATATATATATATATATATATATATATATATATATATATATATATATATATATATATGTATATATATATATATATATATATATATATATATATATATATATATATATATATATATATATATATATATATATATATATATATATATATATATATATGTATGTATATATGGAATACAACTCTTACCTTGTTCCCTCGTATTCGAAATTTGAAATCATGAAGATCATCATATCCCATGATAAATAAGTGCTCTCTCAAGTTGGCGAAGTTCCAATCTTGATTAACTAAAACCACCTCCATATCATTGTTTGGTAACTTCACATTAATTTCAAATGAAGCTAAAGATCCCTCCGAGCTTTGCAAAGGTATCCACTCTCCTAGTTTACACATCCAACGATCATAATAAAATCTGATGTACAATGAGGTGCGATGTTTTAAATAACGAAATCCTATACCTGTGTCACCAATTCTACAACGATATCTATCCCCTTTTGAGAATCCTTCTACATAACCCCAATTTTCCCCTAACAATCCTTCTACTGCTTTGTATGTAATATCTTTACATAGGAACATTGTAGGAGTTTCTACAAAAGGAACGCCTTGAAATATGAAAACAAAGCAATGGATTGGTAGAGTCCAATGAGGACCTATTGATCTAGACACTCGTGTGAATTTCGAAGAGTTATGTATGTCCATCACCATCTTATGCTTGAAGGATGATTATGACCAAAAATCAGGTTTTAGCCACTCTAAACTAAGAAGAGAGTCAACTTTGATAATCTCCAACCTTCCATATTCAGGATCTGTGGAAGGAACAATGTACTTGTGAGTGTAAAAGATGATCCTTTCACGAATAAGTTTAGCAGGAGGTACATCTGGAAACACTAATGCCCCAATGTCTGCATGTAATGCTTTGAAAGTTCCTATAAGACTATGACGTGGTTGCTCTTCCACTAAACTAGAAGGAAATATGACTGTAGCAATGAAAAACATATGAGATGAGTAATTAAGACATTTAACACCATGAAGCATTGAAAAAATAGAAATACTCACAATGGATTGGATATCTAATTCTATTGGAGTTTTCTAACTTCATGGTTGAAATTGTGAAGACATGTTGTACAATAGCAACCATCCCACCATGTGTTTGCTGCTTGAGGCCTAAGAGCTTACCTTTCCAATGAAGATCCAAATTTCCAGATGAGGACCAAGTCCAGATGGCTGCATGTACACCCATTCACCTTTGCAAAACTCTTGTGGTAGCCAACTTCCTTCCATTGTTTTGATGTTGTGGCACGTCATTGTGTGAACTTTGTCTTTTGGTCTCCTATGAGCTCTAGAGCTTTCCATGGGAGTAAGAGTTGTTGTCATTGCTGTAGAAGTTGGGAGAATGGTAGGAGGAGAAACAACGCTTTTGTTGTATGGTATGGAGGGAATAGAGGTGAAAAATATGACTTTTTGGTTTTTTGGTATGAAAATGGGAGTTTGAAGAGGGAAAATAGAGTTTTTTGAGTTATTTTGAAAAATGTCACTTTTTTAGTTTTAAAAACATGCACGGATTTTAAATTGGAAGTCAAAAATAGCACTTTTGACCCTGAAAAGTGATATGGAGGTCATTTAATGGTATTATGATGAGTTTTACAACTTTTAAAAAATTTTGAATTTTTGGGCACAGCTTGATTACGAGATTTCTTCTCTCTCAAGAAGACAACCCTGAACATAGAGGAATCTTGTCCCCTCTTCTCCCTTCAGCCTAGTATTTATAGGGTATAGACTGTGGCCACCACCCTCTTCTAATTGGTCCATCACTAATCACTCCTTAAGCTAAAAGGCCCATCCAGGGTTCACCTTTTTTCCTAATGGCGTTGCATAAGCGACACACAGGAATGTAAAAAGAAAAATTTGGTTTCTCTTGGCACATTTGTGCCGAGATTTGGATGCACAAAGAGAGAGAGAGAGAGAGAGAGAGAGAGAGAGAGAGAGAGAAGAGAGAGAGAGAGAGAGAGAGAGAGAGAGAGAGAGAGAGAGAAAGCGAGAAAGAGAGAGAGAGAGAGAGAGAGAGAGAGAGAGAGAGAGAGATCGACACACAGTGTGAAGCCAAGTACGCAAACATACACGCATGCATATGCATACACACACATATATACACATAGACACACACACATACACATAGATACACATACATACATACACACACATACACACTAATTTACATACATACATACACATGCATACACACACACATATATACACACATAGACACATGCGTACACACATTGACACACACACATACACATAGACACACACATACCCATACACACACATATACACACACAGATAGACACATACACACTTACACACACACTTACGCACACACACACACACACATCGACACACATTTACACACACATACACATTCATACAGACACATATATATAGATACACACGTATGTACACACATAGACACACACATACACACATAGACACACACACACATAGATGCACACACATACACACACACATACACACACACATACACACACATACACACGCATACACACATACACATACACACATATATATGCATACACACACACACATGTAAAGAGACATACACACACATACACATAAAATTATACATATGCATACATACATGTGTACATGCATACACACACATACACACATACACGTACACACATATATATGCATACACACACATGTAGAGAGACATACAGATACATGCATACATATGCATACATAATGCATGTGCATATGCATACATACATACTTACATGCATACACACACATACACATGCATACACACATACACATACACACACACATACATATATACATACACACACATATATGCATACACACACATAGAGAGACATACACACAGATACACATACATGCTTACATATGCATACATAATGCATATGCATATGCATAGATAATGCATATGCATATGCATATGCATACATAATGCATATGCATATGCATACATAATGCATATGCATATGCATACATACATACTTACATGCATACACACACATATGCATACATAATGCACATGCATATGCATAGATACATGCATACACATACATACACATAGACACACACACATATATACACACATATCTACACACATACACATGCATACACACATAGACACACACACACATACACACATATATACACACACACATATACACATAGACACACACATACACATGCATACACACATACACACACACATACACACACACATACACACACACATACACAAACACATACACACACATATATGCATACACACACACATAGAGAGGCATAACACACATACACATACATGCATACATATGCATACATAATGCATATGCATATGCATACATACATACTAACATGCATACACAGACATATGCATACATAATGCACATGCATATGCATAGATACATGCATACACATACACACACATACACACATACACACACATAGACAAACACACATACACACACATATACACACAGATTTACACACATACACACGTAGACACACACACATACACACACACATATACACACACACACATACACACATAATGCATATGCATATGCATACATACATACTTAAATGCATACACACACATACACACACATATGCATACATAATTCACATGCATATGCACACATACATGCATACACATACGCACATAGACACATACACACACATAGACACATACACACACATAAACACATACACACTCATAGACACATACACACTTACACACACACACACATCAAGACACATTTACACACACACATACACATGCACACAGACACATATATATAGATACACACATATATACACACATAGACACACACATAGACACACACACACACACATACACATACACACACACATAGACACAGACACTTACACACACACACATCCACACACATTTACACACACATACGCATGCATACATAAACATATATATAGATACACACACATACACACACATACATGCATATGCATACATAATGGGCATGCATATGCATACATACATGCTTATATGCATACACACACATACACATGCATACACAGATACATGTACACATAGACAAACACACACACATACACACATACACACACATATATGCATACACACACATAGAGAGACATACATAGACATACACATACATGCATACATAATGCATATACATATGTATACATACATGCACACACACACACATATGCATACATAATGCACATGCATATCCATAGATACATGCATACACATGCACACACATAGACACATACACACACATACCCACACATACACACACATATGCATACATAATGCACATGTATGTGCATAGATACATGCATACATATACACACACATAGACACATACATACACATAGACACATACACATACATACACACATATACACATAGATTTACACACACATACACATGCATGCACACACATACACACATAGATACACACACACACATACACGCACATACACACACATACACACATAGACACATACACACATAATGCATATGCTTATGCATACATACATAATAACATGCATACACACACATACACACACATGCATACATATGCATACACACATACACACGTAGAGAGACATACACACACATGCATACACATGCATACATAATGCACATGCATATGCATACATACATGCATACACACACATACACACAGATACATATACACACATAGACACACACACATATAGAGAGAGACACACACATACACACATATATATGCATACACACGCACGTAAAGAGACATACACACACATACACATACATGCATGCACATACAAAGATAAACACACATATATACACACACACATACACACATACAAACTTACACACATAGAGATACACACACATATATATAAACAAACACATACACACATAGACACATACAGACTTACACACACACATACACACATCCACACACATTTACACACACACATACACATGCATATAGACATATGTATACAAATACACACATATATACACACATAGACACACAAATATACACACACATAGACACATACACACTTACAGAGACACATACACACATCCACACACATTTACACACATACATACACATGCATAGACACATATATATAGATACACACGTATATACACATAGACACACACACACACACAGACACACACACATGGACACATACACACATATATATGCATAGACAAACACATAGAGACATGCACACATATATATGCATACACACACATAGAGATGCATATACACACATACACATGCATGCATACATATGCATACATAATGCATATGCATATGCATACATACATACATACTTACATGCATACACACACACATACACACACATGCATACATCACTACAAGAAAAAGGGGGGCGTAGCGACGCCCCCGAATCGGGAAAAAAACGAAAACCGTCGCTTATGCGATGAAATCGTCGCATAAGCGACGGTAAAAAAATCGGATTTTTTTTTTGGCCGAGCATCGTCGCATAAGCGACGGTAGTGTCGCTTATGCGACGCAACACCAAAGCGTCGCTAAATGCGTCGCTAGTTAGCGACGCACTTAGCGACGTTGGCAAACTGCAGAGCGTCGCATATGCGACGCTCTGGAATGTAAAAAAAAAAAAAATCAATTCTCCCGGCACATTTGTGCCGGGCCTTGAATGCAAGACCGAGAGAGAGAGAGAGAGAGAGAGAGAGAGAGAGAGAGAGAGAGAGAGAGAGAGAGAGAGAGAGAGAGAGAGAGAGAGAGAGAGAGAGAAAGAGTGCGTGCGAGAGGGAGAGAGAGAAGGGAGACGGTTGACAGGTATGCACACACACACACTTACACACACACACATATACACACATAGACACACACACACACATACGCATAGACACACACACATACACACAAATACACACACATAGACACACATACACAAGACGCGCACACACATACACACACATAGACGCTCACACACATACACACACATATACACACAGAGACACATACACACATAATGATGCATCCACACACATACACATGCATACACACATAGACACACATATACACACACACATATGCATACACACACACACATATGCATACACACACACATAGAGAGACATACACACACGTACACATAGATGCATACACATACACACATAAACACATACATACACATAGACACATACACACATAAACACATACACACTCATAGGTACACACACATACACATAGACACACACACATATAGTATATACACACACATGCACACATAGACACATACACACATACACATGCATACACACACATACACATGCATACACACATACAGACACATATACACACACATACACACACATATATGCATACACACACATAGAGAGACATACACACATAAACACATACATGCAT
Source organism: Ceratopteris richardii (assembly GCA_020310875.1). NCBI lineage: Eukaryota > Viridiplantae > Streptophyta > Polypodiopsida > Polypodiales > Pteridaceae > Ceratopteris > Ceratopteris richardii. The sequence goes on along the minus strand of CM035419.1, from coordinate 161,784,189 downwards.
ACATTTGCATACATAATGCATATGCATATGCATATAATGTGCATACGTACTTACGTACTTACATGCATACATAATGCACATGCATAGATACATACACACACACAAATACATACACACATAAACACATACACACACATGAACACATACATACTCATAGATACACACACATACACATAGACACACACACACATACACACACAGACACACATACACGTAGACACGCACACACATACACACACATAGACGCTCACACACATACACACACATATACACACACAGACACATACACACATAATGATGCATCCACACACATACACATGCATACACACATAGACACACATATACACACACACATATGCATACACACACACATAGAGAGACATACACACACATACACATACATGCATACACATACACACATAAACACATACACACACATAGACACATACACACATAACCACATACACACTCATAGGTACACACACATACACATAGACACACACACATATAGTATATACACACACATGCACACATAGACACATACACACATACACATGCATACACACACATACACATGCATACACACATACAGACACATATACACACACATACACACACATACACACACATATATGCATACACACACATAGAGAGACATACACACATAAACACATACATGCATACATTTGCATACATAATGCATATGCATATGCATATAATGTACATACATACTTACATGCATACATAATGCACATGCATAGATACACACACACACAGATACATACACACATAGACACATACACACACATGAACACATACATACTCATAGATACACACACATACACATAGACACACACACATACACACATAATGATGCATACACACACATACACATGCATACACACATACAGACACATGTACACACACATACACACATAATGATGCATACACACACATACACATGCATACACACATACAGACACATGTACACACACATTCACACACACATTCACACACATTCACACATATACATACATGCATACATATTGCATATGCATATGCATACATACATACTTACATGCATATGCATACACACACACATATGCATACATACATACTTACATGCATATGCATACACATGCATATGCATACACATGCATATGCATATGCATACATAATGCATATGCATATGCATACATAATGCATATGCATATGCATACATAATGCATATGCATATGCATACATAATGCATATGCATATGCATACATAATGTATATGCATACATAATGCATATGCATATGCATACATAATGCATATGCATATGCATACATAATGCATATGCATATGCATACATAATGCATATGCATATGCATACATACATACTTATATGCATACATAATGCACATGCTTACATACACTGTCATAATGTATACACACACACATACACACATAGACACATACACACATAATTATGCATACACACACATACATATGCATACACACACATATGCATACATACATGCATACACATACACGCACATAGATACATACATACTCATAAATACATATACACTCATAGACACACACACATACACATAGACACACACACATATACACACACATACACACATAGACACATGCACACGTAATGATGCATACACACATACACATGCATACATAGACACACATAATAATGCATACACACACATACATATGCATACACACACATGCATACAAACATATACACACATATACACACACACATGCATACACACATATACACACACATATACACATATACACATACACATGCATACACACACACATGCATACACACATACAAACACATATACACACACACATACACACATAGATACATACACACGTAATGATGCATACACACATACACATGCATACATAGACACACATAATAATGCATACACACACATACATATGCATACACATACATATGCATACATACATGCATACACATACACACTTAGACACATAGACACACATAGATACATATATACACATAAACACATACACACTCATAAACACACACACATACACATAGACACACACACATATACACACACATACACACATAGACATATGCACATGCAATGATGCATACACACATACAAATGCATACATAGACACACATAATGATGCATACACACACATACATATGCATACACACACATATGCATACATACATGCATACACATACACACATAGATACATACACACGTAGATACATACATATACATAAACACATACACACTCATAGACACACACACATACACATAGACAACACACACATATACCTACACACATACACACATAATGATGCATACACACACATACACATGCATGCACACACATACACATGCATACACACACATACACGTATATATATATTGATTTCTAACCATTTTGTTTTATATGTTAGGTATTATGGATCCCAGTAAAGAGAGAAAGGCGAAACTCACTCTCATAAAAAGTCTTATGAGAGCAAGAGTTCCGTCAGATACTCTAGGGGCCATAATGCGGGACTACGCAGAGATGTCCAATGAGGAGCTGGATTATACGATCCAGATGCTTACGCAATCAGACGAGGGCTCTTCTACGGATCCACATGCAGGAAGAGAGCTATCTGCTCATAGGTATGTTTTTTTTCATAAATTTTTTTAATGATATTATAGCACATATTTTTATTTATTTCTATCTATCTATTTTCAGGACACCTATACCACCTCCAGCACGTGATAGCAGAGCAGAGACGTTGCCTATGAGGACATGCATAGGCACGTTAGGACTAGAGTGCGACATAGAGCCAGAGGGGAATATTGTATACATAGGAAATGGATTGGAGTTCAAGAGGAGAATGCGTGCACTATGCAACTCTTACCTGCGCTTTATCCACTTACCGTGGAAGTAAGTAAAAGTTTTACATATAAATTGAAATATATATCTTATGTTTTATTTATATTATGTTTTTTATTTTTGTAGTGAGCATGATGAGAGGGATAAAAAGTACGTGCTCAGTTCACTTGAGACGGAGTTTGGGACAGGGTGGTCTCTTAAATGGTGTTTAAAAGAGATGCGGACACTTATGGCGCATCGTCGTGACAATGCACGGTATGTATGTATATGAGAGAGAGAGAGAGAGAGAGAGAGAGAGACAGAGAGCACTAATCTCGATATTAGGGTTTTGAAATCCCTAATTTAAAAACTCTAATTCAACCTTTTAGCCATATGTTTGAAGTATATGTACACCTCCGACGTCCTACTAGAGAGATGTCTCTCCTCCCAACCTTATGCCTCAATATATAGCTACTCGAATCAACGAGGATCATGATTCATAATATATGTAAAGATATATACACATCATGTAGATAGGATACATAAATATAAAATGGAGTAGATATATTATGCTTCACACATACATGCCTAAATGCACACATAAATATATATATACATACTAACATATTTACATGTACATATTTACACATACATGTACATGCCTACATGCACACATAAACATATATATACATGCATACATATTTACATGTACATATTTACACATAGACACATATACATATATACATGTACACAATTATAAACACTTGCATATATTACGTACATGAATACATGTATACATATATCACACACATGCAAACACATACATATACATGAAATACATATATATGCATACTAATATATGTATACATATAATACACATGAATACATACACATATGCATACATACATGAATACACACACATGAATACATTTTGACTTGGTAAAAAGTTTTCAGATAATAACCTGTAAGTTTATCAAAAAAAGATATATTAAAAAAGGTAAATAAATATACATACATATATACATGCAGGTTTTTATTCTTACTTTAGATAAGGTAAGAACAAGAACTTGAATTGAATAGATACTTTTTGTCCGCGCATCTTTTAAAACTATTAATGCATCTTTCAAAATATTTACGCAAAACAATCGTATCCTGTCAATTCATACATATGTTCATATAATGGTGACCTGGATGAATCGCATGCACAAAGGTTACTCAAGATAGAGCAGGATTTCTCGGGTATGCAGTAAACCTCTTGCATGTCAATGATGAGCATCTGAACTTTAGGATACAAAGTGGACTACTCCATTATAATCAGATTGCTGTCTCTTGAGTAACCTCTGTGCATGCGACTCATCCAGGTCACCATTGCGAATATTTGGAAAGATGCATTAATAGTTTTAAAAGATGCGCGGACAAAAAGTTTCCATTCAATTCAAGTTCTTGTTCTTATAACCTTATCTAAAGTAAGAGTAAAAACCTACATGTATTTATATATGTATATATATTTATGCATATATATATATATATAAATAGATAGAAAATTGAAATTTATACCTTAATAGTGTCGAAACAGATACATTACTCCATCCAAAACGATTTTGAAGGTTGAGAATAAGTAAGCTCGCATTTAGTCGTGTCAAATGACTTCCTTCATATACATGCTTTAGACATTCCTCTCGAAGATATTTCTCATTTTTAGAAATATCCATGCTCTCACTGTCATTTTGATACCAATCCTCAATAAAATCTGCCATGCCATCATCTTCATCATTCTCACACAAATCTTGTACTTTATCATCTTTTGAATATAGATCTTTCAACTTTGCATATTGCACAGGCTTAGTTTTGCGTAGCCTCCTCATGGAAGCTTCTGATAAATGAGGTCTTATTGGTAATTGTGAATGTTGTGGACGAATATCATCAACATCATACGTTGGAATCTACACATATAAATAAAACTCATTAGTATTCCATAAATGAATAAAAATTAAACTTCAAATGTAAAATTAAGTATATAACTTATTAAATATGGATAGAAAATTTTTATTCTCTCTAGCTAAAAGGTGCTCTTGGAGGTCTACGCCATCCATAATTCACTAATAGTTCATCACCAACATGTAATGTAGTAATAGCATTGACAACTATGTATCTTGATACATCTCTACTCATGTATGGTGATTCATGACTATTTTCACGCTCCTCAAATGTGCAATTAGTCCTTGAACTATTATGTAACCCTCGACTACTATTTATTAAACCTGCTATATTTCCATGTGTAAGGTCTTCCATCAATATATAATCTTTCATTTTCTTCATGTAAAATCCTTCTACTAGTAAGAGATGCTGCGTTCAAGCATATTCCATAAGTACTCATGCTTTGAACATAACGTGAAAGTCGATGCCAATCTCCCCATCCATATATAGGACCACAAAATGACATAAGAGTGACTTTAGAGTTCGGAGGCACATACAAATCCTCTACAATAAAGAGACCACGACCAGCATTTAATTAGTAATAGTGGATGGAGCAATCATATAGCAATTACCCCAAAAGTTGAAAACCTCTCCATCTAAAGGAAGTGGTCCTCTATTCCATCCTCCATATCTTCTTCTATCATATGTTTGTACTAAAGAACGATCACGAGCTGGCAATGGATAATCTCCAGTCGTTTCATTCTCTAAACCAGGAGGTAGAGGATTTCTAGAAACCTCTGCTTGTAATTGATGAACAGCAAGTCCATGATGTGTACGAGGTATATTAACATTATGAGAAAAATCATCATCATCATCATCGAGCAAGTATTCCTGTATATCAATAATAATTTGATTTTATACATGGTTTTTAAATAAAAAATGACATTAATATATATAGAAAATACATACCCAAGCATTATCACGTTGACTAGGTGATGGTGCATGCTCAAAAGTACCATACTCTGCCTCATGTTGAATACATTCCAATCGTGGTCTTCGATACGTGCCATAACAAGAGTTACACCAACATATAATATGCTCTTGATAGTAAAATTCATCATTATTCCTATCGGAGGACACATGTGAAGTCGTTGCATGGGTAGGAGGTGGTGGAGTACCCTCTGATTGATCAGAATCTGCACATCATAAGAAACATAAAAAAAATATATAAGTTATGTATCCATCAAATATAGTTAAAATTAAATATTTCATATACTTACAGTATAAAGTCGTTGCACGATGAGGAGACGGTGGTGGAGTTCCATCTGATTGATCAGAATCTACATCATAAGAAACATAAAAAATATATATAAGTTATGTATCCATCAAATATAGTTAAAATTAAATATTTCATATACTTACAGTATAAAGTCGTTGCACGATGAGGAGACGGTGGTGGAGTTCCATCTGATTGATCAGAATCTACAAATAATGGTATTTGATATTAATAATTTGATTATCTACATAAATAAAAAATTCACATATACATATTTACACATACACACATATTCACATATACACATTTATACATACACACATATTCACATATACACAACACATATTATTGTGGGATAAATGCATGTATTTTGTATGAATGAGTGTATATGCATGCATGTGTGTGTACGTATATATGTGGATATGTATATGTGTGTTTATGTTATATGTATGTATATGTGTATATATATACATATATGCACGCGTATATGTTTGCATGTATATGTGTATGTGGATATGTGTATGTGTATGTGTATGTGTATGTGTATATGTGTGTATATATGTGTATGTATTCTGACTTTTTTTTCTGTTTGAGATTAAATTAACAGGAGATATTGTATGGTCGAAAAAAATAAGAGGCTAGCTAACATACCACCTGAGTCGTGGCAGTTTTTTCGTAGATAGCTATGTCTTCAGGAGTCATTTCCTCAGCAGAAGGTACACAAATTAATAGTTTATATTTATAATTTTTAGATATTTTAGTAATTTTTTAATTTAATTTATGTATTTTTTTCCTTGAATAAACAGGATGCTGCAAAGAAGAGAGTGGAGTCGGGCCACACATCGCACTTAGGCCAAATGGGCCATAATGGTTTTGTAGCTACGTTTGTAAGTATATGTGTTATTGTGAGAATATTTTTTATTTTAGTTAAAATGCAAGCAACTAATGTTTTTTATTTGTTTCATTGTAGCGAAAGGATTATGGCCGATATCCTACGAAACACGAGATCGAGTATGCTACACATTTTGGATATCGGCGTTTGAGCGAGTATATACAAGATCATCCTGATGCCTTTGTGAGTATTTTTAAATTTTATATAATTATTTTGTTGTTATGAATGTTTTAATTATTTTATTGATTTATGTTTGTTATATGTAATACAGGAGTATTATGGGGAGACAAATATGGATGAGGTGGAGAGACAGACACAGGAGGGAGGATCTCGATCGTCACAGGGTGATCATGAGGATGAGGATGAGGAAGATCAGGATGATCATGATATTGCTGATGATGATGATGATCATGATGATGATGATTAGGATTTTAGTTGATTATGACATTGGATTATATGTATTTACATTGATATATATATATATAGTTATCTATATATTTGTCATTTCAGTCATGTTTTGAATTGTGTGTATGGTATTAAGTAATGAAGAGTTTTGTTCTATTGATTGTTATTATTGTTTATATTAAGCATGTGTTTTAATACTTTAATTATATAACTCATTCATATGTGTGTACCTAAGTGTATATGTATGTGTGTGTATATGTATGTATGTGCATGTGTATGTGTGTGTATATGTATGTATGTGCATGTGCATGTGCATGTATAAGTGTATATGTGTGTATGAGTATGTGCATGTGCATGTGTATGTGTGTATATGCATATGCATGTATATGTATAACTCTATGTGTATGTGTGTGTATGTGCATGTATATGTGTATATGTGCATGTGTATGTGTGCGTATATGTATGTATATGCATGTGCATGTATAAGTGTATATGTATGTATCAATATGTGCATGTTCTTGTGTATGTGTGTGTATATGTATAACTCTATGTGTATGTGTGTGTATGTGCATGTATATGTGTATATGTAGGTATATGCATGTGTGTGTGCTTCTTCATCATGTATAAGTGTATGAGTGCATATCAATAAGTGTGAGTATGGTATGTAATGAAAATAACACAATTCAAATGATCTACAAATAATAGAAATTGTACTTACAATTGTGATCCATAGTTTTTGCTTGGTTAGCTTCTTGAATAACCTGCAATAAAGAGAGAGAAGAGAGAGAGAGAGATCTAGAGAGAGAGAGAGATCTAGAGAGAGAGAGAGATCTAGAGAGAGAGTGAGATCTAGAGAGAGAGAGATCTAGAGAGAGAGAGATCTAGAGAGAGAGAGAGAAAATTCAAAGAGAGAAAGATGTAGAAAGAGAGAAACAAAGACAGAGGGAGACAATAACAGAGAGCTTAAGCAAAACAACAATTCTGCATATACTTGCTTCAGCTCGTAAGCGCAACGCAATTGCAAACGTTGGAGAGCTCTTCGATCGGATGCGTGAAAATGCCGATTGCAGAGCCTCCAACGTTTTAATTTTTGTCCGTCAAAAGATCGTCGTATAAGCGATGCAACGTGTCGTCGTATAAGCGACATTTGCTTAGCGTTGCGTATACGACGGTCTGCACCGTCGCTTATACGACGGTGTTGACCGTCGCTTATGCGACGCAAAAAAACGTCGCTTAAGCGACGCCTTTGACAAGCGTCGTTTAAGGGACGTTAGGCGGAAGCGTCGCAAATACCGTCGTTTTTTGCGTCGTATAATCGACGGTCCGCGCTCGACGATAATTCCGACGCGAGTTGCAATTTTATAGCGACAAAATCCTGTCGCGTTAACCGTCGCTACACGCCCGTATTCCTTGTAGTGCATTTGCATAAATAATGCACATGCATATGCATACATACATGCTTACATGCATGCACACTCACATATACACCTACATACACATATACACACATACATATGTACATGTATATAAATTGATTTCTATCCGATTTTGTTTTATATGTATAGGTATTATGGATCGTAGTAAAGAGAGAAAGGAAAAACTCACTCTAATAAAAAGTCTTATGAGAGCAAGAGTTCTGCCTGATACTCTAGGGATCATCATGCATGAGTACTGAGAGATGCCTGATGATGAGCTCGATTATACAATCTAGATGCTTAGCCAGCGATCAAAGGAGGGCACTTTTGTGGCTCCACATGCAGGAAGATGTCTATGTGCTCATAGGTATGTTTTATTTTCATAAGCTTTTGTAATGATATTATAACACATATTTTTATTTATTTTTATCTATCTATTTTCAAAACACCTATACCACCTCCAAAACATGATAGAAGAGCACAGGTGCCTATGAGGACATGCATGTTGGTGCAAGGCAATCAACAATTGAAGTTTTGATGAAGTTTTGAAGTCAAGGCTTAAAGAAAAGATCAAGTCGTGAAGCATGAAGAAAGTATATGTTCAGAGAATGAAGATATGTATACATATGTACATTAACTTAGAGTTAGCTCACTTATACTTTTGTATGGTTATGAGCTTGTACATATTTGCCTATATATACAAGTAAAAATGTCGGAATAAATATGAGAGAGTGTAAGAGTACAAGATTTGAAGAGAATCAGAAGTCATTAGACACTTGTGAAGTGAGTAAGATAGCTCTCTCATCCAGATGTAAAACTTTTCAGTAATGAAGAAAAGTTGCGCCCAATTTTTCAGTGTGTTTCTCCTTTTGTGCTTCATCATTTCAAGAATCCTTTTGTAGGTGTCTACTTCCATAGTTAATGAGTCTATGGTTAAAGTTTGAGAGCCTAATTAAAAACAGGCTGTGAGAATTATGAGTAGGAACATTCATATGTGAGGAAGTGATGAGTGTCTTTTGAAACAGGCGCAATCCCGATGGTCAAAGAAATGGTCAATTCTCACTGTAGAGTGTAAAGTTTTGCACAAATGAGGAGTCAAAATCTAAGTTGGAAGGTAAGCCATCTATGGCTAAAAGTATTTGCATAAATGGGTTCTAGTTTGGGAGAACCAAGCTTTAGAAGTTGCAGGTGTCAAAGTGGATTGTAAAGAACTACAATTTTAGACATAGGTGACTTGTTAATATCATTTCTCAAGTTCTAATGAGTGTTTTGCAATTATTTAACTTGAAGAAGGTGCCCAAACTATAGAGGACACCATGTGCAAAGTTTTATAAAAAACTTTACACATTTGATAAGTCATTGAGTGAGTTATGTGAAGCAGACTTTTTGTGTAGTCATCTTCTTCAAAGTTTGTTCAAAATTTTGTTAGTTGAACATTGATCTTCCAAATTGGTAAAGATTTTAAGTTATTCTTGATATAGAGGTGCTCTAACTTCAAGGATAACTTGTTCTTTTGGAAATTAACACTCTCTATCAGTGGTATCACAGCAGGAAGCATCAAAATTGAAGAAAGGAGGACCCCGACTGTTGCAGTCATAAAGAATTCAACATTTGAAGATCTAAAAGGTGAAAGCTTGAAAGCAAAGCTTGAGAAGAAGGTCAGAAGATATCAAGAAGACAAAAGGAGGATCATTCAAAGCAAAGGTAACCATATTCCTCATAAAGCTTGAAGGATTTAATACACAAGTGAAGAAAGGATGGGAGATTCTCTTCAGATAGAGAAATTGGATAGAGAGAACTATCCAGCATGGTCAATGAGGATGGAAGATCATCTTATGAGCAAGGACTTGATAGGTTATATCATAAGTGAAGAAGAAAAGCCTCAGTTCAGAGATCCTAGTGTTCCAACTAGGGATGAATTGTCAGATTTGAAGACTTGGATGAAGAGAGATGCTCAAGCTAGGAGCATTATCTATATGGGAGTTAATGACTACTTGCTACCTCACATTAGAGGTCTTGAAAGTGCAAGTGATATATGGAATGCTTTGGAGGACCATTTCCAAAACAACACAAAGTCAAGGAAGGCATCCTTGTGGCCAGAGTTTACCACATTCAAAAAGAAGGCCTCTCAATCCATTTGAGATTATGTAACAAGGATGAAGGACAGTGCAAATGCATAAGGATCAGTTGATGAAGATATTGAGGAGGATAAATTGGTAAGGAAAATTCTCACAGGTTTGAGATGTGATGGCAAATGGAAGCCATTCATTTTTTCTACTGAATTATCACTCGATCATTTTATTACTGATTTGAATCAATTCCTAGGACACATGCTAACCTTTGAGCAGGATGTCAAAGGTGAAGGTGATAAAAGTGTAGGTAAAGCAATGTATTGATCAAAGCATAAGAAGAAGAATAGCAAAGGGAATCAACAAGAAAATGAAGATGAAGGTACAACTAGCCAAGCTAACTTTCTAAGAGGAAGAGGAGGTGGAAAAGGTAGAGGAAGAGGCAGAAGTAATAAAGATGGAGTCAAAGCTTGCTGGATATGTGGTGAGACAAATCACTCAGCTCATGATTGCTGGCATAATACTCAGAATAATGGTGGATATAATCAAAATTTTAATTCAAGAGGAAGAGGTGGCAAAAATCAAAGAGGTAATTTCAAAGGTAGAGGTAGTAGAGGTTATTTTGGAAGAAATGCAGGTAGAGGATTCCAAAGCCAACAATACAACAATATGTACTACAATTATGATTCAGATCAGAAGGAGGATTCAACATTCATAATGAATGCAACTTGTGAAAGACAAAGTGAAGACCAAAGAGTTTTCTACATAGACTCAGGGTGTAGAAATCACCTGAGTGGCAACATAGCTTTGATGACTGATTTGAAGAATAAGGTGTCTAATCATGTAGTTCAAACAGGTGACAATACAAAGCACAATGTGAAGTCAATGGATCACTGAAGGCCAAGGATGGAAGTACTCTCTTGAGTAAGGTTTTGTATGTTCCTACAATTCCAAAGCATCTGATAAGTGTAGGACAAATTGTTGAAAAAGTTTATGAAGTTAGGTTCATTAATGAAGGAGTTTTTGTGGAAGACCCTAGCAATGGGTATAAACAAATTGTTTCAGGGAAGAAAGAAGGAAGATTGTTAAGATTCAAGGTAATATTGGTCATGCCTTGTTCACCTATGGAGGACATAAGATCTCTGAGTTAGATCTTTGGCACAAAAGGCTTGGACATTTCAATGAAAGAGGTATTATAGATATGGTTAACAATGGTTCAGTGCTTGGATTGCCTAATGTTGCAAGTCAACATATGACATACAGATGTGAGGCATGTCAATTAGGTAAGGCTCATAAGCAACCTTATTCCAAGCATGATTTTATGTATTTAGAGAAGCTTGAGTTGGTACACACAGATGTGTGGGGACCATCAAAGGATTTCAGTATCAATGGTTCAAGGTATTATGTGATTTATGTTGATGATGCTACCAGATGGATCACTATCTATGTGACCAAAGATAAATCAGAGGTATTCAATACATTCAAGCATTATCATGTGTATGCAGAAAGAATCACAGGTAAAAAGTTGAAGAGACTAAGGTCAGATGGAGGGGAAGAGTATTTCTCTAATGAGTTCAATGATTACTTGTGGAATGCAGGTATAAAAAAGGAAGTTACTTGCAGGTATTCTCCTCAACAAAATGGTGTAGCAGAAAGGAGGAATAGAACTCTTGTTGAGTTTGCAAGATCCATGATGAAGGAGAAAAATTGCCCAAATTATTTGTGGGCTGAGGTTGTAAATATAGCTACATATTTGGTCAATAGATTACCATGTAAATCTTTGCAGGGTATGACACCATATGAGGCATGGAGGGGTAAGAGACCTACTCTAGATCATTGCAAAGTATTTGGATGTTTGGCACATGCATATGTGCCATCTCAATTGAGGCACAAATTGGAACCTAAAGCTGAAAAGTATGTGTTCATTGGATATGATGATAAGCAGATGGGATATAGGTTGTGGATTCCATCCACAAAACAATTTCTTGTGTCAAAGGATGTTACATTTGATGAGCAAGGTACCTGGTATGCATGTACAATCAATATTCATGTAGGTGATGAAGAAGTTGTGACTCAAAAGAAAGGTAAATCAAAGGTTCCAATATTTGATGAAGAGGAGAATAATGAAGTACAGGTTGAAGTTGAAGAAGTGCCAAGGTTTGATCTAGAATGTGATGAACCAGAAACTTCAAGAAGTGGAGAACTCAGAAGGTCATCAAGGCACAAATGGCAACCTACAAGGTATAGCTATGACACTTTTTTTTTTCTCCCAAAGATTATGCTTATATGATAAAGGAAGATGAAGACCCTTCTACATATGAAGAGGCAAAAAGTAAGGAAAATTGGGAGAAAGCTATGTAGGAAGAATATGATGCATTGATGGAGAATGAGACATGGGATTTGGTTCCTAAACCAAATAGCCAGAAGATCATTGGATGCAAATGGGTCTACAAGACAAAGAGGTTTGCAGATGGAAGTGTGTCTAGGTATAAAGCTATACTTGTTGTGAAAGGGTTTGCTTAGACATATGGTATAGATTATAATGAGACCTATAGTCATGTGGCAAAGTTGACAACCATCAGAACACTCATAGCTATTGCTGCATGTAAAGGTTGGCATTATGTCAATTCAATGTGAAGAATGCTTTTCTAAATGGTTACATTTCTGATGATGTTTTCATGGAGGAACCACAAGGATTCAGAGATGAAACGTATCCAACTCATGTATGTAAGCTCAAGAGAGCTTTGTATGGTTTGAAGTAGGCTCCAAGGGCATGGAATTATAGACTTGTGAAGTTCTTGAAGGAACTTGGTTTTCAAGTATCTAAAGCAGATAGTAGCTTGCTTGTTAAAGCAAGTAATGATGGGTTCATTTACATGTGCATATATGTTGATGATATAATTCTTACAGGTAGAGATGAGAAAGAAATTCAAAGCCTAAAGAAGCAAATGGAGAAAGAGTTCAAGATTAGTTACTTAGGAGATTTTTCATATTTCTTGCACATGGAGATCTCATACACTCAACATGGAGTGTATGTAACTCAAGAAAGGTATTTGAAAAACTTGTTGATCAAGTTCAAAATGGATGATTGTAAGGTAGCACCTACTCCAATGGAGGTGAGTCAAAAATTGAACACATATGGAGGAGAAGAATTCAAGGAATGAAGCTATATCAAAGTTTGGTTGGTAGTCTCATCTATGCTACATTAACTAGGCCTGACTTGTCATATGCAGTTGGAGTTTTATCTCAATTCATGCATTGTCCTAGTAAAGAACATTGGGTTGCAGGACAAAGAGTGTTGAGGTACATGAAGGGTACACTCAGAGAAGGTTTGTATTATGGTTTTACATCAGATACAAACATCAAGATATATAGTGATACAGATTGGGCAGGTAATCCTGATGATAGGAGATCAACTTATGGATACTTGTGTTATGTGGGAGATAAGTTAATTTCATGGTGTTCAAAGAAGCAACACACAGTTGCTTTATCATCGACAGAGGATGAGTACAAAGGTATGGTTGAAGCTGCAAAGGAAGTGATATGGCTTAAGACTCTTATGAAGAGTTTTGACATCATTTAGAGTACACCCACTATTCATGGAGATAACATGAGTTCATTGTATTTAGCTGCTAATCCTGTTTTTCATGCCGAGACTAAACACATTGAGATTTAGTATCATTTTCTAAGAGAGAAGGTGATCGATAAGGAGATTGAAGTTATACATACTTCAACAAAAGATCAAACAGCTGATATGCTAACCAAAAGCTTGGATGGACCAAAGCTACAAAGATTCAAAGACATGGCAGGTATAAAGAAGATAGAGAAAACCTCAACTGATGATTGAGGGGGAGTTGTTGGTGCAAGACAATCAACAATTGAAGTTTTGAAGTCAAGGACTGAAGAAAAGATCAAGTCATGAAGCATGAAGAAAGTATATGTTCAGAGAATGAAGATATGTATACATATGTACATTAACTTAGAGTTAGCTCACTTATACTTTTGTATGGTTATGAGCTTGTACATATTTGCCTATATATGCAAGTAAAAATGTCAGCGCAAATATGAGAGAGTGTAAGAGTCCAAGAATTGAAGAGAATTAGAGTTCATTAGACACTTGTGAAGTGAGTAAGATAGCTTTCTCATCCAGATGTAAAACTTTTCAGTAATGAAGAAAAGTTGTGCCCGATTTTTCTGTGTGTTCTCCTTCTGTGCTTGATCATTTCAAGAATCCTTTTGTAGGTGTCTAATTCCATAGTTAATGAATCTATGGTTAAAGTTTCAGAGCCTAATTGTAAACAGGCTGTGAGAATTATGAGTAGGAACATTCATATGTGAGGAAGTGTTGAGTGTCTTCTGAAACAGGCGCAATCCCGATGGTCAAAGAAATGGTCAATTCTCAGTGCACAGTGTAAAGTTTTGCACAAATGAGGAGTCAAAATCTAAGTTGGAAGGTAAGCCATCTATGACTAAAAGCATTTGCCTAAGCGGTTCTAGTTTGGGAGAATCAAGCTTTAGAAGTTGCAGGTGTCAAAGTCGACTGTAAAGAACTACAGTTTTAGACATAGGTGACTTGTTAAGATCATCTCTCAAGTTCTACTGAGTTTTTTGGAATGGTTTAACTTGGAGGAGGTGCACAAACTATATGGGACACCTTTTGCAAAGTTTTATAAAAAACTTTACACACTTGATAAGTCATTGAGTGAGTTATGTGCAACAGACTTTTTGTGTAGTCATCTTCTTCACAGTTTGTTCAAAATTTTGGTAGTTGAACATTGATCCTCCAAATTGGTAAAGTTTTTAAGTTATTCTTGATGTAGAGGTGCTTTAACTTCAAGGATAACTTGTTCTTTTGGAGATTAACACTCTCCATCAATGCATAGGCACCTTAGGGCTAGAGTGCGATATAGAGCCAGAGGGGAACATTGTGTACATAGAGAATGGATTGGAGTTCAAGAGAAGAATGCGCGTTTTATGCGACTCTTACTTGCACCTTGTCCACTTATAGTGGAATTAAGTATAAATTTTACATATAAATTGAAATAAATATCTTATGTTTTATTTACTTGATTTTTTTAACTTGCTTTGGTTATCATATCTGCACATTTCATCTGAGTAGACACATAAGACAATTGTATTTCCTTTCTTGCTATTTTTTCTCCCACAAAGTGATAATGGAATTCTATATGCTTAGTCCTAGCATGAAAGATAGGATTAGCAGCTAAATGCAAAGAACTCATGTTGTCTCCAAATATGTATGGAGTGCCAAACTCTAACCCTAAATTTTTATATAGAGTCTTGATCCACATTGCTTCCTGAGTTGCATTTGCCAATCCTATATATTCAGCTTTAGTTGAAGAGAGTGCTATTGTGGGTTGTTTCTTGGAAGACTAAGAAATGAGCTTTGTACTTGCAAAGGATAAATATACAGATGTGCTTCTTCTATCATCTTTTGATCCTACCCAATCGGCATCAGTGAATAGCTTTACACTTAAATTAGAAGCATAAGGATAATACAATCCTTCATTCATAGTTCCCTTTAGATATTTCAATATCCTCTTTCCTGCATCCGTGTGAGGTTTCCTAGGAGTGTGCATGGGCTAATCACACTTACACCATAGAAGATATCTACCCTAGTTAGGGTTGAATAATTCAAGCTTCCAACTAAGCTTTGGTAGCTTGTAATGTCTTCAATAGGTTCCCCTTTGTAAGCCACCGGATTGGCACTTTGTATTTTCATAATCCCTGTATTTTCATATCCCACATGAATTGAAAGGTTTCATATTCCGCACGAACCGAAAGGTCGTTGCGAAGAGTTGTAACTACATATAAAGCAATGAAAGGACGCTCTGGTGACGACCAGGACAATCGCCAGACTGTTTGTCTAGACAATTGCATTCTGTGAAGTTGCCATGGTGCAGTGTTGAGAAATCTGAGTAGTACTGTCTTTTTTCTCGTCTTTGTTTGATTACATTAACTTGCGGTTAGTCCAGCTCCATTAAGTTACGGTAATGGTCTGTGTTACGGAATTGAGTAACCTCGGCACTACGTACTGAGAAAGTATTGACCTGATTACAAATAGTAAGTCTGTGAGAGAACAAACTAGAGGATTGATAGTAATTTGTATGCAGAGTTTTGAGAGTTAACGTACTACGACGTAAATGCATTAATTGGGAAAATTAAGTTATAGGGCCTCTGATTAGAAGACCCCTACCACTCCCAAGAACCCGAAAGTGTTAAACGCGCGTTGCAATGTAAGCCGCAGGATTGGCACTTTGTATTTTCATAACTCCTGTATTTTCATATCCCGCATGAATTGAAAGGTTTCATACCGCACAAACCGAAAGGTCGTTGCGAAGAGTTGTAACTACATATAAAGCAATGAAAGGATGCTCCGGTGACGACCAGGAGAATCGCCAGACTGTCTGTTTGGGTGATTGCATTCTATGAAGTTGTCGTGGTGCAGTATTGAGAAATCTGAGTAGTACTGACTTTTTTCTCGTCTTTGTTTGATTACATTAATTTGCGGTTAGTCCAGCTCCATTAAGTTACGGTAATGAAGTCTGTGTTACGGAATTGAGTAACCTCGGCGCTACGTACTGAGAAAGTATTAACCTGATTACAAACAATAAGTCTGTGAGAGAACAAACCAGAGGATTGATAGTAATTTGTATGCAGAGTTTTGAGTGTTAACCTACTACGATGTAAATGCGTTAATTGGGAAAATTAAGTTATAGGGCCTCTGATTAGTAGACCCCTACCACTCCCAAGAACCCGAAAGAGTTTAAACGTGCCTGGCGTTTAACACTGGCGCCATCTGTGGGAAGGTGGAAACAGAGTGTTGCAAATTGATTGTGGGAAGGTGGCAACAGAGTGTTGCAATTTGATTGTGGGAAGGTGGCCACGGATTGTGAATCAACAGTAAGGTGAAGCAGTACACAAGTGTTGCAAAGGTGATATATGTCGGTTACTCGGTCCGGCGAGTTGTATCCGAAGTATAGGAGAGACCGACAGCCTTGGGCGGTACCAAATTTGTTAGGAATACCCCCAGGAGGCAGAAGCACAGATCGGTTAAGCCCAATCATCGAAGAAGCGAAGCACGTTAGTAGTGATTCCGGTAGCATTCCGGTGGAACATACTGCAATTCCAATAGATTTCGGTGCCATTTCAGCAGAGTTGGCAGAAAGTACAAAAACTTCGGAGTCTACAGGGACGCAGTGTGCAGTTGACCCGACACTGTCTGGTTAGGATTCGAGCCTCTCTGAGGATAGAGGTGTGTTATCCAGAGAGACCATTGCTGGTGAAAGAATACCCTGATTTGGGGAAAGTTTGACAAATTACAGTGACACTTCGGTCCCAGTTGGAGGCAATTTACAGTTTTTCGGTGTCCGTGTGATACTTCCTGGTGAATCCTCATTCCGGACACCACTGTTCGGAGTAAGTTTGCCTACGTTTGATACCAAAGAGGAGGATAGGCTATTTGAATTAGAGATCCGTAAGAGGTTGAATGATATTTTCGGACTGGAAGGTGAGTAGTCTAACCATACAGACTCCCAAGGACCAGAAACACCTCCTCAGAACTCAAGAGACAACAACAGTAACGCTACTAGCACCATGAGTGGACAACAACAACAACAACAATAGCAGCAACAGCAACAGCCACTTCCACTTCGACCGGTTCCAAAAGGGATAACATACACCAAGTTCGGTGAATTTCCAGGGGACAATCCTGATGCCCATGTACGCACCTTTGAAATAAGTTATGCAGTGCTAAACCATCCACCCGATCCGACATACAAGACCATCATATTTCAGTCAACATTAGTCAATGAAGCAGCTCGATGGTTAACAGAGTATGATATCAACCATTTCGGCACCTATGAGGTGGTAAGGGATGCATTTTTACAGAGGTTCCGGTTGAAGAAGAACCCTGCCGAAATCTTCGATTACTTGTAGAACAATAGGCAGAAGCTGCACCAGACTGTGCAGGAATATGCCACATTATTTAGAACTCATTTGAGACAACTACCGCCTGCACATACTAATTTACCGGATGATGTGATAACTCAGTGGTTTATCAATGGGTTAACCCCACAATTAAGACAAATTATGATCATCCGTTGTGTGGGAGCTATGACACTGGATGTGGTTATTGCGATGGCCCTGCAACTCGAGCATAAGGTTGGAGGATTCACCGAAGACTTGGAGTGGTTGAAAGCCAGTAAAAATGTTGCAGACGATCTGGCTAAATAGATGTACTACACTAAGTGCAAAAATTCTGGGCACACCAGTGCTACCTGTGCCCTTAATCAGATGTATTGTGCTATTTGCAATACCACTGGACACTCCACCAAAAATTGTGCGTATAACGCCAAAGTGCAGGGACACGCAGCTATAAATGCTATAAATGCCAGCCACCCATTATGTGCCACTACAGATGTGAAACAATCAGCCACAAGGATATAGGAATTATCGGGGACAGCGGAATACCAACTTCAATGCAAATCACTGGCAGACAGGTACATCACAGGAAGGTACTTCCTTACCACCACCTCGATGTCATTTTTGCGGTGAGCTTGGACACATCCGAAGATTCTGCAAGGATGCAACCGAATATGATCAAAGGAAGAAAGAGCATCAGAACCCAATGACCAACATGGTCTATATTTCACCAATGGAAACTCAAGCAGCAATGGTCCAGACACGATCTGGTAAGCAGTTGCAACCAGCAGCGGAAGTGTTTGAACCTGGCATCCATGAACAACGGAGAATGTATAACAAAGCTAGCCAATGGACCACCAAAGAGCCTATGGTGTTCCCTGATCGAGTTCCAGTGACACAAGTTCCCCTGCCAAAGGTGGGAGCGCATGAACAAGATTGTACCCCAATAATAGGAGAATCCTCATCAAAATCGGGGAAGAGTACAATTCCAGCAGATCAGGTATGGGATATTTTCTCGAAGGCCTCCATTACACTTCCCTTGGGATAGCTACTCGCTTTAGTGCTAGGAGTTAGGCAGCAGTTTCAACAACAGGTTAGTCCCGGATCTCCCAGTACCCCGGTGATCGCAGCAATACAACCGGAAGCTGATTCTATGATGGATCATTCTGTCCCTTTAATCACTATCTGGTATAAAAATCACAAGATTACACAAGTGTTAATTGATGGTGGTTCCGGTGTGAACATAGCAACTGCAGCCCTCTTCAAGAAGTTAGGATGGACCCAAATCGAACATGTTCAATTCTTTGTCGGAATGGCAGATCAATCCTGAGTTCATCCAGTGGGACTCGTAAGGAATATCCCAATCACTTTGCAGGTTACCACATTTAAAATGACTTTTTTAGTCTTAGAATTACCGGAATCTAGCCTTGATTACAATCTCCTTTTCGGTTGACCATGGTTGAAACAGGCTATGGTTATACAGGATTGGTCAGCACAGGAACTGACTTTTAAAGATAATCACCGTAAATATGTTGACAAACTTGATGCCATTCAGCCTTGCAAACTCCATGCCAGGCCATATGTAGCAGAGCCGGTCCACATCTTGGATGGCTTATCTGACGATGAAGAAGAAGCATTCCTGAAACACAATGAAGATCTGATTTCCTTAGGTACCATAGACCTGCAATCAATAGTGGACACCTGGAGTCCGGCAGCATGTACAGTTGTTCCCGTGACCAGAGAGGCAGATACAAATGATAATGATGCTATGGATAAAGCCACTCTGCATCACCTTTTATAGTTAGCTGACAATCCGGTGAAACCTCGTCAATTCTATGTCCCGGAAGACCAGTTAGTCACCTACAATTTGGGTAATGAAAGTAACTGTGTCATGTTAAGATGAAGGTTGGATTGTCTGAGGAATTTCAAGAAGATTTGATCAGACTCTTGCATGAGTTTTTTGATGTTTTTGCCTAGGATTACCGCGATATGAAGGGTCTGGATCCTCGGATCTATCAACATCGAGTCGTGCTGAAACCAGAAGCAAAGCCAATTAAACAACCTAGTTA
The DNA here is from genome assembly GCA_020310875.1 of Ceratopteris richardii. Taxonomy (NCBI): domain Eukaryota; kingdom Viridiplantae; phylum Streptophyta; class Polypodiopsida; order Polypodiales; family Pteridaceae; genus Ceratopteris; species Ceratopteris richardii. The sequence goes on along the minus strand of CM035419.1, from coordinate 161,763,337 downwards.
CCGAATGAATCCCAACTATGCAGCAGAGGTCAAAGCAGAACTCGATCGCCTATTAAAGGTAGGATTCATTGTACCCATTGAGCACGCGGAATGGATCTCCCCGATCGTGATCGTACCAAAGAAAAACAAGCAGCTCCGAATATGTGTAGATTACAGGAAATTGAACGCAGCCACGGTACCTGATCCATTTCCTCTTCCATTTCTTGACAAAATGCTGGATAGAGTGGCTGGGCATGAGATGTATTCATTTCTCGATGGTTATAGTGGTTATAACCAGGTCCAAACGGTTGAGCACGATATACCGAAAACATCGTTTATTATGAATTGGGGTGTTTATGCTTGTACAGTCATGTGGTTTGGGTTAAGAAATGCTCCTAGCACCTTTCAGCGTTGTATGCAAGAAATTTTTTCACCCTACCTCACCTCTTTTATGCAAGTATACCTAGATGACTTTTCTTTATTTGGTAAGATTGTGGCACACCTATATCATGTACGGTGTTGTTTTGAGAAATGCCGAGAATACCGACTCTGCTTGAACCTGACTAAATTTGTCTTTGCGGTTTTGTGTGGTAAACTCCTTGGCCATATTATTTCTGCACAAGACATACAAGTTGCTCCAGATAAAGTTGCAGCTTTGTTGGAAGCACTTGTGCCTACCACGCCGAAAGCAGTGATGCACTTCCTGGGTCAAATCCGGTGGCATGGTCGACATTTACGGTGGTTAGCTCATCTCGCCACACCACTTAATCGACTCATGACGAGCACTCCACGACAGTTTGAATGGACTCCAGAATGTCAAACTGCCTTTGATCGTTTAAAAGAATTATTGACTCAGGCCTCAATTTTGCAAACCCCAGATTGGGAACGCCCGTTCCACGTCTTCGTCGATGCCTCAGACATAGCAATTGGAAGTGTTTTAATGCAACAAACTGATAAATGGTTCCGACCTGTCTACTATGCAAGTCGTTGCCTTGCTCCTGCTGAAAAGAATTATTCAGTCACTGAAAGAGAATGTCTCGGTTTAGTGTATTCTGTAAAGAAATTCCGGCATTATTTGTTAGGCTGAAAATTCACCTTTCATGTAGATCATGTTGCGCTGGTGTATTTGGTCCGACAACAGCATTTAGGTGGTCGCTTAGCGTGTTGGGTTTTATTGTTACAAGAGTTCGATTATGAAGTGATTCATCGACCTGGCACTGCACATGCATTAGCAGATTTCCTCTCTTGATTGGATTCCAGTGAAGCTCCGGTGGGCGTTGATGACACCACACCAGCAATTTACATTACTGAACTGACTAGTGACGAATCTGCAGAAACTCCTGTGACACCTACCTACTATGATCAGTTATTAACCTTTCTTATTGATGGATGTCTTCCCCCTCAAACTTCTCCTGTGATGAGGCGAAAAATTGCAGTTTACAGTCGTAGATTCCGGTTGATTGCCGGATAGTTGTACTACATGGATCATACTGGTGTCTTACTTCATTGCATTCCTCCACATGAAGTAAAATTGGTTATTATTGCTATGGCACATTCAATACCTTCCGGTGGACATTTTGCAGCAGATTTAACGCACCGAAAAATTCTGCAAAGTGGGCTCTGGTGGCCTACTATGTACAAAGATGTGACTCAGTTTGTGCAGCAGTATGACACTTGTCAGCGATCTGGGCAGCCTTTACAACGCCACTTCTTTCCTCTGCAACCTGTATTACATTTGGAACCCTTTCAGAAATGGGGTCCTGATTTTATTGGACCAATCACACCTCCAACAATACTTAGCAACAATCGCTACATTCTGACCTGCACAAATTATGCTACCAGATGGGCGGAAGCTTGGGCCTTACGGTTCACCACAGCTGTTTCGGTGGAAAAATGCCTGATGAAGGATGTTTTCCCACATTATGGATTACCTTTGGAACTTGTGACAGATCAAGGAACACACTTTGTCAACAATTTAATGCGAGTATTAATGTACTCTTTTCAAATTCTGCATAAATTCAATTCACCATACTATCCTCGTGCCAATGGATTGGCGGAAAGCACTAATAAGACCTTGTTTAGTATGCTTCGCAAATTGGTTGTGGACTGACTCCTTTCAATCTTGCCTGTGGACTATAAGCAATAGCGCCAATGGAAATTGAAGTGCCAAGCTTACGCGTGGCCATTACTCAAAAATTGTTACCTGAAGACTCTTTGCCATTTCGGTTGGACGCACTCAGAGATTTAGATGAACATCGCTGGGAAAGTTTGTTGGTCCTTCAAGAAGTGGAGTTGCGGCAAGCTCGTACTCATGATCGGTATCTCAAAACTCCAGTTTTTACGAAGGGTCAGCTTGTGCTATTTTAAAATGCTAAAGCAAATTGCACGGCTAGAAAATTCAAATTATGGTGGTTTGGTCCTTACCAAATTAGTGAAGAAGTGGGCCCAGCTACTTTTTGCTTGACTACTTTGACCGGAGTTCCTCTTCCTAAAGTAATCAATGGTTCAAAGTTGCGGCGGTATCATCAAGCACCTGATTCTCGCTGACGTGTTCTCCGTTTTTTCGCGTGTTATTTACTTTCTTTTTATTTTTGCATGTTAGTAGAATAAGCCTGTAAATATCCTCGTTTTGATATCTAATTATGATCAATAGCTGCCCTGCATTATTGATTCTACATATGCATGCACGCCATAGTTATGAAGGTTATCATCTCAACATCGCGCGATGATTCGCAATTTCGATCACCTCCCGTTGCCGAGTATCTACTTAATCTTCTTCTTTTTGCTGTTAATCATTATTGTGTTTGTGTGCTTTGTGTGTTCTGTATTTTCTGTGATTACTGTGTATTCGTGACCTTGTGCTTTCGCATACGCATCATGGAAGCGTTGGCTAATTTCGCTGCGTTCCGTGATGGACTCCCTCACAATGTGAGTGAGTTCTTGCGTATCCGAGATTTATCAAACTTTGCTAAATTTCCTTGGCATTCAGTGGAGTGTCATCCGTATTACGCACAAATTATTGCTGCAATTGCCGCCACTCCTGCTATGGAACAGAGTTGGCCAATTACATGTTTACCATCTCGTGTAGTAATCACCTTAGAGTCATTTGTTGCAGCTTTCCGACTCTCTCTGGAAGGACGAGAGAATGGTCCTAACCTTCCGGTAGCCACTATGGTTGAGTTTTTCCCAAGGTACTCATCGAATGAGTACGCTATCTTGTGTCGCCCTGACCTTGAACGAACAGCCGCAATTTTTGGTTGCCATACTAAACCTGCAGAAACATACCTACGAGATTTCTCGCTCGTTTTATTCGATGATTGACATGGCTTCCCGTGAGCATGTTTATTTTGCCTCGTTCTATTTTCGGCACATTCACCGTGAATGCGTTACGACCATTAAGCATGTTAACAAAGGAGATCTGCCGCGTTCTCGTCTTTCACACATCCTTACTTTTTTGTTTCCGGCCCTCCAAACAGCGCAAGCGCCTCCAAACGCTCCAATTTTGTTCCATGAGGAATCTGTTCAAGTGCTCGAGGATGAAGAAGATGATGATGAAGATCTCTTCCAACTCTTTCGCCGGAAATGCAGACGAATAAGTCCTTCAGAGAGTCAAGTGCAAGGTTCCGCCGCTGGAAATGAAGAAGAAAGAAATGAAGAAGAAATTTTCCACGACACTGCCACCTCAGTTCACCTTGATTCGTCTACTCAGTCTTCTCCTATCCGGCAACAGGAGCACAGTGCGTCCATTGCTAATTCAAACGAAACCTCTTCTCGGGAAGATTCTCAGCACTCGATTCCAGAAGATGTGCAAGTCATTGTTGCAGAGGTAATAAAAGAAATAATTACCTTGGTCGATGCGGTAATAGACTAGACTGAAGTGACTACGCAGCAACTTGCTAGAATAGTATTGGTACCCAACACTCTTATGACTACTCCTCCACCGATGCCTCCGATTAAGCCCATTGTCCCTGTTTCACCCATTGTTCCTGAAGAATCTGCTACTTCTTCTTCTTCCCCTAATTGTTCTCCACCCTCTTCCCATCACCTCTTGTCAGCTTCTTCATCCCAACCACTTCCTCCTATCCTGTTTCCTCTGATTCCTATGTTTACTGAGTTAGCATCCATGGGTCAGATGTTGATCCAACTATCGCAGCAACTACCAAAGCAGATGAAGGAAGTTACTGACAATATCCGACATGAATTACAACACAAAGTGGATGTACTAGAAGCAGATATTACCCCATTACAAGAAGAGGTAGATTTAGTAAAGGCAGAAAATCATGCTCTGCACGTACAGATTCAACAACTCCAGGCTAAACTTGTCGAACAAGAATCATTGATCAGCCAAAGAGATGTTGCGTTGGCTGAACTAAGAGTTAATGTAATCCTTTGGCCACAAGTCTTGCTTTGTACCTATTTATTGATCCATCAGAATTCTTTTCACCTTATAGATCCATCTAGATCCAATAATGTTCATGGATTGATTCTTGGGAACTAGGTCCCAAGTCTGATTTTCTTGAAGTGCTTGTATCTCTTCCTCCATTGCTTCCTTCCATTGAGATTTCTTGTTGGCTTCTTTAAAGGTTCATGGTTCTTCTGAATTGATATCCTGAGCAATATAGATTGAGTGTTTAGTGACTAAAGAGGTGTCATATCCATACCTTTCTGGCTTCTTCTTTTCCCTAGTTGATCTCCTTATTGTTTGTTGAGAGGATTATGCAATATCCCTCAAGTCTTGCATCTTCTCTTTACCTTTGTTGCTCCATACCTTGAAGTTCCTCCTTGGTGTTTTCTGATCAGCATCAGAATCACTTGAATCTTCAAATTGTTGATTAGTTGCCCTCTGAATTGTAGGAAAATCATCTTCTAGGTCATAAGGTAGTTTGACCTTTCTGCAATCATCTTCAAACCACGAGTTGTTTTCATAAAAAACAACATCTCTGCTAACAATAAAACCTTTAGTACTTGGATTATACAACCTGTACCCTTTTTTATTAAGATCATAACCTATGAACACACATTTCTCTGCCGTTGGATCCATTTTACCTCGGATCTATGATGGAACATGTGCATATGCTATGCACCCAAAAATTCTGCAATGTTCTAGGCTAGGCCTTCTTCCATTCCAAGATTCATATGGTGTCACCCCATCCAATGATTTAGATGGGAGTGTGTTGATAAGGTAGGTGGCTATGGATACAACCTCTACCCATAGGTAGTTGGGCAATTTCTTTTCATTGATCATGGACCTTGGTGCCTCCACAATGGTCATATTCCTCCTTTCTACTTCTCCATTTTTCTCTGGAGTATATCTGGTAGTGATTTATCTTTTGATGTCTCTATCTTGGAGATATGCATAAAACTCATGGGAGAAGTATTCTCCCCCTCCATCTGACCTTAGCCTCTTTAATGTTTTCCCTGTCTGATTTTCAATAGGAGTAAGATATTTTTTGAAACAATTGAATACTTCATCTTTGTGTTTCATAAAATAAAGTATGGTCCATCTGATACAATCATCAATGAATGATACATAATACCTAGATCTTGAAATTGAAGGGTCTTTGCTAGGTCCCCAAACATCTGTGCGGACTAGCTCCAATAGATCACCATGAATGTAACCTTTCTTCATAAATGGTTATCTATGAGATTTCCCAAATTGACATGAGCTACATTTGTATATCATATGTTGCTTGGATATATTTGGCAAACAAAGCATACTCTGATCCTTGCAAATTTTCTTTAAACTTCTTTCTTCTATGTGAGCTAATCTTTTGTGCCACATTTCCAATTCTGAAAAGGTTTGTCCTCCATAATTGAAAAGTGCTATATTTCTAGTATCTTGCACTTCAAATGTAAAGAGTCTACCTGTTTTTTCTCCTTTATCTATCTTCTTGAAGCCTTGTTGAGGATCTTCAACAAATGCTCTTTTCCTTGTAAACCTTACCTGCAAACCTTTTTCTACAATTTGTCCAACACTTATCAAGTTCTTGGTTATGGTAGGTACATACAATACCTTACTGAGTACATTCATATTTCCATCTGAGGTCTTCACATTCCCAATCTTTTCAACTGAGTGCCTTGTATCATCTCCTGTCTGAACCTCATGTTTGTTCTTTGGATCCTCCAAGTTAGATAGTAATGCCACATTTCCTACTACATGATTTGAACAACCAGAATCTATATAAAATACATGCTCATCTTCTTTACCTTGCCTCATGGTCATTTTTATTAACAAAAGTGAGTCTTCTTGTCCCTGCTCTTCAGTATAATTTTTGTAGTCTCTCCTTCCTCTATATCCTCCTTGGTTATTGTAGTTGTTGTTATAATTGTTGAAGTTGTTTCATCTTCCCCTTCCATAGCTTCCTCTATTGAAGCCTCTTCCTCTCTGATTTCTAGGGTTCCTAAAACAAGTCTCAGTTGTGTGGTTAGTCAATCCACATATGGCACATGGTGAGGTGCTTTGGAATCTCCCCCAGCCTTGTCTTCCTCCTCTACCTCTTCCTCTTGTACCTCTACCTCTTCCTCCAAAGTAAGCTTGGGAGGTACTAGCTTCATCATCAGATTTCTTGCATTTACCTTTACCATCCTTACTCTTGTTCTTATCAGTGTATAGGGCAGAGGATTGATTACCTTTCGAGTTGTCATTGTTGTTCACAAGCTTGGCTTCATGAGTAAACAATTGTCCCATTAGAGTATTGAAGTCGGGTAGCTGCATGTCCATGTATAGATCCATTGCAGTAGTGAATGCTTCCCACTTGTCATATGCTTTGATTCCATTGATCACTTGTCTCTCAATTTGCTCCTCATCAATGACTTCTCCAATGCTTACAAGTTGATCAGCTAGGTCCTTCATTTTAGTGACATAATCAGTCACATTTTGTTTGGGCATCTTCTTGAGTATTGTGAATTCCATCCACAAATGATTCTTCCTTGCTTTAGTGCTTGCCACGTATCTTGTAAACAGGTTGCCATCTAAATCTCTTGATGGGATGACCCCATATGAAGCAGGGCATGGTTGAAGACCTTCACTTGATCATTGCAGGATCTTTGGATGTGTAGCTTATGTGTATATCCCTTCTCAAATAAGAGGTAAGCTAGACCCTAGAGTAGACAAGTGCATCTTCATAGGGTGTGATCTAAATCAGAAAGGATACAGGTTCTACAATCCTTCAAACAAGGGATTCATGGTCTGTAGAGATTTTCTCTTTGATTAAAATGACACTTTTTTTAATAATGAATGGAGGAAAGTAAAACTACCTTAGGACTTGGAAGAGGAGTTTCCAAGCCTTACTAAGGAGGAGCCTACTCAGAATGGAGACATCAATTCAAATGATGAGGACATCATCAATCTTGAAGATTTCAAGGCATGGAAGCCCAAAGGCAAACTCAAGATGAAGAAAATGGAGGATATACCTGAATCATCCAACCAAGCAATCATAAGATCACAAAGGGAGAGCAAGAATCCAATCAAGTATGGGTATGACACTTCTAGTTACTAAACACTCTGTTTATCTTGCAAAAGATTTCTCAATTGAAGAACCAACATCATATGAGGAGGCAAAGACCAAAGCAGAATGGAAGGAAGCTATGGATGAGGAGATTGAAGCACTAAAGGAGAGTGATACTTGGGAACTAGTACCAAAGGAGTCTATGAAGGTAATTGGTTCTAGGTGGATCTATAAGATCAAAAGGAATTGTGATGGGCCAATAAGCAACTACAAAGCTAGACTTGTGGCTAAGAGTTTTGCACAAACCCAAGGAATTGATTATGCAGAAACCTTCTCACATGTGGCCAAAATGCCAACCATCAGGGTATTGGTAAGTGTGGTTGCATCAAAGAATTGGAACATGTATCAGTTGGATGTAAAAAATGCATTTCTAAATGGCTCGATTTCAGAGGAGGTGTACATGTCTCAACCTCCTGGCTATGAGGACCCAAACAAGGTAACATATGTATGTAAATTGAACAAATCTCTTTATGGATTGAAGCAGGCACCTAGGGCATGGAACCATAGGTTGACTACATACCTTCAGGATCAAGGCTTTGTCACTTCTTTGTTCATAAAGAGAAGTAATTCAGAGGTAATATACCTATGTGTATATATTGATGATATCATACTTACAGGTAATGATGCTAATGGCATCAAACAGATCAAGAATCAGATGATGAAGAAGTTCAAAATTAGTGAACTTGGATCACTAAAATATTTTCTTGGACTTGAGTTAGTCTATACTAACTCTCGAATTTACATTACTCAGAGAAAGTATATACAGGATATGTTGAAGAAGTTTCATTTGCAGGATGCCAAAGTTGCAAGTACTCCAATGGAGGTAAACCTAAAATTAAGTGCCCATGAAGGTGATGTACTTGAGAACATTGCAGGTTACCAAAGCATAGTGGGAAGCTTAAACTATGCTACTTTGACAAGGATTGACATTGCTTATGGAGTAAGTGTGCTAAGTCAGTTTATGCACAAGCCTAGCGCACCTCACTTGGAGGCTACCAAAAGGATCTTGAAGTACCTCAAGGGTACTCAACATCATGGATTGTATTTCCCTTACACATCAGACTTGGACATCAAGATATATTCAGATGCACATTGGGCAGAATGCAAAGATGATAGGAGTACCGCATGATACTTATACTTTGCAGGTGATAAGACAATATCATGGTCTTCAAAGAAGCTACCTATTTTTGCTTTATCGTCTACAGAAGCAGAGTATAGAGGATTGGCCAATGCTACTCAAGAGGCCATATGGATCAGATTGATGTATACAGATCTAGGTTTGCACACTACATCTCGAATTATCTTTGGAGATAATACAAGTTCACTACACCTTGCAGCTAATCCTATTTATCATGCTAGGACCAAGCATATAGAGGTCCACTATCATTATGTGAGATAGAAGCTATTGAGCAAGGATATTCAGTTGGCATATGTATCAACTAATATGCAATGTGTAGACTTGTTGACTAATGCATTAGATGGTAACAAACTTTGCAGGTTTAAATCAATGATTGGATTGCAGGATATTCATGAAGATTGAAGATGAAGACCATGCCAAAATGTTTGGCTTGAAGGGGAGCTGTTGGTACAAAGTCCAAGCCCACACATTTGTCTTGAGGTTCATACACATATGAAGCTCCATGGAAACCATTGCTAAGAAAGAATTCATCTTTATCATTTGTAAAAGTAATTTATTTGACTTGAGAGAATATTTGTAAATACCTAACAAAAAAAAATCGTGGACTTGTTAGTTAGAAAAGCATCTACTTCATTGAGGGAATATTTCCTAGATTGAAGGATCACTTTTTAGAGAGAGCCAAAAGTTGAATGCAAAATAAAAAGTCTTATGAGAGCAAGATTTTTGCCTGATGCTCTAGGGATCATCATGCATGAGTACTCAGAGATGCCTGATGATGAGCTGGATTATACGATCGAGATGGTTACCCGGCGATCCGAGGAGGGCTCTTCTATGGCTCCACATGCAGGAAGACAACTATCTGCTCATAGGTATGTTTTTTTTTTCAAAAACTTTTTTAATGATATTATAACACATATTTTTATTTATTTTTATCTATCTATTTTTAGGACACCTACACCACCTCCAGATCATGATAGCACAGCAGAGGTGCCTATGGGGACATGCATAGGCACCTTAGGGATAGAGTGCGATATAGAGCCAGAGGGGAACATTGTGTACATAGAGAATGGATTGGAGTTCAAGAGAAAAATGCGGGCATTGTGCGCCTCTTACCTGCACCTTGTCCACTTATAGTGCAAGTAAGTATAAATTTTACATATAAATTGAAATAAATATCTTATGTTTTATTTTCATGATTTTTTTAGTTTTTGTAGTGAGCATGATGAGAGGGATAAAAAATGCATACTTAATTCACGTGAGGCAGAGTTTGGGACAGGATGGTCGCATAAGTGTCTCTAAAAGAGATGTAGACACTTATGGCTCATCTTCACGATAATGCATGGTACGCATTGCATTAGGAAAAAAGGTGAACCCTGCATGGGCCTTGTAAGGATCCCTAATTTTCAGGGATTAAGCCTAATTCTCTTGTTGTCTAAGGGGACAAAGTGCATTTAATAGGGCACTTTTTAGTAGGTTGGAGTAGGCCTTTTTTAAGGCTTACTAGGCTCCTCTCTCTCTCTCTTCTATTAGAGAGAGAGAGAAAGGGAATCTACTTTCCACATCATCAAACTCGAGCATGTATGGGAATAAAAAAATGATTTTTTTTTTCAAAGTCTCGATTTCAGTGTTTATTTACTTGAAAGGGATCATTTTTTAATATATATGTCAGAAGTGAATTTTTTTTAGTTTAGTTTTTAATTTTTCTTTTTGAAAAGTAATATTTTAAAATCCCTCCAAAAGTAGAGTGCCACATCATCAAATCCGTAACTACTCTTCACCCAAAAAATGACTTTTTTGAAATTTCATCATTTTTGGCTATTCTCACTAGAAAAACACACTGTGACCCATCCACATCCAAGAGAACAAAATTTTCCTAAGAAAATCATGCTCTAGCATCTCTTCCAAACTAATTTCTGGTCTCTTTCAGAGTATTGTTTAATTGTTGGAAAAGATGGTGTTGACACCTATTACAAACCTCACATTAGGACGTCCTCATGCCCCAGCATCAACAAGTATCCATGTTCATGTGCCCAGAGAGTTTGCTCCAAATACACAGTGCAACAATGATATGAACTCTCAAAATGAGCGTCGTGAAGCTGGAGAAAAGAATATTGATCTTTGGAATCATGGTTCATTATACCCTCCTGATTCAATGTCTTCTTACCATCCAACGTTCCATAACCTCTCAACTTTACTTCGCTTCATCAGTGCCAGTAAAGCTGGGCTCTTAGGTTATTGTCAAGGATTATCCACACATTCAACTGTCATTACTAAGTATTGGATTCAACAATATCAACTAAATCATACAAGGTTGGTCAGTTTTGAAAGCACAATCATATCTTTACAAGAAAAGCTTGCAAAGCTTGAAAAGCATATGGAAGAAAAGGAGAGAACAATTGAGAAATTAAAAAACACTGTCCAGCACTTGAGAGAGACTCCACTTGGGATGCGATGTAGGAGATGATCATTAACATCCTTTGAATCTCTTTCAATTGGTGGTGGAGCACGCAAACCACGAGTTTTTGCGATAAGGTTTGGCTTGTATTTGTTTCCCTTTTTGGAAGACTTATATATATATATATATTCTTGTTATGTAGGTTATTCGTTGAAGATGTTAGTGCGTCATCAACAACAGAGGATCAATTCAAGTTATTAAATTCTTGTTTGACCAACAAGCAGGTGGTTAGTATTTTGGAGTCACGGATAGGAAACCTTATCAAGAAGCAAGTGATTAAAGATTTCACAAAAAATTTACAGGATATTATCACTCCTAGAGACGTGCAGATGGTATGTGATGAAGCAGGAATTAGTACTAAAGGATATAGTGCATTGTACAACCTTTTGAAGCATTCATTACAAAGAGAAGGTATTTTGCAGAATATGTTTCCATCTCCTTACAAGGTATCGCTAAAGAAGCCAATGTCCAATGAAGATATAGCTAGTATTCTTGGAAACTACTTATATATAGAGGATATTATGCCTATGTCTATTTATCATTTATCTACATCCAAAAAAGAGTTGAAAAGCGTAGGTGGAAATGGATTTCCTTTGACAAAGTACAACAACATATTCGTGGATTTGGAGAGGCTTCAACAGGCAATGGTTGGATTATACAAATCTACTATGTCAGGTATGTGCACTATTGTTACCTTGATATACATTGTATTTTGATGTTATAAAACTTTTGCTAATTTATGCATATTGTAATACCAAATTACTGTTTATATTGAATGAATGCTAGATCATAAAGGGACGACGAGTGGAGAGATTGAGTTTGACACTCATGAATGAAGCTATTACAAATGCCATATCTGATGAAAGTAGTAACTCTAGCTCTAACTCTACATATAGTCTTCAATCCCAGAAAGAAATATGGTGGTTAGGTGCTATTGAAGTACCTAAAGAATCCAATGATGTTCTTTCATGGATTTTTAGTAGGACCCATGGATCACTAAAGTAATAGTTTCTCAAATTCATGGTGCAAAGCTCCACATAGAAAACTTTGGTGATTTTGAGATAGATTGGCACTTGGGTGGGGATTTAAAAACTATCAAATGCATGTTAGGTTGCAAGCAAGGTGCATCTGCTCGTTATCCATGTCCATTTTGTACTCAAGGCTACAAAGTAACAAAGGGACAACAAAAAGTACTATCTAGCTTAGATGAATACATAGATGCACCTACTTCCACGGAATGGGATATACCTTTGTTAAGGTGTCCAATGTTAGAAATACCTAACCGTGACACATTAGATAAAGATTGGAATCCCATTATTCCATTTCCATTAGTTAATGTTCACTTTTGCACATTGCATGGTTTCATGAGAATATTTGATAGATTATTGAAGCTCCACATAGAATTTGCATTTTCCATGAAGCCAATTGATAAATCTGTACAAGCAATCAAAAAATTGGAAGAGTTTCTTAATTCGATTGGTTGTCATGGTGGTAATGTAACTCTAGTTGTCAAAAAACCTGGTGAATCACAAAATAGTTTGCAACAAGTGTCAATGACAGGGAAGAAGGCAAAGAACATTTTTCAGAAGAGGTGTAAGCCCTAAGGAAAATGAATGCAGGGTGCTATGGAAAGACTTGTGCATGATCACCACTGATAATGATTCTCAAATTGACCTTAGTAATAGGAGAAATAAGGTTTGTTCATGCTTAGATAAGTTGGTAGGCTCAATGAGTCTTAATAGCTCCAACAAAAATGACCGTCAGTTGTTTTAAGATACATTAATGGAGTTTGCAAAGTGTTTCATCCTATCTTGGGGAGAGAGCAATATTACACATTACACTGTAAGTTTTCTTATTTTTTCAATTCTCTTGTTGATAAGATTGTGTTATATGTACTTATATCATTTCATCATATTTTATTTTCACATGGAGCATTTTTTATGCATCGATATGGTTCATTGGAGATTTTTAGTATACAAGGAATGGAGAAGTCACATTACAAGGCTAGAGGTGTTTACTTCAAGAACACATGACATGGATGTGAACAGAACCTTTTTAAGTGAAACATTATAAAAGGAGACTCATTGTCTCATTTCAACATTCTAGCACTATAGAGGATGGTAGGAACAAAGCAAACTACAAGGAAGGATCCCATTAACTTTCCTACCTATGTGCAAGGCACTCAGAAGCCACCATGGAGGACGTAGTGTCTCGTGCTCTACTTCCCATCAAAACAGGTGGTGGTCATACCTCTGGGAGTGAACAGTTGCATGAACAAGTGGAACATGGGCAATCCAAGGAAGAAGCCGTAAATCAACCCCAATCACCACCATCATCATATGATGAGCCTCCATCAGCAAGGAGCATGCTCACAGACAGGTAGTTTTTGATGATGATTTTGATGAATTGCATAAGGATGTGTCTCAACAACATTCACAATCAAGTGAGGAGAGTCAAACATTGCCACCATGGGGTAACAAAGAAATACCTACAAATCATAGGGTTACTATAGCGGGAAAGACACTACCAACAAATCAAGGGGCCATACCCAATGATCAAGAGATGAAGCAAAGCCAACAACAACATCCTGAACAAGGAGAATGCTCAAGACGCGTGCAATGGAAGAAGAAAGTCTTTCAACCTCCTCGTAGACCACCCCAACCAAGACCACAATAAAATGTCCAACGAAGACCACCACCACCACAAGCTAGACCACCACAATGAAGAAGAAGATATACAAAGGCATTTGCAGAGATAAGGCACTATCAAAAGACAGCTGAGCTTATGATACCTAGAAGACCCTTTGCAAGGGTGGTTAAAGAAGAGTTACAAAGGTATTGTGCAGGGTTAAGGATCCAAGCTCTAGCTTTAGAAGCTTTACAAGAGGCAGCTGAAGCATTTTTTATATCAATGCTAGAGGATTCCAACCTGTGCGCCATCCATGCTAAGCGAGTCACTATACAACCGAAGGACATATAGTTAGCTAGGAGAATTAGGGGTGATCATGGCTAAGTTTTGTAACTGATCTCTACAGACAAGAGATTTTTTGTAAATATTGCCATTTTCAATGAAACATTAGCACTTTTTCTCTATTCCCTTTATAATCTTGTGATAATCTCTCATATATCAGTGATTGTTTTCTTATCTTGTCATTTTGATCTAGTAATAATATCCATCTAGTAAAATTTCTTTCTCATTTAAGGTCATGTAGGGCATTGGGAGGCCAAATAAAGCCTTGCCACAGAAACACGGGAGAAGGCCCTACAAAATGTTTGCAGGGCCTTCTCGCGCGTTTCTATGGGAGGGCTTTATTTGGCCTCCCAATGCCCTACAAGACCTTAAATGTGAGTAAGAAGGTCGAAAAGAATGAGAGTAAAGAAGGATCATGAGGAGTAAAGCTACTTCATGAGGAGTGAACATGAACAAATTTTGACCTCCCTATACCTTTGAAACATATGAGCAGAGCATTTTGAAACTTAGAACATTTGCATTCTTGAAAATATCCATCTAGTGAAGTTTCACTCTCATATAAGGTCACCTAGGGCATTTTCATTCTTGATAATATCCATCTAGTGAAATTTTTCTCATTTAAGGTCATGTAGGGCATTGGGAGGCCAAATAAAGCCCTGCCACAGAAATGCGAGAGAAGGCCCTGCAAACGTTTTGCAGGGCCTTCTCCCGCGTTTTTGTGGCAGGGCTTTATTTGGCCTCTCAATGCCCTACAAGACCTTAAATGAGAGTAAGAAGGTCCAAAAGAATGAAAATAAAGAACCTCCCAATGCCTCCGAATGCCCTACATGACCTCAATACATCACATGCAGGTCCAAAAGAATTTTAGATAATATACTCAAAAAGAAAGACTTGAGACAATTGTAAATAAAGCAAAGTTAAAATTTGATATTAATTCAATTGTTTACATAAATTTTCTTTGAGTTTCTCAATGACTCTCTTTCGACGCTCCAAAGCCATGGGTAGGCGTAAGTCAAAATTGAGGTTGTTATTTCATCAACATTTCTTACTCCTAGACCTAGAGATATACCTATTTGACCTAAGACCTTTCCACGAAAGTTGGAACCTAAGGTTGTAGTTACAAGGGATTTCTTAACTAAAAAGATACAATTACTCCCCTGTATAATGGTTGATAAACAAAGCTTTTTACTTAAGGCCTTTAGACACCATGTCATGAAGTGGCCCTGTGGACTAAAATCTTTATGGGTAATTACAAAATGTTCTTTGGGAAGTTTCCCAATGTAGTTTGCAAGGGATGAGCCACCTCCATGAGCCACTGGATCACCTCCACTCCTTGCTGCAAACTTGTCGACTTCAAATCACCTCCTCCACAAAGTTTTATGATTAGTAGTTGCATGTGTTTGTAAGAATGAATGACATGAATTGAAGATACTTACATCTTGAACTCTATCTTCTTCTTCTCCTCTCTCTTGAAGATGTAAATTAATGCTGGAGTGGGACATCCCAGTCTGCTCGATTAGTGGTGAGGCGGGAACTTCTAATTCCATTATCCTTTCTTGTGCATTACTAAATTGTTCTTTTGTGATATGTTGATGTTCACTTGTAAGTATATCATTGCAAACCAATTTTTTTGTGTCTGCCACTGAGTCACCAAATGGCAAACACTTTTTCTCCAACAAGTCAGAGGTACTATCCAAAGGACACTCTGACAAAGTACAAAACAAACTTAGGCATTCATCTAGCAGTAGCCCAAATGCCTTCTGTACATGATGTAAAAACAAATATTATTGTCCCTCAACAAGAACCACGTCTGAAAAAGTTTCAGTCTCCACCTCTGGAATAGTTGCTTCTGGCTCCGAAGAGGTGGATGGCTTAGGTACTTCTTTCAACTTATCATCCACACAAGAGGATAAGTTTTGTCAATAGCTTCTCTCTCTAATAGGAGGTTCAAGGGTTCTTGAGGTGGTTCCTTTTTATCCTCCACAAAACCACCTCTAAGAAGATGATGGATCTCATGAGTAATTGGTTCTAGTTCCTCATTCACAAAGAAAATCGTGGCAGCAATGAATGAAAGATATTTTGCACCCATCTTGTGTTTCCTATTCAATCTCCTTATAAGTGGAACAGTTTCATCAAGAAGGTGCCCTGCTTCCTCTGCAATTACTTGGAACCGTTTCAATCGTTTTGCAAATGCCTCATCACCTTTGTGAATGTAGGTGAGAAGGTCACATGGAACCCAGGTTCCATCATATGGTGGTACTTCGATGGAGAAACGCAATATATGAACTTGCATATATTGAAGTAGCTCCTCCAAAGCATCGGCATTCATTTGCACGGTTCCATGGGGGTCAAGCACCTTGTATAGAAGATCATATAGGTCATGTTGACCTTTATAATCTGAATCCTTCAAAAATTCTAGAAACTTGTGGCGTGCACTCTTAGTAGGTACAGAGGTGGAAGCCATAGCTTGCAAATGCAGACTGCTCTAACACTCAATGTAGTTGCAATAGTGAGAAATGAGGAGAGAGGACTCCTATTTATAACTTTTCTAGATTTTTTAAGTGATGGGTCCCACTTTTTCATAGAAGTTACTTTTCCTTAAATTAAAACATAAGAGTCTTGGAAAGGAAAATGTTGACATTTGAGATCACATCAAAGAAAATAAACAATAAGAATGCTCTTTCAAGAAAAACCTTGAGAATGTACAAATACAAGTAGAATGTGGCCAAAATATCCTTGACGCAAATGTGAAAAATTTTTCATTGCAAAAATAGGTTTGTTTACAGGTTTCACAGTATCTTTACAAAAAAGAGTTGTGACAATGAAATTTCAGTTCCATACATGCTCCAATCTGCAAGAACCTTGATTTTGTCTTCCAATCTCTTTCCAATCTCTGGACAATTCATAAAAGAGTAAAACATTTTCAAATCATGAACAATAGTGATAGAATAAGATATATATATATATATCTACATGTATGTATGGAATACAACTCTTACCTTGTTCCCTCGTATTTGAAATTTGAAATCATGAAGATCATCATATCCCATGATAAGTAAGTGCTCTCTCAAGTTGGCCAAGTTCCAATGTTCATTAACTAAAACCACCTCCATATCATTGTTTGGTAACTTCACATTAATTTCAAATGAAGCTAAAGATCCATCCAAGCTTTGCAAAGGTATCCACTCTCCTAGTTTACACATCCAACGATCATAATAAAATCTGATGTACAATGAGGTGCGATGTTTTAAAAAGCGAAACCCTATACCTGTGTCACCAATTCTACAACGATATCTATCCCCTTTTGACAATCCTTCTACATAACCCCAGTTTCCCCTAACAATCCTTCTACTGCTTCGTATGTAATATCTTTACATAGGAACATTGTAGGAGTTTCTACAAAAGGAATGCCTTGAAATATGAAAACAAAGCAATGGATTGGTAAAGTCCAATGAAGACCTATTGATCTAGACACTCGTGTGAATTTCAAAGAGTTATGTATGTCCATCACCATCTTACGCTTGAAAGATGATATGGACCAAAAATCAGGTTTTGGCCACTCTAAACTAAGAAGAGAGTCAACTTTGATAATCTCCAACCTTCCATATTCACCATCTGTGGAAGGAACAATGTACTTGTGAGTGTAAAAGAAGATCCTTTCATGAATAAGTTTAGCAGAAGGTACATTTGGATACACTAATGCCCCAATGTCTGCATGTAATGCTTTAAAAGTTCCTGTAAGACTATGAAGTGGTTGCTCTTCCACTAAACTAGAGGGAAATATGACTGTAGCAATGAAAAACATATGAGATGAGTAATTAAGACATTTAACACCATGAAGCATTGAAAAAATAGAAATACTCACAATGGATTGGATATCTAATTCTATTGGAGTTTTCTAACTTCATGGTTGAAACTGTGAAGACATGTTGTACAATAGCAACCATCCCACCATGTGTTTGCTGCTTGAAGCCTAAGAGCTTACCTTTCCAATGAAGATCCAAATTTCCACGATCTCGAACACGATGAGGATCAAGTCCAGATGGCTACATGTACACCCATGCACCTTTGCAAAACTCTTGTGGTAGCCAACTTCCTTTCATTGTTTTGATGTTGTGGCACATCATTGTGTGAACGTCTTTTGGTCTCCTACGAGCTCTAGAGCTTTCCATGGGAGTAAGAGTTGTTGTCATTGCTGTAGAAGTTGGGAGAATGGTAGGAGGAGAAACAACGCTTCTGTTGTATGGTATGGAGGGAATAGAGGTGAAAAATATGACTTTTTGGATTTTGGGTATGAAAATGGGAGTTTGAAGAGGGAAAATAGAGTTTTTTGACTTATTTTGAAAAAGTCACTTTTTTAGTTCAAAAACATGCACGGATTTTGAATTATAAGTAAAAAATAGCACTTTTGACCGTGAAAAGTGATATGGAGGTCATTTAATGGTATTATGATGAGTTTTACAACTTTTAAAAAATTTTGAATTTTTGGGCCCAGCCTAATTACGAGATTTCTTCTATCTCTAGAAGACAACCCTGAACATAGAGGAATCTTGTCCCCTCTTCCCCGTTCAGCCTAGTATTTTATAGGGTATAGACTGTGGCCACCACCCTCTTCTGATTGGTCCATCACTAATCACTCCTTAAGGTAAAAGGCCCATCCAGGGTTCACCTTTTTTCCTAATGGCTTTTATGTATATATATGTGGATATGAGTATGTGTGTTTATGTATGTATGTATGTATAAAAGAGAGAGAGAGAGAGAGAAAGAGAGAGAGAAAAGAGTGAGATAAGAGGTACAAATACAGGCATACACACACATATACATCATACGTGCACATTTACACACATATACACATACATGCACATATATGCACACACATACATACATGCACATTTTTACACACACATACACATGCATGCAATTACACACATATACTGAATACACATAGACACATACACATACTCACATACACATACACATACACATACATAATCATATATACACACACATAGACTCATATAATCATATTCACATGCATATATACATACACACATGCATACTCTATCTATATATATATATATATATATATATATATATATATATATATATATATATATATATATATATATATATATATATATATATATATATATATATATATATATATATATATATATATATATGAGTATGCATGTGTGTATGTATATATGCATGTGAATATGATTATATGAGTCTATGTGTGTGTATATATGATTATGTATGTGTATGTGTATGCGTATGTGAGTATGTGTATGTGTCTATGTGTATTCAGTATATATATAGGTATATATATATATATATATATATATATATATATATATATATATATATATATGCGTGTGTGTATACTTAGATATCTATAAATAAATAAATAAATAAATAAAACTTATTTCAAAAATCCTAATTTGAAAATACTAATTTTGATATTAGGGTTTTTTTTTTTATATAAAGGAAGTTCGGCAGTAGCCTACTCTCCCGGACTTGAATTAAATTAAGAAACAAAGGTACAATAGAAGGGGACTAGTGCCCACGGGACCCCCCAAATCCCACAAAGCAGGGGAAGCTTGATTGAATCCTAGGTTGCATTACAGAGAAGGTTAATCACCCTCTCATCGCCCTCATGCGGGGCCCACTTGGGTTTGAGCTTGTTGTTGATCAAAAGGAGGACTTGATGATGCCTGAAGGGGGGGGATTTCTTACTGTTAACAATCCTTTTGCCAAGGAGGAATAGTGATTTCTCAATCGACCACTCCCTGGGGGGATCGCCGAAGTTGAGAGCACACCTCTCCCGCCATATTTTCCACAGGACTTCTCCTCTGATGGCGTTCCAGAGAGTCGCTGAGCAGCCGATCGCTTCTCCCAAAAGGACTTGTTTCCAACTAAGCTGTTTTTGAAGTCTGATTTTCATTCCAACCGTCTGCCAGATTCTGTAGGAGTTGGGGCAAGTAAGGAAGACGTGTGGGACATCTTCGATAGCCCGGTGGCAGCGTTTGCACCAAGGAGGGATCCCACAAAGTTTGCTAGCCTTATGGTTGGTCCAAATTCCTCGATGAAGAATTTGCCATAAGAGGACAGACTTCTTAATCTCTATAAGGGGGTGCCAGATACCCATGAATTTCATGTCCCACCGAAGCCGCGTCCAAGACAGGCACCACTTCTTGTTGAGGCTGATCTGGTGGTCAGCCGTTTCTTTGATGTTCGGGATTTTGAGTAGGCTATTTCCATTGTGCCATTTGAGACCAAGCGAGTTCGGTGTGTCGTGTCCCATGAGAAGGCGAGTCTTGTGACGATCCCATGCGAGGCATCTGCTTTGCAAAGTGTTCCATTCTTCGTAGGAGATGTTTATGCGAGGGTCAATATCCTCGAAGTTGATCCAGCTGTTGGTGTCTTGTTTCCAGAGGTGTTTCCATTTTTTGAATCCTTTGTTCCATAACTTCTTGGCATTTCGAATGTTCCACGACTCCACACTCCGGATGCCATGTATCGGAAACCAGATAGAGTCGTTTTGTCTGATTCCGGCCGCCCACTTCCAGTCCTCACTAATTCTTGTGAAGCTTTTGACTTTATTCCAGCCCTTCCAAAGGAAGCACACGATATTCGAGCCTTTCGGGAAGACGGGGATCGGGGAGAATAGCTGTGTCATGATGTCAAGATTCTTCCAGTTTGGGAACCCCATGAGGGCCAACTCATTCTTGTTTCTGAAGATCAGCTTGGCCCACGAGGCCTCCCTATTGCACCAAGCCTTAATCATCCATTTGGCTGCCAGTTTGTTAGCCATACACCCAATGTCCAGGATACCAAGCCCCCCGCTATCTCTAGGGCTAGTGCAGATGGCCCATTTGATTTTAGGCACCCCCCTTCTGTTATGATCGCCCGTCCAAAGAAAATTTCTACAAATACTATTCAGTTTGGACAGGCCTTGCTCATTCGGTCTCCAACAAGAAAGGAAATAGATGGTAGAAGAGAGGAGGAACGTGTTGATAACCATCGCACGCCCAACGAGATTGATTTGCATACCTCTCCAATAGTTAAGCTTGTTTTCGAGTTTGGCCAACACCCAGTTGATATTAAAACCCCGAATTTAGAAACTCTAATTCAGCCTTTTAGCCATATGATTGAAGTATATGTACACATTGCATCTATTCCTCCGACATCTTACTAGAGAGATGTCTCTCATCCCAAGCTTATGTCTTTATATATAGCTACTCGAATCAAGGAGGATCATATTATATATAAAGATATATACATATCATGTAGATACAATTACATAAATATAAAATGGAGTAGATACATTATGCATCACACATACATGCCTAAATGCACACATAAATATATATACATGCATACATATTTACATTTACACATTTACACATAGACACATATACATATATACATGTACACATCACATATACATGCCTACATGCACAAATGTATACTTATACATGCATACACAATTATAAACACTAGCATATATTACATGAATACATGAATATTTTACACAAATGCATATGCATATATACACATATGCATACTAACACATGTATACATATATCAAACATATGCACACACATACATATACATGAAATATATACATATATATATATATATATATATATATATATATATATATATATATATATATATATATATATGCATACTAACACATGTATATATATAATACACATGAATACAATAACATTTGCATACATACATGATAAAACTTTGCTCCTCGAAGATAAAGCTATATATAAAATAATTAGGCATACCCTCGAGCTTCATGTTCTAACTTAAAAGAACATGATTTCATCTCTCTAGTGGGATTCATCGTTGTTCAAGTTGAATAAAGAGTGTATTATTTGATATCCATTCAGAAGCTTCAAGTTATTGATCGATAACTAGAGTAGAATTTACTATCTAATCTTCTCATATGTTTTCATTATTGCCATCATTTTGGTAAGACAACAATATAGTCTCATCTTCATTATCCTTATTGATTTCATTTATTTCTTCTATTGTTAAATCTGTGTTCTCATGAGTCACATCATCTATTGATGGATTAATATGGATTTCTGGTAATTCCTCTTCCTCATCAGTAGAATCAGCATGTATAGTATTATCCTCTTCATAAAAAAGATCAGTATCATTATCACATATAATGATTCTAATTTCTCTTTCAGATGTTGATGTATCAGTATCTGATGCTGAATCATCAAGAGGACTTTCTTCGATCTCTCTAACAATAAACTATTCAAACAATGACCTACCTCTAGGTTGAACATGAATGACTTGCCACGAAGGGTGAGCATCTGGGTTTTTATAAAAAATGCTCGTTTTATATGCCTTGGAAGACTATATGGTTCTTTAGTAGATCGCATTACCTTGGAAAAATCAATTGCCCAAAACCCAGATAATTCCTTTCTTAATGTGGAATTACTACCTTTATACTCGGCTCAAAACCAGTTAACCTTCAAAATGACCTATCAAAATATATAAAAACACAAACCCATTACTAGGTGCCTAAAAAAGTAACTAACTCTATCATAAAAATAATAAACTTTTTTCTACCTCTTTGAATGTATGAAATGCAATAGTTCCTACGTAACCAAGTTCACCATCTATAAGGTTTGTGTCTTTTAAGCTAGCACATGATAGTTGCTTGAAAGAAGCAACAATACTAGAATCCTCTGTTTTACGTAAAGAACCAATGGGTTTGATTCTAATATGTTGTCCAAAAGCCCACATATTAGTGAACATTCGAGCCTCCAAAAAAAATTAACTTAGTAAATAGAAACTAATATATATATATATATATATATATATGAAAAAAACATAATATTATTAAAATAAAATTACCGTTCGTTCACAACCTATCATGAACTCTCCCTGCTCATCTGAGATTTCTTCGTTATTTGCGTTGGTGCATTGCAAACCACTATGTAGCCAATCCATGAAAGAAGATGTATTTGTAATCTCATTATTATCGAGATTACATCTATATATTTTGTTTCTTCACCTTTTACTTCATAGTTTTTGAAGTTCCTATTTGTACTCGCTAAGGAATGCTTGCATGCATTCACTATTATATGCTACAAAAGTAGAAACGTCATTTTTTTCTTGAAATATAAATAAAATTGGAACTCCCTTACCTAATAATACCTCATCTCTTATTTTTGAAGAAGACTCATTAGTCCATGCATGTGGAGCTTCTTCATGAACTCTTTCAAGGTACTGACTAACGTCATACATGCACTCTTCAAGCATCCAACCTTTTGCCATGGATCCTTCTAGTTTCGCTCTTTGTCGCACATAACCTCTTAAAATTTTCCATAAATCGCTCGACCCAAAACATCCATCGAGTGTTGACAACACATGCAATCTCTATTTCATCTACAAGATGGACTAATAAATGAACCTGAATATCAAAAAATGAAGTAGGAAGATCTTTCTCCATCAAACATAGTAGCTCTTTGCATTTACGTTTTTTTTTTGTGGGATCAAGTTTTTGTCAATCTCTTTTGATGTAATCCACCTATACATATCATAAAAAATATTATTAAAAAGTTAATTCAAAAATAAAAGATATCCAATATTTATACATATTAACTATAAAAGTACTATAATTACCTTATAAGCGATCCAAGATGATAGATCACGTCTCGTACTCCTTTCATTGTACATCCATCCATAACCAAAAGTAAAATATGTTTTAAAAAGTTATGCTAGTCATGGGTCTTTAACCCAGATAAGCTCTTATCTTCCATAGTAAACATGTTTTGAAAAGATGCTCCATATCCTGTAGGAGTCCTAATAAATTGAATCCTATTGTTGATAGTCTGTATCTCTTTTGTTGTAAGTACCCAAGGTAAGTTGTTTCCTATCAATGTCTATCAAGAACTAGCCATAACTTCGGTTTTGAGTTTTGATCTTTCAAATAATTCCTTGATGCTATGGTATCTTTTAGTCCAAGAAGATGCTGTCATAGTGAATAACCAATATTCTTGAATATATGCATAGGATCAGGAAGATGACATACTTTGAACTCTTTCCAATACTCCAAAGAATACCATATTGATATGTTCTCTACGAGTGCCAGTTTTCCTTTACCTCTCTTCACATACTCGTTAGCTTCATCATCACTGAAGATTTATGATTCTGGATCTATCAGAGGTCCATCTGTCCATTTTTTATACCAATCCATAGGCGTCGTAGGCTTTGGACACTGACCAGTTTCAAGCTTTCCATTAAAATGTATCGCTTCTCTTTTTAGATCTTAATGGATGATCATCAGGAAAAAATCATCGATGTCGAAGATAGATATTTTTGTTGAGATTCTTACTATAGATTGATCTCAACCAATCACCACAATATGGACATACTTTATAACCCTTAGTAGATATTTCTGCATCATGAAAATGATAAAAATATAATTAGATTAAATCACATTTATTTATATGCATATTGAATAAAAATATTACATCAATACCTGAACAAACACCATATTATGGAAAATCATGAATAGTCCAAGCCACAATACCACGAACCGTAATATGTCTTTCATTGATGCTTTTTGATACATCAATGACATTAGTACCTCTCCATAACTCTTGGATATCGTCAATGAGAGGAGCAAGTTATATATTCATATCTTTAACTTGTCTTTTGCGTGGGATTAAAAGTAAAAGCATTAAATGTTCCTTTTTAATGCTAAGATATGGCAGAAGATTGTAGTTTATGACTACCACTTGCCATGTTGAGCATTTACTAGATTTCATGGAGAATGGGTTGACCCCATCTAATGCAACTCCTAACTTTAGATTCTAAGGATTTTGTGCAAATTCAGGCCATGTAGAATCAATATGCTGAAAAACAACACTATCATGAGGAATTCTGATTATTCCATCGGTACTTTTATGATCATGTCCCCATGTCAAAAGCTTTGATAATTCGGGGCTTTGAAACATATGTCTAATCCATAAGTACTCCATGCTTTGAACATAACATGAAAGTCGATGCCAATCTCCCCATCCATATAGAGGACCACAAAATGACATAAGAGTGACTTCAGAGTTCGAAGGCACATACAAATCCTCTACAATAAAGAGACCACGACCAGCATTAGTAATAGTGGATGGAGCAATCATATAGCGATTAACCCAAAAGTTGAAAACCTCTCCATCTAAAGGAAGTGGTCCTCTATTCCATCCTCCATATCGTCTTCTATCATATGTTTGTAGTAGATAATGATCACGAGCTGGCAATGGATAATCTCTAGCCATTTCCGTCTCTAAACCAGGAGGTAGAGGATTTCTAGAAACCCTTTGCTTGTAATTGATGAAGAGCAAGTCCATGACATGTACGAGGTATATTAACATTATGAGAAAAATTATCATCATGATCATCATCGAGCAAGTATTCCTGTATATCAACAACAATTTGATTTTGTATATGGTTTTTAAATAAAATAATGACATTAATTTATATAAAAAATACATACCCAAGCATTATCACGTTGACCAGGTGATGGCGCATGCTCAAAAGTA
>CM035419.1:161385208-161732708 GCA_020310875.1 Ceratopteris richardii | reverse complement strand
TACCCAAGAAAATATGACAAATCTCCCAAGTCATTCATCTTGAAATCTTTCTCCATTTTCTTCTTAAGACTTTGTATGTGTTTCTCATCTATACATGTAAGAATTATGTCATCAACATATATGCAAATGTAGATGAACCCATCATCACTTGCTTTAACAAGAAAGCTACTATCTGCCTGAGACACTTGGAAACCAAGATCTTTCAAGAACTTCACAAGTCTGTAATTCCATGCCCTTAGGGCTTGCTTCAAACCATACAAAGCTCTCTTTAGCTTACACACTGGATAGCATTTATTGTTGAAACCTTCTAGTTGCTCCATGAAAACATCATCTGAAATGTAACCATTTAGAAAAGCATTCGTCACATCTAATTGACATAGCTTCCAACCTTTATGAGAGTCCTTGTAGTTGTCATCATAGCCAGAGGACTATAAGTCTCATCATAATCTACACCAAATGTCTCAGCATACCCTTTCACAACAAGTCTAGCTTTGTACCTAGACACAGTTCCATATGCATACCTCTTTGTCTTGTAGACCCATTTGCATCCAATGATTTTCTGATTATTTGTTTAGGAACCAAATCCCATGTTTCATTCTTCATCAATGCATCATACTCATCGTGCATAGCTTTCTCCCAATTTTCTTTACATTTTGCCTCATCATATGTAGAAGGATCTTCTTCTACTTTCACCATGTAAGCATAATCTTTAGTAGTAAAAA
This sequence comes from Ceratopteris richardii, assembly GCA_020310875.1. Lineage (NCBI taxonomy): Eukaryota > Viridiplantae > Streptophyta > Polypodiopsida > Polypodiales > Pteridaceae > Ceratopteris > Ceratopteris richardii. The sequence continues at coordinate 161,731,986 of CM035419.1, read as the reverse complement.
ATGAAGTATCGTAGTTATACCTTAAAGGTTGCTTTTTGTTCCTTGTTGACCTTCTAGCTTCTCCACTCTTTGAAGTCTCTGGTTCTTCATATTTTGGATCAAATCTTGGTATCTTCTCATTATCAATATGAGGATCAACAACCTCTTCATCATCATGAATTTGAATTTTTTATTTCCCTTTTCTTTGATTCATGACTTCTTCATCACCTGCATGAACATTAATTGTACCTGCATACCAAGTACCTTGCTCATCAAATGTAACATCTTTTGACACAAGGAATTGCTTTGGGGATGGACCCCACAATCTATAACCCATCTTTTTATCATCATAACCAATGAACACATACTTTTCAGCTCTAGGTTCCAATTTATGCCTTAAGTGAGATGGTACATATGCATAAGCCAAACATCCAAACACTTTGTAATGATCTAAGGTAGGTCTCTAGTCCCACCATGCCTCATAAGGTGTCATACCATTCAAAGCCTTACATGGAAGTCTATTCACCAAATAAGTAGCTGTATTCACAGCCTGAGCCCACAAATATTTAGGGTAATTTTTCTCCTTCATCATTGACCTTGCAAACTCAACAAGAGTTCTATTTCTCCTTTCTACTACACCATTTTGTTGAGGATAGTACCTACAAGCAACTTCCCTTTTTATACCTCCATTCCATATGTAATCACTAAACTCATTAGAGAAATACTCTCCCCCTCCATCTAACCTTAGTCTCTTCAATTTTCTCCCTGTGATTCTCTTTGCATATACATGATAATGTTTAAATGTAATAAACACTTTTGACTTATCTTTGATCACATATATAGTGATCCACCTAGTAGCATCATCAACATAAATCACATAGTATCTTGAACCATTAATGCCAAAGTGCTTTGATGGACCCCACACATCAGTATGCAACAACTCAAGCTTCTCTGAATACATGAAACCATGTTTATTATATGAGTGCTTATGAGCCTTACCTAATTGACATGCTTCACATCTATATGTCATGTGTTGACCTACAACATTAGACAATACAATCACTAAACCATTGTTAATCATATCCTTAATACCTCTTTCATTGAAATGTCCAAGCCTCTTCTGCCAAAGATCTAACTCAGAGATCTTATGTCCTCCATAAGTGAACAAAGCATGGCCAACATTGCCTCGAATCTTCAATATGAAGATCCTTCCTTCTTTCTTTCGTGAAACAATTTGTTTATAACCATTGCTAGGGTCTTCCACAAAAACTCCATCATTAGTGAACCTTACTTCATAACCTTGCTCTACAATTTTCCCTATACTTATCAGATTCTTTGGAATTGTAGGAACATACAAAACCTTACTCAAAAGAGTGCTTCCATCCTTGGCTTTTACTGATCCAATGGACTTCACATCGTGCTTTGTATTATGACCTATTTGAACTACATGATTACTCACCTTATTCTCCAACTCAGTCATCAAAGCTATACAGCCACTCAGATGAGTACTACACCCTGAGTCAATGCAGAAGACTCTTTGATCTTCACTGCCTTTCACAAGTTGCATTCATAACTAAGGTTGAATCCTCTTTCTGATCTAAAGCATAGTTGTAGGAGTTATTATTGTAGGATTGACTTTGAAAGCCTCTACCTGCATTTCTTCGAAAGAAACCTCTACTACCTCTACCTCTAAAATTACCTCTCTAATTTCTACCACCTCTTCCTCTTGAGTTAAAAATCTGATTATATCCTCCACCATTCTGATTATTAAGCCAACATTCATGAGCTAAATGATTAGTCTTACCATAAATCGAGCAAGATTTGACACTACCTTTATAGCTTCTACTTCTTCCTCTTCCTTTGCCACCTCCTCTTCCTCTTAGGAAGTTAGCTTGACTAGTAGTGCCTTCATCTTCATTCAATTGTCTCTTGCCTTTGTTAACTTCCTTCTTTTCCTTTGAATACATTGCTTGAACGGTACTTTTATCAACATCACCTTTGACATCCTGCTCAAAGGTTAGCATATGTCTTAGCAATTGATTCAAATCGGGAGTGAAATGATTTAGTGACAATTCAGTGGATAGAATGAATGGCTTTCACTTATCCTCTCCTCTAAAACCTATGAGAATTTGTCTTACCAATTTTCCTTCTTAAATATCTTCATCAACTTTTCCTAATGCATCATCAATGTCCTTCATCCTTGTTACATAATCAGGAATAGATTGAGAAGCCTTCTTCTTGAATGTGGTGAACTCTTCCCATAAAGATGCCTTCCTTGACTTTGTAGTGTTTTGGAAATGCTCGTCCAAAGCATTCCATATGTCACTTGCACTTTCAAGCCCTCTAATGTGATGTAGCAAGTAATCATTGACTCCCATGTAGATAATGCTCCTTGCTTGAGCATCCTTCTTCATCCATGTCTTCAACTCTTTTGTAGTTGGAACACTAGGATCCCTAAATTATGGTTTTTCTTCTTCACTTGTGATGTATCCTATAAGATCTTTACTCATGAGATGAGCTTCCATCCTCATTGACCAAGCAGGATAGTTTTCTCTATTCAATTTCTCTATCTGAAGAGAATTTCCCATCCTTTCTTCACTTGTGCAATAAATTCTTCAAGCTTTGTGAATAGTGAATGTACTTGTACTTCGAATGTTATTCCTTTTAGTCTTCTTGATAGTTTCATGCCTCCTTCTCTAACTTTCACTTCAAACTTTCACCTTTTGAATCTTGAAGGATTGATTTTTGTATATTTGCAATAGTCGGGGTCCTCCTTTCTTCAAATCTGATAACTCCTACTCTGACACCACTGATGGAGAGTGTTAATCTCCAAAAGAAGAAGTTATCCTTGATGTTAGAGCACCTCTATAGCAAGAAAAACTCAAAACCTCAACCAATTTTGGAAGATCAATGCCAAATTATCAAGACTTGAGTTAATTGTGAAGAAACTAGTTATTCAAAAAAATTTGCTACACTTAATCCATTCATTGACTAACCAAATGTGTAAATTTCTAAATGAAACTTTGTAAAACATGTTGGCTAGAGTTAATGCACCTTCTTCAAGTTAAAACATCTCAAAAGATTTAGTAGACCGGTTTAGGGTTTAGGGCTTTCCAACAACTACAACTTCTAATGCATGGTTCTCCCAAAGTAGACCCTGTTTAATCAAATGCTTTTAGCCACAAGGAGCTTACCTTCCAACTTAAAGAATGAGTGCTTATTTGCTAAAAAATTTACACTCTAGAGGGAGATTTGATCAAAACATTGACCACCAGGATTGCACCTATTCCTGCCTTCACTACTTCACTTTACACATGCAAATGTTCCTGTCTTGAATTCTCTCAGCCTGATTACAAATAGACCCTCAACTCTTCACCATAGATGCATTAACTATAGACTTAGACATGTACAAAAGGATTTACTAAATGATTAAGCACAAAAGGAGAGATGAAGAAAAGATCACAACTCAGAGTTTAGAAGTTTTCTTCTATTCTCATAAAAACAACTGATTTGATGAATCTCATTCATTCATCACATACATTATTCTTCTATTCATCTATAATTGGTCTATAAATCTCCTCTCCTTTATGTCGCAACTCTATACTTGTATATATAGGCATATATGTACAAACTCATCACCATTACAAAGGTATACATGAACAAATTTTAAGCTTAATGTACATGTATATACAAGTCTTCATCTTCAGACCATGCACTATTCTTCAATCCTCAGAATTTGACCTTTGCTTTATTATTTGACTTCAATCCTTTGTCCAAATCATCAATTGTTGATTATCCTGCACCAACAATACACACACACTTACACACATACACACACATAGACACACACACACACACACACACACACATATATATATATATATATATATATATATATATATATATATATATATATATATATATATATATATATATATATATATATATATATATATATATATATATATATGCATATGTACATGCACATGCATGAACATACACATGCATGCATGTGCACTTGCACATGCATGATTATACATATACACATGCATATACACATACACATATGCATACACACATATACACATACACATATATCTACATACACACATACATATACACATATAAACATACACATACACACACATACATGCACACATACACATCCATACATGCACATACAAAAATAAAGATATATACCTACATGTGCATACATACATATACACACACAACTACATGCACATACAATACATATTCACACAAAAACACACAAATAATATGAATGAATTATACAAAATAAATTAATAAATAACATTTCAATATAAACTTCTATAAAAATCATTAGTAAATTTCAATCATATAATTCACACCATAGAAACGCTAAAATTATTGAGATTATGACCTCGTACTATAGGAACAATTAAAAACAAAATTGATATGAGTATGTATGTATGTATATGTATATATATATATATATATATATATATATATATATATATATATATATATATATATATATATATATATATATATATATATATATATATATATATATATATATATATATCTATCTGTGTGTGTGTGTGTTATTATACATAATACATCCAATGTAAAGTGTTTGTCATATGAATTCCCTCCGTGATCATGATCATGCACATCATTATGATCATCCATAGATCTTTTCTATCTAAAGAGGCTTCATAGGTAGAGAGGTTAGTACCCTCTGAATATTGATATATCCTCGCTATTTTTTTCTATCTAAAGAGGCTTAATTTTTTTTCTTGTTTAAGGGGACAAAGTGCATTTAATACGGCACTTCTTAGTATGCTAGAGTAGGCTTTTTTTGATGCTTTACTAGGCCCCTCTCTTTCTTCTTCTAGAGAGAGAGAGAGCAAGAGAATCCACTTTCTACTTTCCACATCATCAATCTCATGCATTTATTTGAATAAAAATTTGAGTTTTTCTGTACGTCTCATTTTCAGTGCATTTATACTCAAAAGGGTGCATTTTTTAATATGTGCCAGAAGTCACTTTTTTGGACTCATTTATAAAATTTTCTTTAGAAAAAGTATAATATTGAAGGTCCCTCTAAAAGTAAGTGGCACATCATCAAATTCGTGACTATGCTTCCCCCAAAAAATGATTTTTCTCAAATTTCATCATTTTCAGCCATACATAGTGGAAAAATACACTTTAATCCATATGCATACAAGAAAACATATTTTCTGAGAAAAACATATGTTTTAGAGTCCCTTCCAACCAGTTTTCCACTTTTTTTTTATATATTCTTGGTCATTAGCAAAGATGGTGTTGACATGTATTACAAACTTTACACTAGAACATCCTTATGCTCCTGCATCAACAAGTATCCATGTTCGTGTGCCTAGAGAGTTTGTTCCAAATACACAATGCAACAATGATGTTGATTCTCAAAATGAATGTCATGCAGCTAGAGAAAAGAGTATTGAACTTTGGACTCATGGTTCACTATATCCTCGTGATCCAATATCTTCTTACCATCCAACATTCTAGAACCTCTCAACTTTACTTCAATTCATTGGTGCGAATTAAGCTGGACTATTAGGTTATGGCAAGCGATTATTTACACATTCACATGTTACTACTAAGTATTGGTTCCAACAATATCAACTCCATCATTTGAGGAATGTCACTTTAGAAAGAAAAATCATATCTTTACAAAACACAACTTACATATTTTGAACAGAATATGGAAGCAAAGGAAAGCACAATTGCAAAATTAAATGCCAATCGCTAGCAACTGAAAGACACTCCACTTGGTATGCAATATAGTAAAAGATCATTGTCATCTTTTGAAGCGCTTTTAGTAGGTGGCAGAGCACACAAATGGAGTATATATGCAACAAGGTGAGTGTTTGTTTTACTTTTATATGTTTTAATGAAGATTTGTAATGGAATCTTTCATTATATAGATCATTTGTTTGAGACATAAGTGCTTAATTAACAATACAAGACCAATTCAAGCTGATGAATAGTTGTATCAACAACAAAGAAGTCACTTCTGCTATAGACAAACCCATAGGAAAGTGCATTAGAGTTGTTTTTGAAGCTGAGTTTTAGAGAAGTTTAAAAACCTTATTAGAGTGCAAGATGTGCAAGCAATATGTGATAAAGTGGGCATCAGTGGAAATGGGTATATTGCAATGTACACCCTTTTGAGGCAAGCCTTAAAAGCATAAGGTATTACTAAAAGTATATTTCCATGCCCATATAAAATTTTCTATCAAGGAAAAAACTTCCAATGAGGATGTGACTCGTACTATTGGACAACATTTATTCATAGAAGACACTATGCCTACCTATGTTTATCATGCAAATATTCCCAAGAAGCAATCAAAGACTCTATCTACACAAGGATTTAGTTACACTAAATTTCAACAATATATTTTGTGGATCTTCACAAATTTCAACAAGCAATGGTTCACTTTTATAGTTCAACAATCAAAGGTACCCTTACTATATTTTATTTGGTGTTGAATTTTTACTACATTCAAGTGCCATATTAAGGTAATGTTTCCTCTTTTGTGTAGGCTGTAATGATAAGTTAAAGTTCATACTAAACCTTGATGAGTGCCAAATTATAAAGGGTTGGCGATTGGAAAGGTTGAGTGTGACACTAATGAATGAAGTTATGGACCATGCAATGAGTGATGAAACTTTAGGATCCACTTCCCATTTTACTTACAGTGTGCAATCAAAGAGAGATATCTGGTGGTTAGGTGCTCTAGAAGTTCCCAAAGAAATAAACAATGTTATTTCATGGATTTTTAATAGGACTCCATGGATTAAAGAAGTAATCTCTTCTCAAATGTGCAAGACAACTCAAGAGACTTGGGATGCTCTAGAAACTTTCTTTTTTGCTAGCACAAAAACAAGAAAGAACCATCTTTGAAATGAATTCATCCAGATGAGGAAGACTCCAAAACAAACCATCACTGAGTTTGCTACAAAGGTCAAGGAGGTTGCTAATCAATTTGCATCCATTGAAGATCTCACTCAAGAAGAGGCCATCATAAGGCGAATTCTCAATGGGACTAGAGGTGACAACAAATGGCAATCTTTCACCATAGCCTATGATCTCATTATGGATGTGAAAACTCTATAGTTCAATATCTTTCTTGGATAAATCTTCAATCAAGAGGCAAACAATAGCATAAAGGAAAGTAACTCCTATCATGGTAATTCAACTAGGGCTCTATATGTAGATAAGAAGGACAAGAAGCTAAAAGGCAAGAAGAAGGAAGAAGATGAAGAGGAGACTTCCTAAGCCAACTCTACAATCAAGAGCAAGTGGAAAAAGAATAAGAAAAGACCAAAGCATGAAAAAACCAAGGCTAGAATGTTCAACATTGTGCCATCTCTGATAAGAATAACCACACAAATCTAAATTTCCCGTTCGATGGGAAGACCCAGATTGGAAGTGGAAGAGGTGGATATGGTAATATTAGAGGCAGAGATGGACACAGCTTCAACTGCAACAATAGAAGGAACTACATCAATTATTATGAAGATCAAGAACTTGAAGACGCATTGCTTTTCATGAACCTAAGCCATAAGGAAGTAAAGGACATGATCATTTGTTCTACATAGAAGATACGATGTTCAAATCATGTTGCTAGCAACATAGCTCTGTTATCTGACTTGGAAAGTCCAAAGCATAGACATGAAGTACAAACAAGGGATGATACTAAGCATAGTGTGGAGAGGATTGGTAAAGTCAAGGCTTTCCCTTCAAGAACTTCACAAGTCTATAATTCCATGCCCTTGGGACCTGCTTCAAACCATAAAAAGCTGTCTTGAACTTACATACATGATCTGGATACCTTTCATCTAGGAATCCTTGTGGTTGCTCCATGAAAACATCATCTGAAATATAACCATTTAGAAAAGCATTCTTCACATCTAATTGACATAATTTCCAACCTTTACATGCAGCAATAGCTATGAGTGTCTTGATGGTTGTCATCTTTGCCACATGACTATAGGTCTCATCATAATCTATACCATCTGTATGAGCAAACCCTTTCACAACAAGTCTAGCTTTATACCTAGACACACTTCCATCTGCAAACCTCTTTGTCTTGTAGACCCATTTGCATCGAATGATCTTTTGACTATTTGATTTAGGAACCAAATCCCATGTCTCATTCTCCATCGATGCATCATACTCTTCCTGCATAGCTTTCTCCCAATTTTCCTTACCTTTTGCCTCTTCATATGTAGAAGGGTCTTCATCTGCCTTTATCATATAAGCATAATCTTTGATAGCCAAAAAAGAAGTGTCATAGCTATACCTTGTAGGTTTCCATTTATGTCTTGATGAACTTCTGAGTTCTCCACTCATTGAGGTTTCTGGTTCATCACATTTTGGATCAAACCTTGGCACTTCTTCAACTTCAACCTGTACTTCATTGTTCTCCTCTTCATCAAATATCTGAACCTTTGATTTACCTTTCTTTTGATTCACAATTTCTTCATCACCTGCATAAATATTGATTGTACCTGCATACCAAGTACCTTGCTCATCAAATGTAACATCTTTTGACACAAGGAATTGTTTTGTGGATGGACTCCACAACCTATATCCCATCTGCTTATCATCATATCCAATAAATACATACTTTTCAGCTTTAGGTTCCAATTTGTGCCTCAATTCAGATGGCACATATACATATGCCAAACATCCAAATACTTTGCAATGATCTAGAGTAGGTCTATTACCCCACCATGCCTCATATGGTGTCATATCGTGCAAAACTTTACATGGTAATCTATTGACCAAGTATGTAGCTGTATTTATAGCCTCAGCCCACAAATAATTGGGACAATTTTTATCCTTCAACATGGATCTTGCAAACTCAACAAGAGTTCTATTCCTCCTTTCTGCTACACCATTTTGTTGAGGAGAGTACCTGCAAGTAACCTCCCTTTTTATAACTGCATTCCACAAGTAATCACTGAACTCATTAGAGATATTGAATACCTCTTATTTATCTTTGATCACATAGATAATGATCCATCTGGTAGCATCATCAACATAGATCACATAATACCTTGAACCATTGATATTGAAATCCTTTGATGGTCCCCACACATCTGTGTGTACCAACTCAAGCTTCTTTGAATACATAAAACCATGCTTGGAATAAAATTTCTTATGAGCCTTACCTAATTGACATGCCTCACATTTTTATGTCATATGTTGACCTGCAACATTAGGCAATCCTAGCATTGAACCATTGTTAATCATATCTTTAATACCTCTATATCCACCATTATTCTAAGTATTATGCCAACAATCATGAGCTAAGTGATTTGTCTTACCACAAATCCAGCAGGCTTTGACTCCATCTTTATTACTTCTACCTCTTCCTCTACCTTTGCCACCTCCTCTTCCTCTTAGGAAGTTAGCCTCGCTAGTTGTACCTTCATCTTCATTTGCTTGTTGCTTCCCTTTGCTATTCTTCTTCTTATCCTTTGAATACATTGCTTGACCTGCACTTTTATCACCTTCACCTTTGACATCTTGCTCAAAGGTTAGCATGTGTCCTAACAATTGATTTAAGTCAGGAGTAAAATGATCTAGTGATAATTCAGTAGACAAAATGAATGGCTTCCATTTGTCATCACCTCTCAAACCTGTGAGGATTTACCTTACCAATTTATCCTCCTCAATATCTTCATCAACTACTCCTAATGCATCTGCAATGTCCTTCATCCTTGTTACATAATCTCAGATGGATTGAGAAGCCTTTTTCTTGAATGTGATAAACTCTCTCCAGAAGGATGCCTTCCTTGACTTTGTGGTGTTTTGGAAATGCTCCTCCAAAGCATTCCATATATCAGTTGCACTTTCAAGACCTCTAATGTGAGGTAGCGAGTAGTCATTAACTCCCATATAGATAATACTCCCAGCTTGAGCATCTCTCTTCATCCAAGTCTTCAAATCTGACAATTCATCGCTAGTTGGAAAACTAGGATCTCTGAACTGAGGCTTTTCCTCTTCACCTGTGATATAACCTATCAAGTCTTTGCTCATAAGATGAGCTTCCATCCTCATTGACCATGCTGGATAGTTCTCTCTATCCAATTTCTCTATCTGAAGAGAATCTCCCATCCTTTCTTCACCTGTGTATTAAATCCTTCAAGCTTTATGAGAAATAAGGTTACCTTTGCTTCGAATGTTACTCCTTTTGTCTTCCTTGATATCTTCTGTCCTCCTTCTCAAGTTTTTCTTTCAAGATTTCACCTTTTGTATCTTCAAATGTTGAATTCTTTATAACTACAGCAGTCGGGATCCTCCTTTCTTCAATTTTGATGGTTCTTGCTCTGATACCACTAATGGAGAGTGTTAATCTCCAAAATAACAAGTTATTCTTGAAGTTAGAGCACCTCTATATCAAGAATAACTTGAAACCTTCACCAATTTGGAGGATCAATACTCAACTACCAAAATCTTGAACAAACTCTGAAGAAAATGACTACACAAAAAGTCTGCTGCACATAACTCATTCATTGACTTATCAAATGTGTAAAGTTTTTTATAAAACTTTGTACAAGGTTTTGACTATATTTTGTGCATCTCCTTCAAGTTAAATCATTCCAAAAGACTCAGTAGATCTTGAGAAATGATCTCAACAAGTCACCTATGTCTAAAACTGTAGTTCTTTATAGTCCACTTTGACACCTGCAACCTCTAAAGCTTGGTTCTCCCAAATTAGAACCCGTTTATGCAAATGCTTTAGCCATAGATGGCTTACCTTCCAACTTAGATTTTGACTCCTCATTTACGCAAAAATTTACACTGTGCACTAAGAACTAACCATTGTTTTGACCATCGAGATTGCGCCTGTTTCAGAAGACACTCAAAACTTCCTCACATATGAATGTTCCTACTCATAATTCTCACAACCTTTTTACAATTAGGCTCTCAAACTTTAACCATAGACTCATTAACTATAGAATTAGATACCGACAAAAGGAATCTTGAAATGATCAAGTACAGAAGGAGAACACACAGAAAAATCGGGTGCAACTTTTCTTCATTATTGAAACGTTTTACATCTGGATGAGAGAGCTATCTTACTCACTTCACAAGTGTCTAATGACTTCTAATTCTCTTGAAAACTTGTTCTCTCACACACTCTCATATTTTCCCTGACATTTTTCCTTGTATATATAGGCAAATATGTACAAGCTCATAACCATACAAAAGTATAAGTGAGCTAACTCTAAGTTAATGTACATATGTATACACATCTTCATTCTTTGAACATGTACTTTCTTCATGCTTCATATCTTGACCTTTTCTTCAATCCTTGACTTCAAAACTTCATCAAAACTTCAATTGTTGATTGCCTTGCACCAACAAGAATCACTCATGTACACACGAGTGTCATAGCAACCAACCCAATCAAAGTCAAAACAAGCATGCAAATCTAGCGATAGTGATCCACCCTTGGGATAAAACAATCCAAGTAACTGGTTACCACTCAAGTAGTGAAAGATTCACTTAATTGCCTACTAATGCTTGACACTTCGACAATGCATAAATTTGCTTATCTGTGAGATAGAAAATTGAATATGTAGTCGAGTAATGCATAAGTAAATCAAGCATCCAACACCCTACTGATAGAGAACAACATCAAATGCATCTTTAGCATCATGAAGACTCAATTGTAAACCTCTCTCCATAGGAGTGGCAATAGTTTTGTAGTCTTCAAGGCCAAAAAATTGCAATAATGTGTCAATATATTTTGTTTGATACAAAGATATTCTGCCATCAATTTGCATAAATTGAATGCCCAAATAATGATGCAAATGCCCCAAAATTGACATCTCAAATGAGGCATGCAGATCAGGTTTAACAGCACCAATATCTGTGGAAGCACGTGAATAGCACAAGGAAGAAGAAGAAGCTTGGAGAAAAACACACAGTATTGAATGTATTACCACTAGAATGTAAAAGGATAAGTAGTTCACTAGCATAATATGCATATATACAAGCCAAGTGAAAAAACCTCTTAAAGAGGTAAAAAAGTGCCCTAGCAGTCCTAGAGTGTTCACACACATCACTGCCTAAATATATCAACAGAATCTGCTTTACCTCCCTTGGCATTCACTTTGAATGGGGCATATTCTTTTCTACCACTATTCCTTGCATTGAGTTGTAGCTCCTCCTCCATAAGTCAATAAATTCTTGAGAAGTTAGTCATTGATGTCTTATTTGAGTATTAAGAGCAATTACCAAACCATCAAACTTTGGTGGTCAGATTTGAAGACAATGTGGAACTAGCTCCTTGCTTCAATTTTGTACACCTCCGCCCACCATTTGATCTCATATAATCTTTATGCAAGTGATAAATGCCTTTGAATTCTCCACATCAACAAAACTTTCTTCTTCTAGTTGATTCTCCAAATCTTGAATCCATGTTTGATTGCAAGTTTCATATTGACTTTTTTATATATTACATCCTTCACATGCCTTGTTAGTATATTGAATGAGAGTCAAAACACTATCATTGCTTCTTGTAACTTGATCACAAATCGCATCTCCATTTCAACATTTTGAAGCATGTAGAAGATCTACATCAAGAGGAATCATTTAATCAAGATTATTTGGATCAAGTTTTTTTTGGGGTTCATGATGATTCCCAAGAACAGTCTCTAGAATCTCATATTAATCAAGGATAGAAGTGATTTTAAACTTCCATAAGGTGTAGATGGTACCATCAAGTTCACCTTCCATGAAGTCTGGTAGTCATATCTGCAATGTTGGGATGACTCGCGTCATCATTGCTCTTGCTTGTGCTCCACCTACTCTTGTTGATGAACCACCTTGATTCTGAGTTGTAGATGATAATGCACTCATTGACATCTTCTCTCTTTTTTCATTGAGGTGTGTGTGAGGAGATGGTTGGATACACTCCAGAAATGAGCTGGTGCTGCACAAATCGTGCTCTACACCTACCAATGTTACTTCAGATTACCTTATTAGACACCTTTAGCTTCCCAAATATGTACTTGGACCCATAATGTGCTTTGGAGCATCACCTTCAAGTAGTTGCATCAAAACAGACTACTTCCAATGTTGAAGATTTGTAAAAACTTGCTATTTAAGGATTGGAACCTCGTCAGTGTTTCATTCAGTGCTCACTCACTGATTACAATTGAATTGAGAGCTTTTAGCCATATCTAACTCGACCCCTAAGCTTGTTATAGGAAGTTATTTCACTAATTTAGGATGAGTATGTGCTGAGAACTAATCTTAAGAAGTTAGGGGTGTAGTCCCGACATTTTAGGAAGATGATAGACAACAGACATAGGTAGATTGTAATGAACATATCTCACTGATCTCTAATTCAAATGACGTGAAATTTTATAGCATAGAACTAGAAGGTCTAAACTACATGTACCAAGTTGAATCATGGTAAACGATTACGTATACGCAGAGAACTCCTCAAAACAAATTCACTAAAAATGAGAGTATAGCAGCAGGCAATAGTGAGCATGAGATAATTGCATAATCAGAATCAAATGTATAATGTAATGAATGTATGATACAAAGGATGATTCAGAGTATTAATCTCCAAAAGAACAAGCTATTCTTGAAATTAGAGCACCTCTATATTAAGAATAACTCAAAAGTTTTACTAATTTGGAGGATCAATGCTCAATTACCAAAATCTTGAACAAACTGTGAATTTAGTTGATACTCAAAAAGTCTATTGCATATATTCCACTCATTGACTAACCAAATGTGTAAAGTTTTTGATAGGACTTTGCACAAGGTGTCGTCTACAGTTTGCGCACCTTCTCCAAGTTAAATCATTTGAAAAGACTAAGTATATCTTGAGAAATGAACCAAATACTTCACCTATGTCTGAAACTGTTCTCTAGTATAGTTGACTTTGACACCTGCAGCTTCTAAAGCATGGTTCTCCCAAAGTACAACCCATTTAATCAAATGCTCTTAGCCAAAGGTAAGCTACTTTACACTGTGGAAGGAGAACTGACCAAAACATTCGCATCAAATTTTGCACCTATTGCAACTTCACTTCTTCACATTTACACATGTAAATGTTCCTACACTCAATTCCCTCAGCTTGATCACAATTGGGATCTAAAAACTTGTACAGATATCAATAAACTATAGGCTTAGACTTGTACAAAAGCATTTCAGAAAGGATTAAGCACAGAAGGAGTACTAAGCAAAATATTGGGCGCAATATCTCTTCATTTCTAAGAAAATTTACATCTGAGTGATGAGAGAGATCTTACTCACTTCTAAAAGTGCCTAATGACTCTTACAACTTCTAATTCTTCTATTCACATGCTCTCTCATATTTTCCCCAACTTTCTACTTGTATATATAGGCATATATGTATAAGCTCATGACCATACAAAAGGTATGAGCTATCTCTAATTTAATGTACATATGTATACAAGTCTTCATCTTCTGAACATGTACTTTCTTCATGCTTCATAAATTGATATTTTCTTTTATCCTTGACTTCATTCCATTATGAAAACTTCAATTGGTGATTGACTTACACCAATAGCTCCCCCTCAATCACCAATGGAGGTTTTCTCTATCTTATTTATAATTGCCATGTCTTTGAATCTCTGTAGCTTTGGTCCATCTAAGCTTTTGGTTAACATATCAGCTATCTGCTCTTTTGTTGAAGTATGTATGACTTCAATCTCCTTATCCATCACCTTCTCTCTTAGAAAGTGATACTGAATCTCAATATGTTTAGTCCTGGCATGAAAAACACGGTTAGCAGGTAGATACAATGAACTCATGTTATCTCCATGAATAGTGGGTGTACTCTGAATGATGTCAAAACTCTTCATGAGACTCTTTAGCCATATGACTTCCTTTGCAGCTTCAACCAAACCTTTATACTCTGCCTCTCTAGATGATAAAGCAACTGTGTGTTGCTTCTTTGAACACCAAGAGATTAACTTATCTCCCACATAACACAAGTATCCATATGTTGATCTCCTATCATCAGGATTACCTACCCAATCTGTATCACTATATATCTTGATGTTTGTATCTGATGTAAAACCATAATACAAACCTTCTTTAAGTGTACCCTTAATGTACCTCAACACCCTTTGTCCTGCAACCCAATGTTCTTTCCTAGGACAATGCATGAGACAACACTCCTACTACATATGACAAGTCAGGTCTAGTTAATGTAGCATAGATCAAACTACCAACCAAACTTTGATACATCTTCATATCCTTGAATTATTCTCCTCCATGTCTTCTCAATTTGTGATTCACCTCCATTGGAGTAGGTGCTACCCTGCACTCTTCCATTTTAAACTTGATCAACAAATTCTTCAAATACCTTTCTTGAGTTACATACACTCCATGTTGAGAGTATGAGATCTGCATGCCCAAGAAATATGATAAGTCTCCCAAGTCACTAATCTTGAACTCTTTCTCCATTTGCTTCTTTAGGCTTTGTATGCCTTTCTCATCTGTACATGTAAGAATTATACCATCAACATATATGCACATGTAAATGAACCCATCATTACTTGCTTTGACAAGCAAGCTATTATGTGCTTTAGATACTTGAAAACCAAGCTCCTTCAAGAACCTCACAAGTCTATAATTCCATGCCCTTGGGGGCCTACTTCAAAACATACAAAGCTCTCTTGAGCTTACATACATGATCTGGATACCTTTCATCTCTGAATCCGTTTGGTGGCTCCATGAAAACATCATTTGAAATATAACCATTTAGAAAAGCATTCTTCACATCTAATTGACATAATTTCCAACCTTAACATGCAGCAATCACTATGAGTGTCCTGATGATTGTCATCTTTGCCATAGGACTATAAGTCTCATCATAATCTATTCCATATGTATGAGCAAACTCTTTCACAACAAGTCTAGCTTTATACCTAGACACACTTCCATCTGCATACCTCTTTGTCTTGTAGACACATTTGCATCCAATGATCTTCTGGCTATTTGGTTTAGGAACCAAATCCCATGTTCATTCTCCATCAATGCATCATACTATTCTTGCATAGATTTCTCCCAATTTTCCTTACCTTTTGCCTCTTCATATGTAGAAGGGTCTTCATCTTCTTTCACCATATAAGCATAATCTTTAGTAGCCAAAAAAGAAGTGTCATAGCTATACCTTGTAGGTTGCCATTTGTGTCTTGATGACCTTCTGAGTTCTCCACTTCTTCAGGTTTCTGGTTCATCACATTCTGGATCAAACCTTGGAACTTCTTCAACTTCAACTTGTACTTCATTATTCTCTTTTTCATCAAATATCTGAACCTTTGATTTACCTT
Organism: Ceratopteris richardii; assembly: GCA_020310875.1. Lineage (NCBI taxonomy): Eukaryota > Viridiplantae > Streptophyta > Polypodiopsida > Polypodiales > Pteridaceae > Ceratopteris > Ceratopteris richardii. Next base: position 161,715,636 of record CM035419.1, on the reverse strand, counting down.
GCTTCTGATTCAAAACTTCTTCATCACCTGCATGAGTATTGATTGTACCTGCATACCAAGTACCTTGCTCATCAAATGTAACATCCTTTGACACAAGGAATTGTTTTGTGGATGGTGTAGCTCAAGCGTAAGCACCACCTCCTTTACTTGTCAATCCGCGGAGACGTGAGGACCGGTATGAAGACCACGAGCAAGTGAAGGCACAAGTGCGTGAGTGAAAGCACACAAACATGCACACACATACACACACACGCGCACAAAGTAAGATCAAAGAGAGGAACAATGGAAAGCTTAGATTGCAAAAGAGTTCTCTTACAAAAGTTCTATTCTCTAACAAGCTAGCCCCAAAAATGAGCTCTCTAGCTCTTTTTATAGTTTTTTGACTAGTTTTGGCCCTGTCCAGACGTAGTGTCCGGCCTAGTTAAAAATTAGGTTCCAGGGCTTATTTGAGGACTCAAACGAAGTCTAAAAATTATGAAAATTGGTACGATGGTACTTCTAATACTCCTCAAGCTTGAGGACTCCTCGGCTTGAACAAAATGGAGTTACTAAAAATAGATAATGGTATTTACAATGGTTTTTAGTGATGAAAATCACTATTTTTGTAGGGGATTCTTCTGAAAATTTGACATACACTTCTTGGAGCTCCCTACTTGCTCCCTTTCCTCGTGTGTCCACCTTTTGATGTGCTTCCATGCTTTGTCCTTGACTTTGAGCTTCAACACTCCCCCCCCTCTCGAGTCTGTCGTCCCTGACAGACCCTTGTTGGAAGGGCTGTTCTGTGTAGTGCTTTGAGAGGTGGTGTCCATCCGTTGTATGAGCTAGTTCCTTGGATTCCAGCAAGAATGTGTCGTTGTGAGCTTCCAAAACTGCAAGTTGCTCAAAAGAGGTTGTCAAGAGTGATTTGGAGCAACTACTGGCTTCAATTTGCTTCCGAGATATGGATGTTGTTCCCATGATATCCGCTAGCTCTTTTAAAGATGATGTTGAGAGCAGTCATGCCAACTACTCATAACCCATAATGAATTATGGGTAAGTGTGTTCGTGCCTGGGTTGAAAAAAGTATGTGCCTTGTGCACGGCCTTGTAATGTAGCCCTACGCATGCTTACTTGGAAAATGCATTGGAAGAAGTATGGTGCAAAAATTTCGGGTTTTGAGCTAAGTGCTCAAGGATATGCTGACGAAGAGGTTTCCTAAACTACCAAGGTTATGGTGTTTCCATAGTAAAGATACTTACCATGGAGAAGGTTGATGGATGTTTGTCTCTTCGTGTTGTACACTCGGCCTTTGGGATGGAACCTTGTTGATGAATGTCCATGTGGATTGTCCACTGATGAGATCTTTTGAGTGGTGGGTCCCCTCTCCTCTTTTCAAAGCAACATTTGTCACTAACAATGTGCATTTCTGAGCTTGGGCTCATGCACGTTCACTTCCCTATATTGACACTCAGAGGAATATTGGACACGTGCCGGTTTCTAAGAGATTACCATGCTGATTGACATAGACCATTCACCAGTGCTACTGTGTCATACTGGTTCAGGAAATACTGAGAATTGAATTGCTTTATATTCCTTGGCAAGCAACATCGGGTAACTACACCAAGCTGAGTTTCACATATTCTCTTTAGCTCGCCATATGCAGGAGTCTTCTCCTCCAGAACTACCTTGTGCAGATATCTCCTTGGATGCTCTGGTACCTGAAGTAGTTAAGCATCACTCAAGTTGCGGTTCTTCAAGCTCTTCATTCCTACCATGGTAAGAGAAAATCATAGTTGTAGATGCCATGTTCATGTTAAATGCTTGTCATCTACCAGATAAGGCAGCAATAATCTCACTGCTGGCCGAGACACACTTCTATCCAAATCGATAAATGCCTAGTAATCAACAGTTCCACCTTCAACTAAGCATGACTCATTCATGTTTCATAAGCCAAACCTGGGAACAAGCTCTCTCCCACTTTTCTTTCTCCCTTCTTATTTTTTTTTTTTTTTTTTTTTTTGGAACAGGATATCACAAAACAAGAACACAGAAGTTAGTATCAATAGAAATGTTTGACATATGTCACTGTGCTCTTGTGCATGGGGTTCTCAAGTGTGTCTATGCACGGCCGTGTAATGTGGCCCTATATTAATGCATACTTTGGAAATGCATGACCTGAATGGTGTAAAAGACAGGGTTGTGCAAGGAGCACATGGTTGTTGCTCGTTCGAGGCTTTCGATGTTCTTTGCGGAGGTTGATGCCGACCTTGGTGGAGGTATCCATTGAGTCTCAAACTGATGTAATCCTCCTTATAGGAGTCCATTTTAGAACAGTATTTGGCACTGTAGAGATCACTTCAGGCGTCTTCCTCTTTGGATGTGTTCTGAATGGTGGTATCCAGTGTGGTTGGCGCTTTGGTTCGATGGCGGCCGCTTGTACTTTTGGCTTCCAAACCCATATCCTTTTTGCACGTCTTCCTACTTTTCTTGAAGAGCTGATTTGATCTTCTTTCGGTCTCTGTACGTGGTTCTTACCCTCTTCTCTTTTTGGCTTCTTGGGTGAGATCTTTCGCATGTGGGAGAACATAGGTTGTTGTGGATGTAAGAGCTTCTTAGGTACCCACATTTGCAATTGCCCTTGTTGAGCTGCCGCTAACTTCTTAGGCACCCAAACTTGTTGGATACCTTGTGATTGAGCTTGTCCGAGTTGCTTTCTTCGTCTTCTGACTTGGTTGGCTTGCCTGGATGGAATTTGTGGGGGCAAGGTGGGTGGGTGCTCTCATTTGCGTACCCATATCTGCTTCATGCTCTGAACTGCTTTTTTATTGAATGGTGTCTTTCTATTTGATGTAGCAGTTGTCGTGAACGGTTGTGTTTGCTTGTGTGGTGGACTCACAACTGTGGCTACTTGATTCTTTGGAGAAGAAGAAAGATTCACCCGCCTTCGAACCTGGTCTTCCACGATTGACTCCTTCTGCATCATAGAGCTTTTGACACATACAACATCTTCTTTCATATGATTAGTCTTGGAAGAACTAAGAGAGTGTGTGGTGCCATGATTTAGGAGCATGCAGTTCTCTAATTCTATTGTAATGCATTGTTCATGTACCCAAACTTGAAGAATTTGACTTCTTAGGTTTAAGTTAACTGCATGGTCATAGATCCAATCTTGACCCAAGACAAGTGGTTCTGTAAGGTTCTCATCTTGACATACTAGCGCTTTGACTTTCATTGGAACATCTTGAAGGTAGATGGGAAGTTCCACCTCCCCCAAACAAGGGGTTTCCACACCTCCCAATCCTATGAGATAAGCTTCTATGGGATTGATGTTCAACTGCAAGTCTTGGCAGTAGGAAAGTCTAACTGCACTACTTGCTGCACCTGAGTCAATCAATGCTTTCACCGTCCGTGCATCCTTCCCTTGTCCTATCTCTATGGTCACAAAGGGTCTTCGGTCAATGACCTGAGAAGTTGCAATGCCTGACTTTTGACACATATCCATGTGATATTTTGGGGCTTTTGAGTTGACATCTAGGCCTAATCGCCTTAACTTATTTCGCCTAATACGCTCTCTGGCCTCTACCTGTGCTTCTTCTCTCACTCTTAACTCTTCTTCTTTTCGCTTCTTAGCAGTGTTGAGTCTCATTAGCATATCCTCAGTAAGAGGTTCTTGATATAGCTTGACTCTGCAGCCACTAATATAGTTTGGCAAGATATCTCCTTCTAGGGTGGCCAACTGAACTGCACCACTAGTGGAAATTCTATTAATGATCATGGGTCCATATCCTCTTTTTTCCAACTTACGGGCATGTTGTTTTAGTGTGTATACCAACACTAGATCTCCCTCTTTCAATCCCTTATCCTTGATGTGTGCATCAAAGTAAGCCTTTTGCCTCTTCTTTGCAGCGTAGATGCCTGCTGCCGCTCGTAGCCTTGTTTCACCCAAGCGTTCGAGATCAAAGATCCTAGAGGACAATTCATGCCCATTCCACTCATACTCTTGTGCTACTTTTAAGGCAGGGATTAAGAAATCTAATGGTAGCACAGCGTTCTGTCCGAAGACCATCTGAAATGGGGTGGCGTTGAGTACTGTTTTGTAGGCAACTCGATAAGCCCAAACAGCATGATGAAGTTGTTTGTCCCAATCAGAGCGTTTATTATTTACCAATTTTGTCAATACGTTACAGAGGATCTTATTGGTACTCTCGGCTTGTCCGTTGGCTTGTGGATGATAGGGGGCGGATTTCTTATGTATCACCAAGAATTCTTGGAGAAGATTTTCAATGACTTCATTCAAGAAGTGTGTGCCTCTATCACTCACCAACTCTATTGGTAGTCCATATCTCGTGAACACATTCTCGAATAAGAACTTAGCCGTAGTCTGAGCATCATTCTTTGTTGTGGCTTTGACTTCTACCCACTTTGTAAGGTAATCTGTGGCTACAATGATGTACTCTGCATGGGAGTTTCTAGCTGGGGGGTTAATAGGACCTATGAAGTCTATGCCCCACTTCGAAAATGCACGTCTTCCCATCATTGGCCTCAAGGGCATCTCGTCTTTTCTCACTGGATATTGTGCACGTTGGCATGTGTCACATTTCTTCACATAGGTATGTGTGTCCATATGAAGAGTGGGCCACCAAAGTCCTGAGAATAGAATGGTCTTGATCACTCGGTCAGGACCAAAATGTCCACCTGCAACACCGCTGTGTGCAGTCTCTAAGACCTTTACATAGTCTGATTCATGAACGCATAGTCTTAAGTAACCATCTTTGCCTCTTCGGTATAGGTTGTCCCCTATTAAGGCATAGCCTTGAGCCTCTTGCTCCATGCTTCGTCTTCTTGCTAGACTGGCCTCTTTGGGTAATCTTCCCGATCTCATAAACTCTACCAATGGAGCACTCCAATCTGGAATTAATGATACTTGATAAAGGGTCGCATGCTCCACTGGTGGTCTCTCTCTGCACATTGGACAATTCTTGATCCACTCATGTATTTCTTTGTCCATGCTAGGCCAATACACTCCTAAACGTTTCAAATTCTGCAATGTTCGTTGTTTAGAATAGTGATTTCCTAGCAATCCCTCATGAGCTTGCTGCAACCAACTACTATGTTCATCATCCTCGACACAACAAGCTAATACGCCCTCAGTATCTTGTTTGTACATGCTTCCTGCCAATATGTGATATTTTTGTGATTTTACAATTTCTTCTTGTGATGTTTTCACATTCTTATTTGCAGGGCCGAAGGTTAGGACTGGTACCAACTTATTTGCCCATTTAGGAACAACTTCCAAATTGAACAGATAAGCATCAGGTAGTTCATCAGACACTCCTTGTGGTGACTCTCCTGAAGTAATGCGAGAAAGGTGATCTGCCCGAAGGTGGGTTCTACCTTTCCTGACAACAACTTCAAAGTCATACTCCATTAGTAAGAGGAACCATCTTGCTAAGCGTCTAGTATTGCAAGGTTTATTGACCAAATATAACAAGGCTTGATGATCAGTGAAAAACTTGAACTTGTTGGCCAATAAATAGTGTCTAAACTTCTTTACAGCATATACCATGCCTAACCCTTCTCGCTCGGTTGTGGTATAATTTCTTTCGGCTGGGTTTAGTTGTCTACTAGCATATGCTATGGGCAAATCTAAATTCCCTTCACCTGTGGGTTGTGCCAGCACACATCCTATGGCATGATTGGATGCATCCACATGGACATGGAATGGCTTATTCCAATCAGGAGTGGTCAATATTGGTGTTGTGCACAAACGTTTCTTCAGTTCGTTGAATGAATTCTCGCATTCGTCGTTCCACTCAAAATTAGACAACAAGGCATAAAGGGGTCTAGCTATGATCGCGTACATGTGGATAAACCTACGGTAGTATCCACAATGGCCCATAAAGGCTTGTACCTCTTTAATATTCCTTGGCCTTGGTAGCTCCGCTATGGCTCGTACCTTATCTTCATCTGTTGAGATTCCATTCTTAGAAACAATATGACCTAAGATTTTACCTTGACGCACCATAAACACACACTTTTCTGGGTTTAGACACACTCGATATTCTCTACACTTGTTGAAGATTTGTCTGAGCTCAGGGATGTGAACCCTTCTTTCTTGGGAATGAGCACATAAATCATCCACATACACTTCTAAGCTCTTTCGCAAGAACTCTTTGAAGACATGACACATGAGCCTTTGGAATGTTGCAGGTGCATTGGTGAGCCCAAATGGCATCACCCAAAATGCAAAGATTCCCCACTCTGTAGCAAAAGCTGTTTTGTGTTGATCTTCTGGGGCAATGGCTACTTGATTGTAACCTGAAAATCCATCAAGGAAGCTATAAACTTCCTTGCCTGCAACACGCTCCAATAGGTGTTCTGTGATTGGAAGTGGATAACTATCTCTAAGCGTAGCGGCATTAACTTTTTTAAGGTTAATACACACTCGCAACTTCCCGTTCTTCTTGGGTACCACAACAATGGGGGACACCCATTCAGTATGCTCAATCTCATAGATGAATCTAGCTTCAATCAACCTATCAATTTCTTCTTTTATTTTGGCTGCATAGGTATCATTATATGTGTAGGGCTTCTGTTTGGTGGGCTTGGCATCAGCAGTCATGGGGATAGTATGAGAGCAAATTCTTGGATCTACCCCTTTCAAGTCTCTATAGTGCCACGCAAACACATCCCTATATTCCCTTAATAGAGCTACAAGCTCCATTTCTTCTCTTGCACTTAGGTCATCTCCTATATATGTGCATCTCTCTTCGTTCTCTTCAATGGTCACTACAATCTTCTTGGTCTTTTCTTTATTATCATATGATTCTCCTATGATGGCCTCTCTCTTAGGCATTCGTACCAAAATTTTGCGGTCGTCAACTTCATATTTCTTGAAGTTTTCTGGTACTTCGAACAATGATTCCTCCTTTTCTTGTTTCACTGCTTTTCTTTTCTTTTTCTTTTGACTACTCTCACTTCCATCTTTTGAGTTGACTGTTTTAATACTTGTGAGAGGTTCTTCTTCTTTCTGGGTGAACGCTCCTATATCTTCTAGATAGTGCTGCTCTGAGTTAAAGCAACTATCCATCACAACGGACTCTATATCATCGTCATTCTCTTCTTCTTCTATGACATCACTAGGGTCACATTCTTCTAGCAAGGGCTGACACATGAACACTGAGATATCATAACCCTCCTCATCACAATGAGGTGTCCACTGTTCCTCATTGACAGCAATGTCCATGGTGGCTAAGATTTCTGTCCAGCCATGAGGCTCAAACTCCTCATCTGGAAAGATCATCGGTGTGTAGGCTGGGTCTCTAACTGGTCTATCTCCTAGTGAAGTTCCTTCTTCCCTTGCCTTTAAACGTTTTTCCTCTTCCTTTGCGACTTTGCACATCCACAAATGAGTATCTTCATGCAGCCATGATGGATCAGGTGAACTTTTAGAATGCACAGAGATGGAATCTTCTTTCACTTTGTGGATAGAATTCCACTGTAGGGGTGGTACATCTCTGAAGGTGTAATCCTTCAAATTGACCTTGGTGGTAACCCCTAAGTGCTGTAAGTACAAGGAGTTAGTTCCCCAATCCTGTACTATTTGCAATTGTCGTAGGAAGGGTCTTCCTAGGATCATCTCATAGACATTATTTTTCTCAAAGTCACATATAGCAAATGTGTGCTCAAACTCTACACCACAAGTGGTTAGAGTGATCCCTTCTAGCAATCCTAGAGATCTTTCAAAATGACCATCAGCCATTTGAAGCTTCATTCTAGTTGGTCTTAATGTGGGCTTGCCCCATTGCTTCCACAAGGAGGTGGTCGCAATAGCAACACCAGCACCTGAATCTATGATTGCTTTGGTTGTGTAACCTTGGTAGGTGATTGGAAGATAAGTATTACCTTCTTCACCCTCACACATGTCCCCTATTTTGTCTAGAGGTATCTCTGGTACCCTTTGCTTAGAGCCTGCTTTTGGCATATTGGACTCAAGTTCTGGGACCTGATCCTTCACATGATTTCATAACTCAGGTTTTGCTTTGAGCAACTCTTCTACAGTGAGATGACACTGAACCTTAGTGTTCTTCACGATATCCGTGTTCCTTGGAACCACTGAGTCTTCATTTCTTACTAGTATTGTGGGAGCTCTAATCTGGAGTGATTCAGCTTCCCATGGGCCTGGAAATTGAGGCAGTTCTTCTAAGGTATTAGATTCAAAATCTAATCTTTCGTCTTCTTGTTCTGCTTCATCTTCGTAAATAGATGGAATGTCTTGGGGAAATTGATCATGAAGATCATCAATCTCAGGAATAGGAGGGGAATTACCCTTCTCCTTGGCCCATTTCTCCTCTTGTATTTCCCGCAAGAACTCTTGAGAGTACTGTTGAATAGAAGGAGGTATTCCAGCATCCGTGGAATTAGGAACATAAGCTCCCCTTGGTGGTGAGCTTCCTCTTTCAATAATTGGTTGAGCCTATGGAGGTAGAGAAACTTGTGGTTTGTTTACCAACTGCTCTAATCGTTCTAGTAAGCCCTGGAAATGCAAATCCGATTTGATAGAGTTTGTCTGCATTAGGGGAAAAAGTGAGCCCCCTTTGGGCCTTGTAAGGATTCCTAATTTTTAGGGATTAAAATGCTTAATCCTAGAGATTAAAGGCCACATGAAACCACTAGTGGTATTGTGAAATAAAATATTATTTGTAGATATTTGAACAACCAAGACCCTTGGATTTTATAGATCAATGGTCCAAATTCGAATTCGTGAGAGACTAGAGAGAGAGAGTCTTAAATGTGATGGCAAGTTGGAGAGTCTCTGCAAAAAACGCAGCCGTTAGATCATGCTAGATCAGAGGGCAAACCGCGAACGGGGCTGATCTTGTCTCCTCGGAGGTTGCAGAGGCGTTGGATCTCCTCAAGATCTAATGGATCACATTCAAAGGTGCATTTCCGCCATGGGGAGGCCTTAGAACCGTTGGATAAGAGGCTAGATCTAGTGGACGAGAGCAAAAGGCGCCAATCCATCATGGGGGAGCGACAACAGCCGTTGGATTTCATCCCAATCTAAGGGAGGACATGAAAAGGCGCTTTTTTTCAGCCAAGGCCATCAAGACCATTGATATTGAAGGTAATCCAAGGGCTAGAAATGAGGGTGCCTTACTTCCCACGATTTTCATTCATATCCGTTAGATCTTTAGTGAATCCAAGGGCCAAGGCTTAAGGATGCCTTGACTTTTGCACTTTGAGCTTAGCCATTGGATCTTTGGGGCCATCTAAGGGCTCTAGTTCACTCGACTTTTATTTCAAACCACTTATGGAAATGAAACCACCAAATGAAGGTAGTTTTTGCATCTTTGACCAAAGAAAACCAAGGGAAGACTATGCCTAGTCTAGTTGATTAAGAGACTAGACTGTGTCCACTGCTCTCTTCCTATTGGTGGATCACTAATCACTCCTTAAGCCAAAAGGCCCAAGGAGGGTTCATTTTTTCCCCTAATGGATTGAACTTTTGACTAGTCTCAAGTATGGCTTGAGCTTGTTCTACCATTTTCATGCACATTTTCATCCGTTCAATCTCTAAATCTGCTCTAGGGTAACTCTTGTCTAGGTTTGCCGCTGTAGGCCCTTCTTGAAGTCGAGCCTGGTAGGCCTTGAACATCATGTCCAAGCCTTCTGGGGTTGGATCTGCAAGAACAGACCCTGGTTGCGGTCTATTTACAATGGATGGTGGGGTGGGATAAGGTGGAGTGGATGGAGTTTCGGCATGCGAGGGGCTTTGAGATGCAATGTCTTCTATTTTTGTTTTCGCTTCTTTTAAGCTTTCTTCTAGTTCCAATAACTTTTTATTCCACTTGCGATTGGCCTTCTCTCTGGTATCCTTCCATGTTCTTGTTTTCCTCTTACTAGGCTCTCCCGATTCGCTCGACTCTGATTGTTCTACTGGTTTATCCTGTTTTAAGGCTTGTGCTCTAGTGACAGCTTGTATAGGAGCCACATTGCTACTACTTGAACTTGGATCTACCACTAAGCCTACCACATTAATGGGTGTAATCTTGGGTGCACTAGAGGGGTTTCTTGGACAATCTCTGGGGAGATGGTCTTTGCCACAATCAGGACAAAAAGCCTGTATTGTGATAGCCTGTCCTTGACTCGGAGATGGTGGGTGGGGACAGTCACGAATGAAATGGTCACCATGACATCTGAAACAAGATCCTCTAGGGGCTTGTGGTCTCATTTGTCTCAACTGGGGCCTAGGGTTAGGATTTGTGTACATGACATTGGAGTATTCTGGCTCCCAATTTTGCTCCATAGGCGGTGCCTCATATTGATACGAGTAAATCTCACTATGTTCAGGTGACTCTGTGTAATAAGCATGTGGACTACCTTCATGGGAGTAGTCTGAACTATGAGCATGAGAGTCATTATCTGGTATCAATGGGGTTAGTGGCACCAAAGTTCTATTTGGATTTTCCTCTCCCACAGCATACTTGACTGGAATCACGTTGGCTGGAGCTGGTGGTTGGTTTCCCAAGACAGGTTGTGGCCTATATGGTACCTGATATTGCTGTTGTGGTCTATAATATGGCTATTGGTATTGGTTCTGATACCTACCTTGTGGATAAGGTTGCTGATAATTCTGTCTAACAGCCTGCCTATTGTAGGGACATTCTTGAGCCGTATGGTTTGTGTACTTCCTTTCAATAGTACAATAGGGAGCATTCCTTTCTCTAATATTTTGGTTTTGTGTTGGGCATATGTTAGCCATGTGGTCACCTCCGCAAGTATAGCACCGATTCAATGGAGTGACTCTCTGTGTTTGTTTATTTTGGACTCCCAACTTCTTGGCAACTTGCTCAGCTATCTCTTCTATTTCTGTGGAGATCTTTGAAGTATGACTAGTAGAACTATCCGAATCTTTGTAGAGTTTGGACAATCCTAACTCCTCACCCAAGTTATCTTCTATGTCTATGCACGTCCGCACACACTCTTCTATGGATCTAGGATCTTTCAAGTACACATATGATCTTAACTTGGTGCTCAGTAAGCCATCTAAGAACAAAGCCACTTGTTTGGCCGGAGTGGGTAACTCTAGAGCAGGGCATCTTTCTAGATACTGTCTGAATCTTCTACCTGCTAGTCGCACTGTTTCTTGGGGAGTCTGCTTGAAGCTGTGGATCAAGGATGATGTGTTATGCCTGATACCACTCTTGGAAAATTCTACAATGAATTCGTCTAGCAGTTGACCTATATCGTGATAGCTGCTTCTACTCAATGGTTGAAACCAAGCTAAGGCAGTGCCCTTAAGGGTCAAACCAAATGCCTCGTACTGGGTGAACCAGTCCTCAATTTGTTCGGCTCTCAGCACTTGTTTGTACTCGGCCACATGATCATAAGGATCCCCTGTCCCATCGAAATAGTTCTTCATTGCCTTGATCACTTGAATGGGTCTAAGGGTTCTTAGGTACTCTCGGGGTCTAGGCAATGGAAAATCCTGTTCATCTCTTTGTTGCCTATGTGCTTGATGTCTCTCTCTTTCAGGTCTTTCATTTTCAAATCCTGCTCTATTCCTGCCCACGGTGTGTGCAAAACTTACCTCAGGTCTCTCTCTAGTTCTTCCTCTCTGGGCTTCATGAGCGTGGGATGATCCTACTCCTTGGAGGCCATGGGAAACATTGGATCTTGGTGGGGGGAAAATCAATTCATTCTTCCAAGTATATGCATGTCTATCATGTTCTGTTACCAAAAAAATTTTCTCTGATGTGTTATCTAGGTAGACAACCTTTCCTGGTATCTCTGGATCCTTGAACTCGTAGATGATGACTATGCCCAATTGGCTAGGTTGTTCTGGCTTGAATCTCCAAAAGGCTTCCTCTGTTTCTCTATTCAAAAATAGTTCTATGCTTTTGTTGTCTTGAGGGATCCAGTCTGGAGTGATCACTCGGGTCAAAACTGACTTGCCTCTAGGAGTCTGGGGTCCTTGTCCTATATTTCCTTGTTCTAGGTCTCCTATCTCATTCTCATGAATGATATTTCCAAACTCATCGGTCCTATCTGGTTGGTTGGTAACCACATACATGGTTCCTTCCTTATCAATGTATGAACCCTCTTCGAACTTGACCACCAGGTGTTCAAGTCCAAAGGATTGATCTGGATTTTTGAGTTGGACCACTAATCGCCTCAGACCATCCTCATAGATGCGAGCACCTAATTGGTTGGTCCGAATATATTCCAACTGTGTCTTATAGGGACCTTCCGGTGTTTGTAGATGGGCAGTCCCTGAGCCACCTGCAGGTTTTCCCATGCTAAAAGACATTTCTGAATCACTTGTGTCTGAACTTAGTAAAAGATCACCACTTAGTTGTTGTGTCCAAGACTTGGATGTATGGTTGACACTAGCCTCAGAAGATCTAATGCTTTGTTTATCCTTGCCTAAGTGTCTACCAGATCTCAGGTTCATAAGCTTTAGTCAAGAGTCCAAATTTTCCCTTTGGTATGGTTCAAAATTCTTTGGAGCCCCCTTGGTTCCCTAGTCCCACCTGAGGGTCAACTTCAAATTATCCTATCTCAAAATCAACGCGTTATTCTTGAAAAATGGACTTTGGATGAAAAAGTTATGCCAATTCAGGCTCCTGGGGGTCAAAACAGGCAAACAGGGCCTTTGGAGAAAATCGCGATTTTGTGAACTTTCAGAGAATCGCGATTTTGTGAACTCAGAAAATCGCGATGTTGAGCACAAAATCGTGTTTTTGAAAATCGCGATTTTGAGCAGAAAATCGTGATTTGAAAATCGCGATGTTGATCACAAAATCGTGTTTTTGAAAATCGCGATTTTGAGCAGAAAATCGTGATTTGAAAATCGCGATGTTGATCACAAAATCGTGTTTTAGAGAATCGCGATTTTGACTCAGAGAATCGTGATTCACAAAATCGTGATTTTGAGTGAAAATCGTGTTTTCTCAGAATCGTATTTTTCACATGAAAATCGCGATGTTGAGCACAAAATCGTGTTTTTGAAAATCACGATTTTGAGCAAAAATTCGTGTTTTCACAGAATCGCCTTTTTCACAAAATCGTGTTTTTGGCATGAAAATCGCGATTTTGTCATAGAGAATCGTGTTTTTCTCAAAATCGTATTTTTCGCTGAAAATCGTGATTTGTGAGAATCGCGATTTTGAGCAGAAAGTCGTGTTTTTCACAAAATCGTGTTTTTGCTGAAAATCGTGATTGGTGAGAATCACGATTTTGAGCAGAGAATCGTGTTTTTCTCAAAATCGTATTTTTCGCTGAAAATCGTGATTTGTGAGAATCGCGATTTTGAGCAGAAAGTCGTGTTTTTCACAAAATCGTGTTTTTGCTGAAAATCGTGATTGGTGAGAATCGCGATTTTGAGCAGAGAATCGTTTTTTTGAAAATCGCGATTTTGAAAAGAGAATCGTGTTTTTTTGAGAAAAAACACAGAATCGCGATTCTTTTCAACCAACTTTTAGGCGGGAAAATTGAAAATCGTGATTTTTCAAAAAATTTTGAATTTTCACAGAATCGCGATTTTCATCACAGAATCGCGTTTTTTGGCGGGAAATTCAAATTTCTGAGCGCCGGCTATGGCGAGCTCCGTATGAGCGGAAAATCATGAAACAAACACAGCGCTTGCTCTCCCTTGCTTCTCGTAACTCCTTCCCACACAATAATGCATGAAAAACGGTATGAAGATGGTGAAAATGCACTAAAAAACAAGAATTTTCTATGAAGAAGAAGATGGAAGAAGGTGGAGATGATGATGATGATGAAGATGAAGAGGAAAAAACAGAAAATGAACTGAAATGATAGTTTTTTTACCTTCCAACGTCGCAAATCTACGATCTTACCATCACAACGCTCGTCCTCGAAGCTCTTTCCCCGGCAACGGCGCCAAAATTTGGTGTAGCTCAAGGATAAGCACCACCTCCTTTACTTGTCAATCCGCGGAGACGTGAGGACCGGTATGAAGACCACGAGCAAGTGAAGGCACAAGTGCGTGAGTGAAAGCACACAAACATGCACACACATACACACACACGCGCACAAAGTAAGATCAAAGAGAGGAACAATGGAAAGCTTAGATTGCAAAAGAGTTCTCTTACAAAAGTTCTATTCTCTAACAAGCTAGCCCCAAAAATGAGCTCTCTAGCTCTTTTTATAGTTTTTTGACTAGTTTTGGCCCTGTCCAGACCTAGTGTTCGGCCTAGTTAAAAATTAGGTTCCAGGGCTTATTTGAGGACTCAAACGAAGTCTAAAAATTATGAAAATTGGTACGATGGTACTTCTAATACTCCTCAAGCTTGAGGACTCCTCAGCTTGAACAAAATGGAGTTACTAAAAATAGATAATGGTATTTACAATGGTTTTTAGTGATGAAAATCACTATTTTTGTAGGGGATTCTTCTGAAAATTTGACATACACTTCTTGGAGCTCCCTACTTGCTCCCTTTCCTCGTGTGTCCACCTTTTGATGTGCTTCCATGCTTTGTCCTTGACTTTGAGCTTCAACAAATGGACTCCACAACCTATATCCCATCTGCTTATCATCATATCCAATGAACACATACTTTTCAGCTTTAGGTTCCAATTTGTGCTTGAATTGAGATGGCACATATGCATATGTCAAACATCCAAATACTTTGCAATGATCTAAGGTAAGTCTCTTACCCCACCATGCCTCATAAGTTGTCATACCCTGCAAAGCTTTACATGGTAACCTATTGAGCAAATATGTAGCTGTATTTACAGCCTCATCACACAAATAATTTTGGCAATTTTTCTTTTCTGCTACACCATTTTGTTGAGGAGAGTACCTACAAGTGACTTCCCTTTTTATACCTACATTCCACAAGTAATCAATGAACTCATTAGAGAAATACGCTCCCCCTCCATCTGACCTTAGTCTCTTGAACTTTTGACTTGTAATTCTTTCTACATAAACATGATAATGCTTGAATGTATTAAATACCTCTTATTTATCTTTGATCACATAGATAGTGATCCACCTAGTAGCATCATCAACATAAATCACATAATATCTTGAACCATTTATACTCCTTACCTAATTGACATGCCCCACATCTGTATGTCATATGATGACCTAGAACATTAGGTAATCCAAGCGCTAAACTATTGTTAACCATATCTTTAATACCTCTTTCATTGAAATGTCCAAGCCTTCTGTGCCAAAGATCTAACTCAGAGATCTTATGTCCTCCATAAGTTAACAAGGCATGACCAACATTACCTTGAATCTTCAATGTGAAGAGTCTTCCTTCTTTTTTCCCTGAAACAATTTGTTTATACCCATTGCTAGGGTCTTCCACAAAAACTCCTTCATTAGTGAACCTTAATTCATAACCTTTTTCAACAATTTTTCCTACACTTATCAGATTCTTTGGAATTGTAGGAACATATAAGACCTTACTAAGAAGAGTACTTCCATCCTTGGCCTTCACTGATCCAATTGACTTCACATTATGCTTTGTATTGTCACCTATTTGAACTACATGATTAGTTACCTTATTCTCCAAATCAGTCATCAAGGCTATGTTTCCACTCAAGTGATTGCTACACCCTGAGTCAATGTAGAAGACTCTTTGGTCTTCACTTTGCCTTTCACAAGTTGCATTCATGATCAATGATGAATCCTCCTTCTGATCTGTAGCATAATTATAGTAGGTATTGTTGTAGGCTTGACTTTGGAATCCTCTACCTGCATTTCTTCCAAAGTAACTTCTACTACCTCTACCTCTGAAAATTTTACCTCTTTGATTTCTGCCACCTCTTCCTCTTGAATTAAAATTCTTATTATATACACCATTGTTCTGAGTATTATGCCAACAATCATGAGCTAAGTGATTTGTCTTACCACAAATCTAGCAAGCTTTGGCTCCATCTTTATTACTTCTACCTCTTCCTCTTCCTTTGCCACCTCCTCTTCCTCTTAGGAAGTTAGCTTGGCTATTTGTACCTTCATCTTCATTTGCTTGTTGCTTCCCTTTGCTATTCTTCTTCTTATCCTTTGAATACATTGCTTGACCTACACTCTTATCACTTTCACCTTTGACATCCTGCTCAAAGGTTAGCATGTGTCCTAGCAACTAATTTAAATCAGGAGTAAAATGATTTAGTGACAAATCAGTAGACAAAATGAATGGCTTCCATTTGTCATCACCTTTCAAACCTGTGAGGATTTGCCTTACCAATTTATCCTCCTCAATATCCTCATCAACTGCTGCTAATGCATCTTCAATGTCCTTCATCCTTGTTACATAATCAGAAATGGATTAAGAGGCCTTGTTCTTGAATGTGGTAGATTGTGCCCATAAAGATGCCTTCCTTGACTTTGTAGTGTTTTGGAAATGCTCCTCCAAAGTATTCCATATATCACTTGCAATTTCAAGACCTCTAATGTGAGGTAGCAAGTAGTCATTGACTCCCATGTAGATAATGCTCCTTGCTTGAGCATCTCTTTTCATCCAAGTCTTCAAATCTGATAACTCATCCCTAGTTGGAACACTAGGATCTCTGAATTCTGGCTTTTCTTCTTCACCTGTGATGTAGCCAATCAAGTCTTTGCTCATACGATGAGCTTCCATCCTCATTGACCATGCTTGATAGTTTTCTCTATCCAATTTCTCTATTTGAAGAGAATCTCCCATCCTTTCTTCACCTGTGTATTAACTTCTTCAACCTTTATAAGGAATAAGTGTACCTTTATTGCAAATGAAGTTTCTTCTGATCTTCTTGATAGCTTCTGACCTCCTTCTCAAGATTTCATTTCAAGATTTCACTTTTTGAACCTTCAAGTGTTGATTTTTGTATGTCTGCAGTAGTCGAGGTCCTCCTTTCTTCAATTTTGATGATTCCTGCTCTGATACCACTGATGGACAGTGTTAATATCCAAAAGAACAAGTTATTCTTGAAATTAGAGCACCTCTATATCAAGAATAACTCAAAATTTTACTAATTCGGAGGATCAATGCTCAATTACCAAAATCTTGAACAAACTCTAAAGGTAGTTGATACTCAGAAAGTGTGCTGCATATATTCCACTCATTAACTAATCAAATGTGTAAAGTTTTTGACAAAACTTTGCACACACTGTTGTCTATAGTTTCTGCACCTTCTCCAAGTTAAATCATTCCAAAAGATTAAGTTTATCTTGAGAAATGAACCAAACAGTTCATGTATGTCTGAAACTGTTCTCCAGTATAGTCAACTTTGACACCTGCACCTTCTAAAGCATGATTCTCCCAAAGTACAACCTGTTTAATCAAATGCTTTTAGCCATAAAGTAGCTTACCTTCCAAACTAATGAATGAGTGCTTGCTTGCTCAAAACTTTACAGTGTGGAAGGAGAACTGACCAAAACATTAGCATCGAATTTTGCACCTACTACAACTTCACTTCTTCACATTCACACATGTAAATGTTCCTACACTCAATTCTCTCAGCCTGATCACAATTATGATCTAAAAACCTGTACAAAGATCAATCAACTATAGACTTAGACTTGTACAAAAGCATTTCACAAAGGATTAAGCACAGAAGGAGTACTAAGAAAAATATCGGGCGTAATATTTCTTCATTTCTGAGAAAATTTACATCTGAGTGATGAGAGAGATCTTATTCACTTCTAAAAGTGTCTAATGACTCTTACAACTTCTAATTATTCTATTCTTATGCTCTCTCATATTTTCCACGACTTTTTACTTGTATATATTGTTGGTGCATTTTACCCAAGCCTACATGCTTGATATATTTGATATCATCCTCATTTGTAAGTCACATGAGTAGTCATGTGAACACCTCTTGTAAAAGAGTTCATTTTTATCTCTTGTATTTTAAAAAAGAAAAAAGGAAAAGGATGGCTTACCTCATGCATGATGTAAAAGCAAATTCGTGGCTATAACTACCAAAATCACGAATTTTTGAGCTGAGGGAATATCTCCTAACTTTGGCGATCACTTTCAAGTGGAGCCATTCAAATTCGAATTCAAAACTCCCTCCAAGAAAAGCTATAAAAGGAGCAAGAAGGAAGAGGTGATTAGCAAGCCTTGTACGTGACCACTTCATGTCATTTTGTAGAGATTGAAGAGCTTACTCCATAGCTCTATCATTCTACTCCCATTGTGCAAAGATTCATTGCCAATGTGGTTGTAATCATATGTGAATCTATACATTTATCATCATCTACTTCTTTGTTTTGTTCTCTGCTATAC
The DNA here is from genome assembly GCA_020310875.1 of Ceratopteris richardii. NCBI lineage: Eukaryota > Viridiplantae > Streptophyta > Polypodiopsida > Polypodiales > Pteridaceae > Ceratopteris > Ceratopteris richardii. Next base: position 161,697,412 of record CM035419.1, on the reverse strand, counting down.
TCACTCAGAGCAGTATCTTTAGAAGGTCGTATCTCGCGTTCTACGGATCTATTTTCAGTGATTTAACGTGCATTTGATAGCTCTTACTGTCTAGTTTCTGCATGTTAATTTTCAAGGTCATTGGATTTATAGTTTTAGAGATATCTGCATTTTACGGCTCACTGGTCTATTTCTGCAGAGCCCCGAGAATGGTGGGCATGTTCCAGAAATTGATGAAACTTGTTCTCAGTGATCAGTCCATCATTTGAAGTGTTTTAACTTGGATTTGGAAGCTTGCTAAGTCTATTTGATATGCCCAAAAGGAATTTTTCTAATTCCTACCAGGTTGAGAGCACTGTTTTTTTTTCCAGCAGGTGTATGTCCAAAAATAGCAAGTTTTGGGAGCTAGTCATTTCGCAACTAGTCTGTCTTGACTTAAACTTTTGGGATACATGTTCCAAAGTACTTGGCTGATATTTTGGTGGATTTAGGAATCTCAAAGGGTCTACTAATCAACTCTGAAGTCTCAGTTGTCTGGTGTGAAGCTGGTTGTAGTAGCACCTACTCATCTTTGGATTGCATCCACCATCTCTCTTCACAGTGGTATCAGAGCATAGTCAAGCAACATGGGAGATGGATTTCCATCAACAATTGACAAATTGGATTGAAAAAACTACCCGGCATGGTCTCTAAGGATGGAGGCTTACCTTCAAGGGAGGAATCTATATGGATTCATATCCGGAGATGAAGCAATGCCAACCATGAGGAACAAAGGGCAACCATCACATGAAGAAGTGGAAGGACTTTCAAATTGGTGTTCGAAGGATGCACTCGCAAGGTCCTATATTCTAAACTCAATCTCTGATTTTCTTTTACCTCATGTCAAGGGATGCAAGACATCAAGAGAGACCTGGAATGCACTTGCTTCTTTCTTCTCTTCCAACACTTGAGCAAGGAAGAACCAATTGTGGATGGAGTTCACAACAATGAAGAAAAGCCCAAAGCAAAATGTGACTGATTATGTCACAAAGATGAAGGAGATTTCCGACCAACTTGGAAGCATTGGAGAGGTAATTGAAGAGGAGCAAATCATAAGACAAATCATGAATGGAATCAAAGCACACAACAAGTGGGAGTCATTCACAACAGCAATGGATTTATACATGGATATGCATGTACCCGACCTCAACACACTCATGGGCCAACTCTTCACTCATGAAGCAAAGATTAGCAAAGGTGGTGAGTCCTCAAGAGGTAATCAAACTTCTACCTTATATTCTAATAAAGCTAAGGTCAAGGACAAGTCAAAGAATAGGAAGAATGAAGATGAAGGAAGCTCTTTCCAAGCAAACTTTGCAGGTAGAGGAAGAGCTAGAGGAAGAGGCAGAGGTGGAAAGCAAGGCAGGGGGAGATTCCAACCATCTCAACCTTGCAACATATGTGGCTTATCTAACCATACTACTGAAGAATGTTTCAGGAACCCGAGGAACTCAAGAGGAAGAGGATTCAATAGAGGTGGCTATGGATCAAATAGAGGTAGATACAATGGAGGCTACAACAACAACAACTACTACAACAACAATTACAACAACAACAACAACTATCAAAGTGGCCATAGAGGAAGAAGAGATTACAATAACTATGCAGAGGACCAAAGTCAAGAAGATTCATTATTGATTATGAATCTATCAGCGAAGAAGGGTAAGGATGATGATCACATATTTTACATTGATTCGGGATGCTCGAACCATGTAGCAGGAAATGTGGCTTTACTTTCTGATTTGGAAGATCCTCATAACAAGCATGAAGTGCAGACAGGAGATGACACAAAGCACTCAGTGGAGAAGATAGGTAATGTGAAGACATCAGATGGGAATATGAACCTCTTAAGCAAAGTCTTGTATGTCCCTACAATTACCAAAAATTTAATAAGTGTTGGAGAGATTGTTGAAAAATGATTGCAGGTTAGATTCAATCGATTTGGACCATATGTTGAAGACCCAAGGCAAGGCTTTCGAAGGATTGCCAAAGGAGGAAAGACGGGAAGGCTTTTCACTTTTGAAGTGGAAGATACAAAGAACATAGCTTTGTTTAGCTATGGATCTCAAACTCTTACAGAGTTGGAGATATGGCACAAAAGGCTTGCTCACATTGGTGAGAGGACACTCAAACAGATTTGCAGGGACCAAAGTGTACTTGGTTTGTCTAATATCACAAGGCAACACATGATTTATAAGTGTGAAGCTTGTCAACTTGGCAAGGCTCATAGACAACCTTTCAATTAAGAAAGGATATATGTATCAAAATCCTTTGGATCTAGTGCACACGGATGTGTGGGGTCCAAGTAAGGAGCCATCTATATCAGGCTCAAGATATTGTGTCTTTCATAGATGATTGTAGCAGGTGGACCATTTTGTTTTTCATGAAGCACAAGGATGAAGTGTTTAATTGCTTTAAGAAGTATATTGCTCTTGTTGAAAATCAAACAAGTAGGACTTTGAAACGACTCAGATCAGATGGTGGAGGAGAATATTTCTCTTCTGAATTTGATGCCTTCTTGCATGAAAGAGGCATTAAAAGGGAAGTCACTACAAGGTATACACCCGAACTCAATGGTGTAGCAGAGAGGAGGAACAGAGCTATTGTCAAAGCAGCAAGGTCCATGCTCAATGAAAAGGGATTGCCAAACTACCTATGGGCAGAGGCTATGTCGACAGCCACATATCTCATAAACAGACTTCCATCTAAGTCACTAGATGTAACCACTCCATATGAAGTGTGGAATGGAAGAAGACCTAGTCTAGAGCATTGTAAAATCTTTGGATGCTTAGCCTATGCTCACATTCCTTCTCAAGTAAGAGGGAAATTGGATCCCAAGGCAGAGAAGCGTGTATTCATTGGTTATGATCAAAACCAAAAAGGATATAGATTGTACAATCCAACCAATAAAGGATTTTCTGTGAGTAGAGATGTAATTTTTGATGAAAACAAATCATGGTTTGATGATGACAGGAAAGTGAAGCTGCCGTATGACTTGGATGAAGACTTTCCATCACTTCAACCAAAGGAACCAAAGCAACTTGAAGAAAGTGATTCGGAGATTGACCTAGACGACTTGGAAAGACTAAAGCTATGGAAGAACAAAGGAAAAGCAAAGATGCAAGATGCTACATATGGACCCGAGAGCTCACATCAACCACTTAGAAGGTCTTCAAGGTTGAAGAAGAAACCAGAGAGGTTTGGTTATGATACTTCTTTGGTCACCAAGCACACTCAATCTACATTGCAAAGGATTCAACCAATGAAGAACTGACCACATTTGAAGAAGCACTAAGCAAGAAAGCTTGGAGAGATGCAATGGATGAAGAAATGGACGCCTTGAAGGAGAATGACACTTGGGAGCTTGTACCTAACAAGCCATCTATGAAGGTAATTGGATCTCGATGGATATACAAAATCAAGAGGAATCGAGATGGAAGTATAAATAGACACAAAGCAAGGTTAGTTGCTAAAGGGTTTGCTCAAACCCATGGTATTGATTATGAGGAGACTTTCTCTCCTGTTGCAAAAATGCCTACAATTAGGGTTCTCATAAGTCTTGCTGCATCTAGAAATTGGAATCTTTATCAACTTGATGTAAAGAATGCTTTCTTGAATGGATGGATTTCTGAGGAAGTGTATATGGCACGACCTCCTGGATATGAGGATGCACATCATCCTAACTATGTATGCAAACTAAAGAAAGCTTTGTATGGATTGAAGCAAGCTCCAAGAGCTTGGAATTTCAGATTGGTGACTTATTTGCAGGACCAAGGATTCAAAGCTAGCAAGGCGGATACCTCTTTGTTCATAAAGAGGAATGGATCTGAAGTGATCTATTTATGTGTGTATGTTGATGATATTATTATCATAGGCAATAATCTTGAAGGAATCAAACAGGTAAAGACTCAAATGAAGGAGGAGTTCAAAATAAGTGACCTCGGACCACTCACTTATTTTCTTGGATTGGAGTTGATCTACACAGATTCAGGTATATACATCACACAAAGGAAGTATGTCCATGACATGCTCGTCAAGTTCAAGATGGAAAATACCAAGTGTGCAGGTACACCTATGGAGCAAAATCATAAGCTTAGTGCTTATGAAGGAGAGCCAATTGAAGACATCACAAGCTATCAAAGCTTGGTTGGAAGTTTGAACTATGCAACACTCACAAGGGTGGATATATGCTATAGTGTTAGCATATTGAGTCAGTTTATGCATAAGCCGAGAAGACCACATATGGAAGCGGCCAAGAGAGTCCTCAAGTACCTAAAGGGGACCATGAATGAAGGTTTGTTCTATTCATATACTTCAGATATTGAGCTAAAGGTCTACTCAGATGCAGATTGGGCCAGATCTAAAGATGATAGAAGAAGCACATCAGGATATATATCATTTTCAGGTTCAAAAATCATTTCTTGGTCATCGAAGAAGCAACCAACCGTGGGATTATCTTCTACTGAAGCCGAATATAGAGGTTTGGCTAATGCAACTCAAGAAATCATGTGGTTAAAGTCTTTGTACACAGATCTTGGACTTCATTCTTCAACACCTCACATTTTTGGTGACAACACAAGCTCACTACATCTAGCAGCTAATCCGGTATACCATGCTAGAACCAAGCATATTGAAGTCCACTACCATTATGTAAGGGAGAAGCTAATGAGCAAGGATATTCAACTATCCTATGTCTCTACAGATATGCAACGTGCAGACATGTTGACTTAAGCTCTTGATGGTACAAAGTTAAATAGATTCAAGTGGATGATTGGCTTGCAAGAAATCAAGGACAATTGAAGACTTATTTGGAGGCCAAGCATGTTTGGCTTGAGGGGGAGCTGTTGGTGCATTTTACCCAAGCCTACATGCTTGATATATTTGATATCATCCTCATTTGTAAGTCACATGAGTAGTCATGTGAACACCTCTTGTAAAAGAGTTCATTTTTATCTCTTGTATTTGAAAAAAGAAGAAAGGAAAAGGATGGCTTACCTCATGCATGATGTAAAAGCAAATTCGTGGCTATAACTACCAAAATCACGAATTTTTAAGCTGAGGGAATATCTCCTAACTTTGGGGATCACTTTTAGGTGGAGCCATTCAAATTCGAATTCAAAACTCCCTCCAAGAATAGCTATAAAAGGAGCAAGAAGGAAGAGGCCATTAGCAAGCCTTGTACGTGACCACTTCATGTCATTTTGTAGAGATTGAAGAGCTTACTCCATAGCTCTATCATTCTACTCCCATTGTGCAAAGATTCATTGCCAATGTGGTTGTAATCATATGTGAATCTATACATTTATCATCATCTACTTCTCTGTTTTGTTCTCTACTATACTCACTCAGAGCAGTACCTTCAGAAGGTCATCTCTCCAGTTCTACGGATCCTTTTTCAGTGATTTAACGTGCATTTGATAGCTCTTACTCTCGAGTTTCTGCATGTTAACTTTCAAGGTCATTGGATTTATAGTTTTGGAGATATCTGCATTTTACTGCTCATTGGTCTATTTCTGCAGAGCCCCGAGAATGGTGGGCATGTTCCAGAAATTGATGAAACTTGTTCTCAGTGATCAGTCCATCATTTGAAGTGTTTTAACTTGGATTGGGAATCTTGCTAAGTCTATTTGCTATGCCCAAAAGGAATTTTTCTAATTCCTACCAGGTTGAGAGCACTGTTTATTTTTTCCAGTAGGTGTATGTCCAAAAATAGCAAGTTTTGGGAGCTAGTCATTTCTCAACTAGTCTGTCTTGACTTAAACTTTTGGGATACATGTTCCAAAGTACTTGGCTGATATTTTGGTGGATTTAGGAAGCTCAAAGGGTCTACTAATTAACTCTGAAGTCTCAGTTGGCTGGTGTGAAGCTAGTTGTAGTAGCACCTACTCATCTTTGGATTGCATCCACCATCTCTCTTCACATATATAGGCATATATGTACAAGCTCATGACCATACAAAAGGTATAAGTGAGCTATCTCTAAATTAATTTACATATGTATACAAGTCTTCATCTTCTGAACATGTACTTTCTTCATGCTTCATAAATTGATCTTTTCTTCAATCCTTGACTTCAATGCTTTATCAAAACTTCAATTGGTGATTGACTTGCACCAACAAAGGAGATGTTGTAGGCTTACTCATACATGTGTGGACTAAGTGTGTGCACAATCGTGAAGCTCAATGTGTCCTTGATCTGCTCACCCTCTCCTGACTAAAGGTTATGAGTCTTTATAGATGAATTCAAATTTGAATTTGGAATCTATCACCTAAAAGTGATCCTATCTTTTAGGCTCCTAATTAATTTGATTCCAACCACTTGGTTTTTGTGGATTACAACTCGTAAAGTTATGACATTCTCTCAGACTTTCCCTTTTACATTTATTTTGAGCTAAACTCAAGATATTTACAAGAGATGTTCACATATGACTTATGAATATTCATTTTCAAGATATGAAGTAAACCTTGAACTTTTGGTCAAGCATCAAGGCTTGCCAAATGTACCAATACCTCCCCCTCAAGCCTAAGATGCTTGAGTCTTCAATCCATAGGTATCTCCTGCATTCCAATCATTGATTTTAACCAATTGAGTTTGCTTCCATCAAGTGCTTTGGTCATCATATCTGCACATTGCATCGGAGTAGACACATAAGACAATTGTATTTCCTTGCTTGCTATTTTTTCTCTCACAAAGTGATAAGTGACTTCTATATGCTTAGTCCTAGCATGAAAGATAGGATTAGCAGCTAAATGCAAAGAACTCATGTTTTCTCCAAATATGTATGGAGTGCCCAACTCTAACCCTAAATCTATATATAAAGTCTTGATCCACATTGCTTCCTCAGTTGCATTTGCCAATCCTCTATATTTAGCTTCAGTTGAAGAGAGTGCTACTGTGGGTTCTTTCTTGGAAGACCAAGAAATGAGCTTTGTACCTACAAGGGATAAATATCTAGATGTGCTTCTTCTATCATCTTTTGATCTTGCCCAATCTGCATTAGTGAATAGCTTTACACTTAAATCAAAAGTATAAGGATAATACAATCCTTCATTCATAGTTCCCTTTAGATATTTCAATATCCTCTTTGCTACATCCATGTGAGGTTTCCTAGGAGTGTGCATAAATTTGCTAAGCACACTTACACCATAGTAGATAACTACCCTAGTTAGGGTTGCATAATTCAAGCTTCCAACTAAGCTTTGGTAGCTTGTAATGTCTTCAATAGGTTCCCCTTCATGAGCACTTAACTTGTGATTGACCTCCATGGGATTACCTACAACCTAAGCATCCTGCATCTTGAACTTTGCAATTACATATTTAACATACTTCCTTTGAGTAAGGAAGATTCCTTTATCTGTATAGACAACTTCTAATCCAAGAAAGTAAGTGAGCAATCCTAGATAACTTATCTTGAATTCTTCCTTCATTTGGGCTTTGATCTTCTTGATTCCATCTACATAATTACTTGTAAGAATGATATCATCTACATACACCCATAGATATATAACTTTAGAGTTACTCTTCTTAGTGAAGAGTGATGAATTAGCCTTGCTCATCTTAAATCCTTTGTCCTGCAAAAATGTAACCAATCTATGATTCCAAGATCTAGGAGATTGTTTGAGACCATAGAGAGCTTTCCTGAGTTTGCACACATACTGAGGATGTAGATCATCAATAAATCCAGGAGTTTGTGCCATGTATACCTCCTCTGAAATCCAACCATTCAAAAAAGCATCTTTTACATCTAATTGATAGATGTTCCAATTCCTCGAAGTAGTTATGCTTAAGAGAATTGTGATTGTTGACATCTTTGCCACAGGAGAGAAGGTCTCCTCATAATCAATCCCTTGGGTCTGAGCAAACCCTTTGGCCACAAGTCTTGCTTTGTACTTGTTTATTGATCCATCAGAATTCTGTTTTACCTTATATATCCATCTAGATCCAATAATCTTCATGGATTGAGTCTTGGGAACTAGGTCCCAAGTCTAATTTTCTTGAAGTGCTTGTATCTCTTCCTCCATTGCTTCCTTCCATTCAGATTTCTTGTTTGCTTGTTCAAAGGTTGATGGTTCTTCTAAATTGATATCCTCAGAAATATAGATTGAGTGTTTAGTGACTAAAGAGGTGTCATATCCATACCTTCCTAGCTTCTTCTTTTCCGTAGTTGATCTCCTTATTGTTTGTTGAGAGGATTCTGCAATATCCCTCAAGTCTTGCATCTTCTCTTTACCTTTGTTGCTCCATACATTGAAGTTCCTCCTTGGTGTTTTTTGATCATCATCATAATCACTTGAATCTTCACATTGTTGATTAGTTGCCTTCTGAATTGTAGGAAAATCTTCTTCTAGGTCATAAGGTAGTTTGACCTTTCTGCAATCATCTTAAAACCACGAGTTGTTTTCATAAAAAACAACATCTCTGCTAACAATAAAACCTTTAATACTTGGATTATACAACCTACACCCTTTTTTATTAAGATCATAACCTATGAACACACATTTCTCTGCCTTTGGATCCATTTTACCTCTGATCTGTGATGGAACATGTGCATATGCTATGCACCCAAAAATTCTACAATGTTCTAGGCTAGGCCTTCTTCCATTCCAAGCTTCATATGGTGTCATACCATCCAATGCTTTAGATGGGAGTCTGTTGATAAGGTAGGTGGTTGTGGATACAGCCTCTGCCCATAGGTAGTTGGGCAATTTCTTTTCATTGACCATGGACCTTGCTACCTCCACAATGGTCCTATTCCTCCTTTCTGCTACTACATTTTGCTCTAGAGTATATCTAGTAGTGATTTCTCTTTTGGTGTCTCTATCTTGGGGATATGCATCAGAATCATGGGAGAAGTATTCTCCCCCTCCATCTGACCTTAGCCTCTTTAATGTTGTCCCTCTCTGATTTTCACCAAGAGTAGGATATTTTTTGAAACAATTGAATACTTAATCTTTGTGTTTCATAAACTAAAGTATGGTCCATGTGCTAAAATCATCAATGAATAATACATAATACCTCGATCCTCAAATTGAAGGGTCTTTGCTAGGTCCCCGAACATCTGTGTGGTTTAGCTCCAATAGATCACCATGAATGTAACCTTTCTTCATAAATGGTTGTCTATGAGATTTTCTAAATTGACATGATTTGTATGTCATATGTTGCTCGGATATATTTGGCAAACCAAGCACATTGTGATCCCTGCAAATTTTCTTTAAACTTATTTCTCCTATGTGAGCTAATCTTTTGTGCCACATTTCCAATTCTGATAAGGTTTGTCCTCCGTAATTGAAAAGTGCTATATCTCTAGTATCATGCACTTCAAATGTAAGGAGCCTACTTGTCTTTTCTCCTTTAGCTATCTTCTTGAACCCTTGTTGAGGATCTTCAACAAATGCTCCATTTCTTGTAAACCTTATCTGCAAACCTTTTTTTCTACAACTTGTACAACACTTACCAAGTTCCTGGTTATGGTAGGTACATACAATACCTTACTGAGTACATTCATATTTCCATCTGAGGTCTTCAAATTCCCAATCTTTTCAACTGAGTGCCTTGTATCATCTCCTATCTGAACCTCATGTTTGTTCCTTGGATCCTCCAAGTCAGATAGTAATGCCACATTTCTTGCTACATGATTTGAACAACCAGAATCTATATAAAATACATGCTCATCTACTTTACCCTGCCTCATGTGCATGTTCATTAACAAAAGTGAGTCTTCTTCTTTGTGCTCTTCAATATAATTGTTGTAGTCTCTCCTTCCTCTTATTCTAGTTGTTGTTATAATTGTTGAAGTTGTTTGATCTTCCTCTTCCATAGCTTCCCCTGTTGAAGCCTCTTCCTCTCTGATTTCTAGGGTTCCTCTTGTACCTCTACCTCTTCCTGCAAAGTTACCGTTGGAGGTGCCAGCTTCATCATCAGATTTCTTGCTTTTACCTTTACATTCCTCACTCTTTTTCTTATCAGTGTATAGGGCAGAGGATTGATTACCTTTTGAGTTGTCATCGTTCTTCATAAGCTTGGCTTCATGAGTAAACAATTGTCCCATTAGAGTATTGAAGTTAGGTACCTGCATGTCCATGTATAGATCCATTGCAGTAGTGAATGCTTCCTACTTGTCATCTGCTTTGATTCCATTGATCACTTGTCTCACAATTTGCTCCTCATCAATGACTTTTCTAATGCTTCCAACTTGATCAGCTAGGTCCTTCATTTTAGTGACATAATCAGTCACATTCTGTTTCCTTCAAGTTAAATCATTCCAAAAGACTCAGTAGATCTTGAGAAATGATCTCAACAAGTCACCTATGTCTAAAACTGTAGTTCTTTATAGTCCACTTTGACACCTGCAACCTCTAAAGCTTGGTTCTCCCAAATTAGAACCCGTTTATGCAAATGCTTTAGCCATAGATGGCTTACCTTCCAACTTAGATTTTGACCCCTCATTTACGCAAAAATTTACACTGTGCACTAAGAACTAATCATTGTTTTGACCATCAAGATTGCGCCTGTTTCAGAAGACACTCAAAACTTCCTCACATATGAATGTTCCTACTCATAATTCTCACAACCTTTTTACAATTAGGCTCTCAAACTTTAACCATAGACTCATTAACTATAGAATTAGATACCGACAAAAGGATTCTTGAAATGATCAAGTACAGAAGGAGAACACACAGAAAAATCGGGTGCAACTTTTCTTCATTATTGAAATGTTTTACATCTGGATGAGAGAGCTATCTTACTCACTTCACAAGTGTCTAATGACTTCTAATTCTCTTGAAAACTTGTTCTCTCACACACTCTCATATTTGCCTTGACATTTTTCCTTGTATATATAGGCAAATATGTACAAGCTCATAACCATACAAAAGTATAAGTGAGCTAACTCTAAGTTAATGTACATATGTATACACATCTTCATTCTTTGAACATGTACTTTCTTCATGCTTCATATCTTGACCTTTTCTTCAATCCTTGACTTCAAAACTTCATCAAAACTTCAATTGTTGATTGCCTTGCACCAACAAGAATCACTCATGTACACACGAGTGTCATAGCAACCAACCCAATCAAAGTCAAAACAAGCATGCAAATCTAGCGATAGTGATCCACCCTTGGGATAAAACAATCCAAGTAACTGGTTACCACTCAAGTAGTGAAAGATTCACTTAATTGCCTACTAATGCTTGACACTTCGACAATGCATAAATTTGCTTATCTGTGAGATAGAAAATTGAATATGTAGTCGAGTAATGCATAAGTAAATCAAGCATCCAACACCCTACTGATAGAGAACAACATCAAATGCATCTTTAGCATCATGAAGACTCAATTGTAAACCTCTCTCCATAGGAGTGGCAATAGTTTTGTAGTCTTCAAGGCCAAAAAATTGCAATAATGTGTCAATATATTTTGTTTGATACAAAGATATTCTGCCATCAATTTGCATAAATTGAATGCCCAAATAATGATGCAAATGCCCCAAAATTGACATCTCAAATGAGGCATGCAGATCAGGTGTAACAGCACCAATATCTGTGGAAGCACGTGAATAGCACAAGGAAGAAGAAGAAGCTTGGAGAAAAACACACAGTATTGAATGTATTACCACTAGAATGTAAAAGGATAAGTAGTTCACTAGCATAATATGCATATATACAAGCCAAGTGAAAAAACCTCTTAAAGAGGTAAAAAAGTGCCCTAGCAGTCCTAGAGTGTTCACACACATCACTGCCTAAATATATCAACAGAATCTGCTTTACCTCCCTTGGCATTCACTTTGAATGGGGCATATTCTTTTCTACCACTATTCCTTGCATTGAGTTGTAGCTCCTCCTCCATAAGTCAATAAATTCTTGAGAAGTTAGTCATTGATGTCTTATTTGAGTATTAAGAGCAATTACCAAACCATCAAACTTTGGTGGTCAGATTTGAAGACAATGTGGAACTAGCTCCTCGCTTCAATTTTGTACACCTCCGCCCACCATTTGATCTCATATAATCTTTATGCAAGTGATAAATGCCTTTGAATTCTCCACATCAACAAAACTTTCTACTTCTAGTTGATTCTCCAAATCTTGAATCCATGTTTGATTGCAAGTTTCATATTGACTTTTTTATATATTACATCCTTCACATGCCTTGTTAGTATATTGAATGAGAGTCAAAACACTATCATTGCTTCTTGTAACTTGATCACAAATCGCATCTCCATTCAACATTTTGAAGCATGTAGAAGATCTACATCAAGAGGAATCATTTAATCAAGATTATTTGGATCAAGTTTTTTTTGGGGTTCATGATGATTCCCAAGAACAGTCTCTAGAATCTCATATTAATCAAGGATAGAAGTGATTTTAAACTTCCATAAGGTGTAGATGGTACCATCAAGTTCACCTTCCATGAAGTCTGGTAGTCATATCTGCAATGTTGGGATGACTCGCGTCATCATTGCTCTTGCTTGTGCTCCACCTACTCTTGTTGATGAACCACCTTGATTCTGAGTTGTAGATGATAATGCACTCATTGACATCTTCTCTCTTTTTTCATTGAGGTGTGTGTGAGGAGATGGTTGGATACACTCCAGAAATGAGCTGGTGCTGCACAAATCGTGCTCTACACCTACCAATGTTACTTCAGATTACCTTATTAGACACCTTTAGCTTCCCAAATATGTACTTGGACCCATAATGTGCTTTGGAGCATCACCTTCAAGTAGTTGCATCAAAACAGACTACTTCCAATGTTGAAGATTTGTAAAAACTTGCTATTTAAGGATTGGAACCTCGTCAGTGTTTCATTCAGTGCTCACTCACTGATTACAATTGAATTGAGAGCTTTTAGCCATATCTAACTCGACCCCTAAGCTTGTTATAGGAAGTTATTTCACTAATTTAGGATGAGTATGTGCTGAGAACTAATCTTAAGAAGTTAGGGGTGTAGTCCCGACATTTTAGGAAGATGATAGACAACAGACATCGGTAGATTGTAATGAACATATCTCACTGATCTCTAATTCAAATGACGTGAAATTTTATAGCATAGAACTAGAAGGTCTAAACTACATGTACCAAGTTGAATCATGGTAAACGATTACGTATACGCAGAGAACTCCTCAAAACAAATTCACTAAAAATGAGAGTATAGCAGCAGGCAATAGTGAGCATGAGATAATTGCATAATCAGAATCAAATGTATAATGTAATGAATGTATGATACAAAGGATGATTCAGAGTATTAATCTCCAAAAGAACAAGCTATTCTTGAAATTAGAGCACCTCTATATTAAGAATAACTCAAAAGTTTTACTAATTTGGAGGATCAATGCTCAATTACCAAAATCTTGAACAAACTGTGAATTTAGTTGATACTCAAAAAGTCTATTGCATATATTCCACTCATTGACTAACCAAATGTGTAAAGTTTTTGATAGGACTTTGCACAAGGTGTCGTCTACAGTTTGCGCACCTTCTCCAAGTTAAATCATTTGAAAAGACTAAGTATATCTTGAGAAATGAACCAAATACTTCACCTATGTCTGAAACTGTTCTCTAGTATAGTTGACTTTGACACCTGCAGCTTCTAAAGCATGGTTCTCCCAAAGTACAACCCATTTAATCAAATGCTCTTAGCCAAAGGTAAGCTACTTTACACTGTGGAAGGAGAACTGACCAAAACATTCGCATCAAATTTTGCACCTATTGCAACTTCACTTCTTCACATTTACACATGTAAATGTTCCTACACTCAATTCCCTCAGCTTGATCACAATTGGGATCTAAAAACTTGTACAGATATCAATAAACTATAGGCTTAGACTTGTACAAAAGCATTTCAGAAAGGATTAAGCACAGAAGGAGTACTAAGCAAAATATTGGGCGCAATATCTCTTCATTTCTAAGAAAATTTACATCTGAGTGATGAGAGAGATCTTACTCACTTCTAAAAGTGCCTAATGACTCTTACAACTTCTAATTCTTCTATTCACATGCTCTCTCATATTTTCCCCAACTTTCTACTTGTATATATAGGCATATATGTATAAGCTCATGACCATACAAAAGGTATGAGCTATCTCTAATTTAATGTACATATGTATACAAGTCTTCATCTTCTGAACATGTACTTTCTTCATGCTTCATAAATTGATATTTTCTTTTATCCTTGACTTCATTCCATTATGAAAACTTCAATTGGTGATTGACTTACACCAATAGCTCCCCCTCAATCACCAATGGAGGTTTTCTCTATCTTATTTATAATTGCCATGTCTTTGAATCTCTGTAGCTTTGGTCCATCTAAGCTTTTGGTTAACATATCAGCTATCTGCTCTTTTGTTGAAGTATGTATGACTTCAATCTCCTTATCCATCACCTTCTCTCTTAGAAAGTGATACTGAATCTCAATATGTTTAGTCCTGGCATGAAAAACACGGTTAGCAGGTAGATACAATGAACTCATGTTATCTCCATGAATAGTGGGTGTACTCTGAATGATGTCAAAACTCTTCATGAGACTCTTTAGCCATATGACTTCCTTTGCAGCTTCAACCAAACCTTTATACTCTGCCTCTCTAGATGATAAAGCAACTGTGTGTTGCTTCTTTGAACACCAAGAGATTAACTTATCTCCCACATAACACAAGTATCCATATGTTGATCTCCTATCATCAGGATTACCTACCCAATCTGTATCACTATATATCTTGATGTTTGTATCTGATGTAAAACCATAATACAAACCTTCTTTAAGTGTACCCTTAATGTATCTCAACACCCTTTGTCCTGCAACCCAATGTTCTTTCCTAGGACAATGCATGAGACAACACTCCTACTACATATGACAAGTCAGGTCTAGTTAATGTAGCATAGATCAAACTACCAACCAAACTTTGATACATCTTCATATCCTTGAATTATTCTCCTCCATGTCTGCTCAATTTGTGATTCACCTCCATTGGAGTAGGTGCTACCCTGCACTCTTCCATTTTAAATTTGATCAACAAATTCTTCAAATACCTTTCTTGAGTTACATACACTCCATGTTGAGAGTATGAGATCTGCATGCCCAAGAAATATGATAAGTCTCCCAAGTCACTAATCTTGAACTCTTTCTCCATTTGCTTCTTTAGGCTTTGTATGCCTTTCTCATCTGTACATGTAAGAATTATACCATCAACATATATGCACATGTAAATGAACCCATCATTACTTGCTTTGACAAGCAAGCTATTATGTGCTTTAGATACTTGAAAACCAAGCTCCTTCAAGAACCTCACAAGTCTATAATTCCATGCCCTTGGGGGCCTACTTCAAAACATACAAAGCTCTCTTGAGCTTACATACATGATCTGGATACCTTTCATCTCTGAATCCGTTTGGTGGCTCCATGAAAACATCATTTGAAATATAACCATTTAGAAAAGCATTCTTCACATCTAATTGACATAATTTCCAACCTTAACATGCAGCAATCACTATGAGTGTCCTGATGATTGTCATCTTTGCCATAGGACTATAAGTCTCATCATAATCTATTCCATATGTATGAGCAAACTCTTTCACAACAAGTCTAGCTTTATACCTAGACACACTTCCATCTGCATACCTCTTTGTCTTGTAGACACATTTGCATCCAATGATCTTCTGGCTATTTGGTTTAGGAACCAAATCCAATGTTCATTCTCCATCAATGCATCATACTATTCTTGCATAGATTTCTCCCAATTTTCCTTACCTTTTGCCTCTTCATATGTAGAAGGGTCTTCATCTTCTTTCACCATATAAGCATAATCTTTAGTAGCCAAAAAAGAAGTGTCATAGCTATACCTTGTAGGTTGCCATTTGTGTCTTGATGACCTTCTGAGTTCTCCACTTCTTCAGGTTTCTGGTTCATCACATTCTGGATCAAACCTTGGAACTTCTTCAACTTCAACTTGTACTTCATTATTCTCTTTTTCATCAAATATCTGAACCTTTGATTTACCTTGCTTCTGATTCAAAACTTCTTCATCACCTGCATGAGTATTGATTGTACCTGCATACCAAGTACCTTGCTCATCAAATGTAACATCCTTTGACACAAGGAATTGTTTTGTGGATGGTGTAGCTCAAGCGTAAGCACCACCTCCTTTACTTGTCAATCCGCGGAGACGTGAGGACCGGTATGAAGACCACGAGCAAGTGAAGGCACAAGTGCGTGAGTGAAAGCACACAAACATGCACACACATACACACACACGCGCACAAAGTAAGATCAAAGAGAGGAACAATGGAAAGCTTAGATTGCAAAAGAGTTCTCTTACAAAAGTTCTATTCTCTAACAAGCTAGCCCCAAAAATGAGCTCTCTAGCTCTTTTTATAGTTTTTTGACTAGTTTTGGCCCTGTCCAGACGTAGTGTCCGGCCTAGTTAAAAATTAGGTTCCAGGGCTTATTTGAGGACTCAAACGAAGTCTAAAAATTATGAAAATTGGTACGATGGTACTTCTAATACTCCTCAAGCTTGAGGACTCCTCGGCTTGAACAAAATGGAGTTACTAAAAATAGATAATGGTATTTACAATGGTTTTTAGTGATGAAAATCACTATTTTTGTAGGGGATTCTTCTGAAAATTTGACATACACTTCTTGGAGCTCCCTACTTGCTCCCTTTCCTCGTGTGTCCACCTTTTGATGTGCTTCCATGCTTTGTCCTTGACTTTGAGCTTCAACACTCCCCCCCCTCTCGAGTCTGTCGTCCCTGACAGACCCTTGTTGAAAGGGCTGTTCTGTGTAGTGCTTTGAGAGGTGGTGTCCATCCGTTGTATGAGCTAGTTCCTTGGATTCCAGCAAGAATGTGTCGTTGTGAGCTTCCAAAACTGCAAGTTGCTCAAAAGAGGTTGTCAAGAGTGATTTGGAGCAACTACTGGCTTCAATTTGCTTCCGAGATATGGATGTTGTTCCCATGATATCCGCTAGCTCTTTTAAAGATGATGTTGAGAGCAGTCATGCCAACTACTCATAACCCATAATGAATTATGGGTAAGTGTGTTCGTGCCTGGGTTGAAAAAAGTATGTGCCTTGTGCACGGCCTTGTAATGTAGCCCTACGCATGCTTACTTGGAAAATGCATTGGAAGAAGTATGGTGCAAAAATTTCGGGTTTTGAGCTAAGTGCTCAAGGATATGCTGACGAAGAGGTTTCCTAAACTACCAAGGTTATGGTGTTTCCATAGTAAAGATACTTACCATGGAGAAGGTTGATGGATGTTTGTCTCTTCGTGTTGTACACTCGGCCTTTGGGATGGAACCTTGTTGATGAATGTCCATGTGGATTGTCCACTGATGAGATCTTTTGAGTGGTGGGTCCCCTCTCCTCTTTTCAAAGCAACATTTGTCACTAACAATGTGCATTTCTGAGCTTGGGGTCATGCACGTTCACTTCCCTATATTGACACTCAGAGGAATATTGGACACGTGCCGGTTTCTAAGAGATTACCATGCTGATTGACATAGACCATTCACCAGTGCTACTGTGTCATACTGGTTCAGGAAATACTGAGAATTGAATTGCTTTATATTCCTTGGCAAGCAACATCGGGTAACTACACCAAGCTGAGTTTCACATATTCTCTTTAGCTCGCCATATGCAGGAGTCTTCTCCTCCAGAACTACCTTGTGCAGATATCTCCTTGGATGCTCTGGTACCTGAAGTAGTTAAGCATCACTCAAGTTGCGGTTCTTCAAGCTCTTCATTCCTACCATGGTAAGAGAAAATCATAGTTGTAGATGCCATGTTCATGTTAAATGCTTGTCATCTACCAGATAAGGCAACAATAATCTCACTGCTGGCCGAGACACACTTCTATCCAAATCGATAAATGCCTAGTAATCAACAGTTCCACCTTCAACTAAGCATGACTCATTCATGTTTCATAAGCCAAACCTGGGAACAAGCTCTCTCCCACTTTTCTTTCTCCCTTCTTTTTTTTTTTTTTTTTTTTTTTTTTGGAACAGGATATCACAAAACAAGAACACAGAAGTTAGTATCAATAGAAATGTTTGACATATGTCACTGTGCTCTTGTGCATGGGGTTCTCAAGTGTGTCTATGCACGGCCGTGTAATGTGGCCCTATATTAATGCATACTTTGGAAATGCATGACCTGAATGGTGTAAAAGACAGGGTTGTGCAAGGAGCACATGGTTGTTGCTCGTTCGAGGCTTTCGATGTTCTTTGCGGAGGTTGATGCCGACCTTGGTGGAGGTATCCATTGAGTCTCAAACTGATGTAATCCTCCTTATAGGAGTCCATTTTAGAACAGTATTTGGCACTGTAGAGATCACTTCAGGCGTCTTCCTCTTTGGATGTGTTCTGAATGGTGGTATCCAGTGTGGTTGGCGCTTTGGTTCGATGGCGGCCGCTTGTACTTTTGGCTTCCAAACCCATATCCTTTTTGCACGTCTTCCTACTTTTCTTGAAGAGCTGATTTGATCTTCTTTCGGTCTCTGTACGTGGTTCTTACCCTCTTCTCTTTTTGGCTTCTTGGGTGAGATCTTTCGCATGTGGGAGAACATAGGTTGTTGTGGATGTAAGAGCTTCTTAGGTACCCACATTTGCAATTGCCCTTGTTGAGCTGCCGCTAACTTCTTAGGCACCCAAACTTGTTGGATACCTTGTCATTGAGCTTGTCCGAGTTGCTTTCTTCGTCTTCTGACTTGGTTGGCTTGCCTGGATGGAATTTGTGGGGGCAAGGTGGGTGGGTGCTCTCATTTGCGTACCCATATCTGCTTCATGCTCTGAACTGCTTTTTTATTGAATGGTGTCTTTCTATTTGATGTAGCAGTTGTCGTGAACGGTTGTGTTTGCTTGTGTGGTGGACTCACAACTGTGGCTACTTGATTCTTTGGAGAAGAAGAAAGATTCACCCGCCTTCGAACCTGGTCTTCCACGATTGACTCCTTCTGCATCATAGAGCTTTTGACACATACAACATCTTCTTTCATATGATTAGCCTTGGAAGAACTAAGAGAGTGTGTGGTGCCATGATTTAGGAGCATGCAGTTCTCTAATTCTATTGTAATGCATTGTTCATGTACCCAAACTTGAAGAATTTGACTTCTTAGGTTTAAGTTAACTGCATGGTCATAGATCCAATCTTGACCCAAGACAAGTGGTTCTGTAAGGTTCTCATCTTGACATACTAGCGCTTTGACTTTCATTGGAACATCTTGAAGGTAGATGGGAAGTTCCACCTCGCCCAAACAAGGGGTTTCCACACCTCCCAATCCTATGAGATAAGCTTCTATGGGATTGATGTTCAACTGCAAGTCTTGGCAGTAGGAAAGTCTAACTGCACTACTTGCTGCACCTGAGTCAATCAATGCTTTCACCGTCCGTGCATCCTTCCCTTGTCCTATCTCTATGGTCACAAAGGGTCTTCGGTCAATGACATGAGAAGTTGCAATGCCTGACTTTTGACACATATCCATGTGATATTTTGGGGCTTTTGAGTTGACATCTAGGCCTAATCGCCTTAACTTATTTCGCCTAATACGCTCTCTGGCCTCTACATGTGCTTCTTCTCTCACTCTTAACTCTTCTTCTTTTCGCTTCTTAGTAGTGTTGAGTCTCATTAGCATATCCTCAGTAAGAGGTTCTTGATATAGCTTGACTCTGCAACCACTAATATAGTTTGGCAAGATATCTCCTTCTAGAGTGGCCAACTGAACTGCACCACTAGTGGAAATTCTATTAATGATCATGGGTCCATATCCTCTTTTTTCCAACTTACGGGCATGTTGTTTTAGTGTGTATACCAACACTAGATCTCCCTCTTTCAATCCCTTATCCTTGATGTGTGCATCAAAGTAAGCCTTTTGCCTCTTCTTTGCAGCGTAGATGCCTGCTGCCGCTCGTAGCCTTGTTTCACCCAAGCGTTCGAGATCAAAGATCCTAGAGGACAATTCATGCCCATTCCACTCATACTCTTGTGCTACTTTTAAGGCAGGGATTAAGAAATCTAATGGTAGCACAGCGTTCTGTCCGAAGACCATCTGAAATGGGGTGGCGTTGAGTACTGTTTTGTAGGCAACTCGATAAGCCCAAACAGCATGATGAAGTTGTTTGTCCCAATCAGAGCATTTATTATTTACCAATTTTGTCAATAGGTTACAGAGGATCTTATTGGTACTCTCGGCTTGTCCGTTGGCTTGTGGATGATAGGGGGCGGATTTCTTATGTATCACCAAGAATTCTTGGAGAAGATTTTCAATGACTTCATTCAAGAAGTGTGTGCCTCTATCACTCACCAACTCTATTGGTAGTCCATATCTCGTGAACACATTCTCGAATAAGAACTTAGCCGTAGTCTGAGCATCATTCTTTGTTGTGGCTTTGACTTCTACCCACTTTGTAAGGTAATCTGTGGCTACAATGATGTACTCTACATGGGAGTTTCTAGCTGGGGGGTTAATAGGACCTATGAAGTCTATGCCCCACTTCGAAAATGCACGTCCTCCCATCATTGGCCTCAAGGGCATCTCGTCTTTTCTCACTGGATATTGTGCACGTTGGCATGTGTCACATTTCTTCACATAGGTATGTGTGTCCATATGAAGAGTGGGCCACCAAAGTCCTGAGAATAGAATGGTCTTGATCACTCGGTCAGGACCAAAATGTCCACCTGCAACACCGCTGTGTGCAGTCTCTAAGACCTTTACATAGTCTGATTCATGAACGCATAGTCTTAAGTAACCATCTTTGCCTCTTCGGTATAGGTTGTCCCCTATTAAGGCATAGCCTTGAGCCTCTTGCTCCATGCTTCGTCTTCTTGCTAGACTGGCCTCTTTGGGTAATCTTCCCGATCTCATAAACTCTACCAATGGAGCACTCCAATCTGGAATTAATGATACTTGATAAAGGGTCGCATGCTCCACTGGTGGTCTCTCTCTGCACATTGGACAATTCTTGATCCACTCATGTATTTCTTTGTCCATGCTAGGCCAATACACTCCTAAACGTTTCAAATTCTGCAATGTTCGTTGTTTAGAATAGTGATTTCCTAGCAATCCCTCATGAGCTTGCTGCAACCAACTACTATGTTCATCATCCTCGACACAACAAGCTAATACGCCCTCAGTATCTTGTTTGTACATGCTTCCTGCCAATATGTGATATTTTTGTGATTTTACAATTTCTTCTTGTGATGTTTTCACATTCTTATTTGCAGGGCCGAAGGTTAGGACTGGTACCAACTTATTTGCCCATTTAGGAACAACTTCCAAATTGAACAGATAAGCATCAGGTAGTTCATCAGACACTCCTTGTGGTGACTCTCCTGAAGTAATGCGAGAAAGGTGATCTGCCCGAAGGTGGGTTCTACCTTTCCTGACAACAACTTCAAAGTCATACTCCATTAGTAAGAGGAACCATCTTGCTAAGCGTCCAGTATTGCAAGGTTTATTGACCAAATATAACAAGGCTTGATGATCAGTGAAAAACTTGAACTTGTTGGCCAATAAATAGTGTCTAAACTTCTTTACAGCATATACCATGCCTAACCCTTCTCGCTCGGTTGTGGTATAATTTCTTTCGGCTGGGTTCAGTTGTCTACTAGCATATGCTATGGGCAAATCTAAATTTCCTTCACCTGTGGGTTGTGCCAGCACACATCCTATGGCATGATTGGATGCATCCACATGGACATGGAATGGCTTATTCCAATCAGGAGTGGTCAATATTGGTGCTGTGCACAAACGTTTCTTCAGTTCGTTGAATGAATTCTCGCATTCGTCGTTCCACTCAAAATTAGACAACAAGGCATAAAGGGGTCTAGCTATAATCGCGTACATGTGGATAAACCTACGGTAGTATCCACAATGGCCCATAAAGGCTTGTACCTCTTTAATATTCCTTGGCCTTGGTAGCTCCGCTATGGCTCGTACCTTATCTTCATCTGTTGAGATTCCATTCTTAGAAACAATATGACCTAAGATTTTACCTTGACGCACCATAAACACACACTTTTCTGGGTTTAGACACACTCGATATTCTCTACACTTGTTGAAGATTTGTCTGAGCTCAGGGATGTGAACCCTTCTTTCTTGGGAATGAGCACATAAATCATCCACATACACTTCTAAGCTCTTTCGCAAGAACTCTTTGAAGACATGACACATGAGCCTTTGGAATGTTGCAGGTGCATTGGTGAGCCCAAATGGCATCACCCGAAATGCAAAGATTCCCCACTCTGTAGCAAAAGCTGTTTTGTGTTGATCTTCTGGGGCAATGGCTACTTGATTGTAACCTGAAAATCCATCAAGGAAGCTATAAACTTCCTTGCCTGCAACACGCTCCAATAGGTGTTCTATGATTGGAAGTGGATAACTATCTCTAATCGTAGCGGCATTAACTTTTTTAAGGTTAATACACACTCGCAACTTCCCGTTCTTCTTGGGTACCACAACAATGGGGGACACCCATTCAGTATGCTCAATCTCATAGATGAATCCAGCTTCAATCAACCTATCAATTTCTTCTTTTATTTTGGCTGCATAGGTATCATTATATGTGTAGGGCTTCTGTTTGGTGGGCTTGGCATCAGCAGTCATGGGGATAGTATGAGAGCAAATTCTTGGATCTACCCCTTTCAAGTCTCTATAGTGCCACGCAAACACATCCCTATATTCCCTTAATAGAGCTACAAGCTCCATTTCTTCTCTTGCACTTAGGTCATCTCCTATATATGTGCATCTCTCTTCGTTCTCTTCAATGGTCACTACAATCTTCTTGGTCTTTTCTTTATTATCATATGATTCTCCTATGATGGCCTCTCTCTTAGGCATTCGTACCAAAATTTTGCGGTCGTCAACTTCATATTTCTTGAAGTTTTCTGGTACTTCGAACAATGATTCCTCCTTTTCTTGTTTCACTGCGTTTCTTTTCTTTTTCTTTTGACTACTCTCACTTCCATCTTTTGAGTTGACTGTTTTAATACTTGTGAGAGGTTCTTCTTCTTTCTGGGTGAACGCTCCTATATCTTCTAGATAGTGCTGCTCTGAGTTAAAGCAACTATCCATCACAATGGACTCTATATCATCGTCATTCACTTCTTCTTCTATGACATCACTAGGGTCACATTCTTCTAGCAAGGGCTGACACATGAACACTGAGATATAATAACCCTCCTCATCACAATGAGGTGTCCACTGTTCCTCATTGACAGCAATGTCCATGGTGGCTAAGATTTCTGTCCAGCCATGAGGCTCAAACTCCTCATCTGGAAAGATCATCGGTGTGTAGGCTGGGTCTCTAACTGGTCTATCTCCTAGTGAAGTTCCTTCTTCCCTTGCCTTTAAACGTTTTTCCTCTTCCTTTGCGACTTTGCACATCCACAAATGAGTATCTTCATGCAGCCATGATGGATCAGGTGAACTTTCAGAATGCACAAAGATGGAATCTTCTTTCACTTTGTGGATAGAATTCCACTATAGGGGTGGTACATCTCTGAAGGTGTAATCCTTAAAATTGACCTTGGTGGTAACCCCTAAGTGCTGTAAGTACAAGGAGTTAGTTCCCCAATCCTGTACTATTTGCAATTGTCGTAGGAAGGGTCTTCCTAGGATCATCTCATAGACATTATTTTTCTCAAAGTCACATATAGCAAATGTGTGCTCAAACTCTACACCACAAGTGGTTAGAGTGATCCCTTCTAGCAATCCTAGAGGTCTTTCAAAATGACCATCAGCCATTTGAAGCTTCATTCTAGTTGGTCTTAATGTGGGCTTGCCCCATTGCTTCCACAAGGAGGTGGTCGCAATAGCAACACCAGCACCTGAATCTATGATTGCTTTGGTTGTGTAACCTTGGTAGGTGATTGGAAGATAAGTATTACCTTCTTCACCCTCACACATGTCCCCTATTTTGTCTAGAGGTATCTCTGGTACCCTTTGCTTAGAGCCTGCTTTTGGCATATTGGACTCAAGTTCTGGGACCTGATCCTTCACATGATTTCATAACTCAGGTTTTGCTTTGAGCAACTCTTCTACAGTGAGATGACACTGAACCTTAGTGTTCTTCACGACATCCGTGTTCCTTGGAACCACTAAGTCTTCATTTCTTACTAGTATTGTGGGAGCTCTAATCTGGAGTGATTCAGCTTCCCATGGGCATGGAAATTGAGGCAGTTCTTCTAAGGTATTAGATTCAAAATCTAATCTTTCGTCTTCTTGTTCTGCTTCATCTTCGTAAATAGATGGAATGTCTTGGGGAAATTGATCATGAAGATCATCAATCTCAGGAATAGGAGGGGAATTACCCTTCTCCTTGGCCCATTTCTCCTCTTGTATTTCCCGCAAGAACTCTTGAGAGTACTGTTGAATAGAAGGAGGTATTCCAGCATCCGTGGAATTAGGAACATAAGCTCCCCTTGGTGGTGAGCTTCCTCTTTCAATAACTGGTTGAGCCTGTGGAGGTAGAGAAACTTGTGGTTTGTTTACCAACTGCTCTAATCGTTCTAGTAAGCCCTGGAAATGCAAATCCGATTTGATAGAGTTTGTCTGATTGAACTTTTGACTAGTCTCAAGTATGGCTTGAGCTTGTTCTACCATTTTCATGCACATTTTCATCCGTTCAATCTCTAAATCTGCTCTAGGGTAACTCTTGTCTAGGTTTGCCGCTGTAGGCCCTTCTTGAAGTCGAGCCTGGTAGGCCTTGAACATCATGTCCAAGCCTTCTGGGGTTGGATCTGCAAGAACAGACCCTGGTTGCGGTCTATTTACAATGGGTGGTGGGGTGGGATGAGGTGGAGTGGATGGAGTTTCGGCATGCGAGGGGCTTTGAGATGCAATGTCTTCTATTTTTGTTTTCGCTTCTTTTAAGCTTTCTTCTAGTTCCAATAACTTTTTATTCCACTTGCGATTGGCCTTCTCTCTGGTATCCTTCCATGTTCTTGTTTTCCTCTTACTAGGCTCTCCCGATTCACTCGACTCTGATTGTTCTACTGGTTTATCCTGTTTTAAGGCTTGTGCTCTAGTGACAGCTTGTATAGGAGCCACATTGCTACTACTTGAACTTGGATCTGCCACTAAGCCTACCACATTAATGGGTGTAATCTTGGGTGCACTAGAGGGGTTTCTTGGACAATCTCTGGGGAGATGGTCTTTGCCACAATCAGGACAAAAAGCCTGTATTGTGATAGCCTGTCCTTGACTCGGAGATGGTGGGTGGGGACAGTCACGAATGAAATGGTCACCATGACATCTAAAACAAGATCCTCTAGGGGCTTGTGGTCTCATTTGTCTCAATTGGGGCCCAGGGTTAGGATTTGTGTACATGACATTGGAGTATTCTGGCTCCCAATTTTGCTCCATAGGCGGTGCCTCATATTGATACGAGTAAATCTCACTATGTTCAGGTGACTCTGTGTAATAAGCATGTGGACTACCTTCATGGGAGTAGTCTGAACTATGAGCATGAGAGTCATTATCTGGTATCAATGGGGTTAGTGGCACCAAAGCTCTATTTGGATTTTCCTCTCCCACAGCATACTTGACTGGAATCACGTTGGCTGGAGCTGGTGGTTGGTTTCCCAAGACAGGTTGTGGCCTATATGGTACCTGATATTGCTGTTGTGGTCTATAATATGGCTGTTGGTATTGGTTCTGATACCTACCTTGTGGATAAGGTTGCTGATAATTCTGTCTAACAGCTTGCCTATTGTAGGGACATTCTTGATCCGTATGGTTTGTGTACTTCCTTTCAATAGTACAATAGGGAGCATTCCTTTCTCTAATATTTTGGTTTTGCGTTGGGCATACGTTAGCCATGTGGTCACCTCCGCAAGTATAGCACCGATTCAATGGAGTGACTCTCTGTGTTTGTTTATTTTGGACTCCCAGCTTCTTGGCAACTTGCTCAGCTATCTCTTCTATTTCTGTGGAGATCTTTGAAGTATGACTAGTAGAACTATCCGAATCTTTGTAGAGTTTGGACAATCCTAACTCCTCACCCAAGTTATCTTCTATGTCTATGCACGTCCGCACACACTCTTCTATGGATCTAGGATCTTTCAAGTACACATATGATCTTAACTTGGTGCTCAGTAAGCCATCTAAGAACAAAGCCACTTGTTTGGCCGGAGTGGGTAACTCTAGAGCAGGGCATCTTTCTAGATACTGTCTGAATCTTCTACCTTCTAGTCGCACTGTTTCTTGGGGAGTCTGCTTGAAGCTGTGGATCAAGGATGATGTGTTATGCCTGATACCACTCTTGGAAAATTCTACAATGAATTCGTCTAGCAGTTGACCTATATCGTGATAGCTGCTTCTACTCAATGGTTGAAACCAAGCTAAGGCAGTGCCCTTAAGGGTCAAACCAAATGCCTCGTACTGGGTGAACCAGTCCTCAATTTGTTCGGCTCTCAGCACTTGTTTGTACTCGGCCACATGATCATAAGGATCCCCTGTCCGATCGAAATAGTTCTTCATTGCCTTGATCACTTGAATGGGTCTAAGGGTTCTTGGGTACTCTCGGGGTCTAGGCAATGGAAAATCCTGTTCATCTCTTTGTTGCCTATGTGCTTGATGTCTCTCTCTTTCAGGTCTTTCATTTTCAAATCCTGCTCTATTCCTGCCCACGGTGTGTGCAAAACTTACCTCAGGTCTCTCTCTAGTTCTTCCTCTCTGGGCTTCATGAGCGTGGGATGATCCTACTCCTTGGAGGCCATGGGAAACATTGGATCTTGGTGGGGGGAAAATCAATTCATTCTTCCAAGTATATGCATGTCTATCATGTTCTGTTACCAAGAAAATTTTCTCTGATGTGTTATCTAGGTAGACAACCTTTCCTGGTATCTCTGGATCCTTGAACTCGTAGATGATGACTATGCCCAATTGGCTAGGTTGTTCTGGCTTGAATCTCCAAAAGGCTTCCTCTGTTTCTCTATTCAAAAATAGTTCTATGCTTTTGTTGTCTTGAGGGATCCAGTCTGGAGTGATCACTCGGGTCAAAATTGACTTGCCTCTAGGAGTCTGGGGTCCTTGTCCTATATTTCCTTGTTCTAGGTCTCCTATCTCATTCTCATGAATGATATTTCCAAACTCATCGGTCCTATCTGGTTGGTTGGTAACCACATACATGGTTCCTTCCTTATCAATGTATGAACCCTCTTCGAACTTGACCACCGGGTGTTCAAGTCCAAAGGATTGATCTGGATTTTTGAGTTGGACCACTGATCGCCTCAGACCATCCTCATAGATGCGAGCACCTAATTGGTTGGTCCGAATATATTCCAACTGTGTCTTATAGGGACCTTCCGGTGTTTGTAGATGGGCAGTCCCTGAGCCACCTGCAGGTTTTCCCATGCTAAAAGACATTTCTGAATCACTTGTGTCTGAACTTAGTAAAAGATCACCACTTAGTTGTTGTGTCCAAGACTTGGATGTATGGTTGACACTAGCCTCAGAAGATCTAATGCTTTGTTTATCCTTGCCTAAGTGTCTACCAGATCTCAGGTTCATAAGCTTTAGTCAAGAGTCCAAATTTTCCCTTTGGTATGGTTCAAAATTCTTTGGAGCCCCCTTGGTTCCCTAGTCCCACTTGAGGGTCAACTTCAAATTATCCTATCTCAAAATCAACGCGTTATTCTTGAAAAATGGACTTTGGATGAAAAAGTTATGCCAATTCAGGCTCCTGGGGGTCAAAACAGGCAAACAGGGCCTTTGGAGAAAATCGCGATTTTGTGAACTTTCAGAGAATCGCGATTTTGTGAACTCAGAAAATCGCGATGTTGAGCACAAAATCGTGTTTTTGAAAATCGCGATTTTGAGCAGAAAATCGTGATTTGAAAATCGCGATGTTGATCACAAAATTGTGTTTTTGAAAATCGCGATTTTGAGCAGAAAATCGTGATTTGAAAATCGCGATGTTGATCACAAAATCGTGTTTTAGAGAATCGCGATTTTGACTCAGAGAATCGTGATTCACAAAATCGTGTTTTTGACTGAAAATCGTGTTTTCTCAGAATCGTATTTTTCACATGAAAATCGCGATGTTGAGCACAAAATCGTGTTTTTGAAAATCGCGATTTTGAGCAAAAATTCGTGTTTTCACAGAATCGCCTTTTTCACAAAATCGTGTTTTTGGCATGAAAATCGCGATTTTGTCATAGAGAATCGTGTTTTTCTCAAAATCGTATTTTTCGCTGAAAATCGTGATTTGTGAGAATCGCGATTTTGAGCAGAAAGTCGTGTTTTTCACAAAATCGTGTTTTTGCTGAAAATCGTGATTGGTGAGAATCACGATTTTGAGCAGAGAATCGTGTTTTTCTCAAAATCGTATTTTTCGCTGAAAATCGTGATTTGTGAGAATCGCGATTTTGAGCAGAAAGTCGTGTTTTTCACAAAATCGTGTTTTTGCTGAAAATCGTGATTGGTGAGAATCGCGATTTTGAGCAGAGAATCGTGCTTTTTGAAAATCGCAATTTTGAGCAGAGAATCGTGTTTTTTTGAGAAAAAACACAGAATCGCGATTCTTTTCAACCAACTTTTAGGCGGGAAAACTGAAAATCGTGATTTTTCAAAAAATTTTGAATTTTCACAGAATCGCGATTTTCATCAGAGAATCGCGTTTTTTGGCGGGAAATTCAAATTTCTGAGCGCCGGCTATGGCGAGCTCCGTATGAGCAGAAAATCATGAAACAAACACAGCTCTTGCTCTCCCTTGCTTCTCCTAACTCCTTCCCACACAATAATGCATGAAAAACGGTATGAAGATGGTGAAAATGCACTTAAAAACAAGAATTTTCTATGAAGAAGAAGATGGAAGAAGGTGGAGATGATGATGATGATGAAGATGAAGAGGAAAAAACAGAAAATGAACTGAAATGATAGTTTTTTTACCTTCCAACGTCGCAAATCTACGATCTTACCATCACAACGCTCGTCCTCGAAGCTCTTTCCCCGGCAACGGCGCCAAAATTTGGTGTAGCTCAAGCATAAGCACCACCTCCTTTACTTGTCAATCCGCGGAGACGTGAGGACCGGTATGAAGACCACGAGCAAGTGAAGGCACAAGTGCGTGAGTGAAAGCACACAAACATGCACACACATACACACACACGCGCACAAAGTAAGATCAAAGAGAGGAACAATGGAAAGCTTAGATTGCAAAAGAGTTCTCTTACAAAAGTTCTATTCTCTAACAAGCTAGCCCCAAAAATGAGCTCTCTAGCTCTTTTTATAGTTTTTTGACTAGTTTTGGCCCTGTCCAGACCTAGTGTTCGGCCTAGTTAAAAATTAGGTTCCAGGGCTTATTTGAGGACTCAAACGAAGTCTAAAAATTATGAAAATTGGTACGATGGTACTTCTAATACTCCTCAAGCTTGAGGACTCCTCGGCTTGAACAAAATGGAGTTACTAAAAATAGATAATGGTATTTACAATGGTTTTTAGTGATGAAAATCACTATTTTTGTAGGGGATTCTTCTGAAAATTTGACATACACTTCTTGGAGCTCCCTACTTGCTCCCTTTCCTCGTGTGTCCACCTTTTGATGTGCTTCCATGCTTTGTCCTTGACTTTGAGCTTCAACAGATGGACTCCACAACCTATATCCCATCTGCTTATCATCATATCCAATGAACACATACTTTTCAGCTTTAGGTTCCAATTTGTGCTTGAATTGAGATGGCACATATGCATATGTCAAACATCCAAATACTTTGCAATGATCTAAGGTAAGTCTCTTACCCCACCATGCCTCATAAGTTGTCATACCCTGCAAAGCTTTACATGGTAACCTATTGAGCAAATATGTAGCTGTATTTACAGCCTCATCACACAAATAATTTTGGCAATTTTTCTTTTCTGCTACACCATTTTGTTGAGGAGAGTACCTACAAGTGACTTCCCTTTTTATACCTACATTCCACAAGTAATCAATGAACTCATTAGAGAAATACTCTCCCCCTCCATCTGACCTTAGTCTCTTGAACTTTTGACCTGTAATTCTTTCTACATAAACATGATAATGCTTGAATGTATTAAATACCTCTTATTTATCTTTGATCACATAGATAGTGATCCACCTAGTAGCATCATCAACATAAATCACATAATATCTTGAACCATTTATACTCCTTACCTAATTGACATGCCCCACATCTGTATGTCATATGATGACCTAGAACATTAGGTAATCCAAGCGCTAAACTATTGTTAACCATATCTTTAATACCTCTTTCATTGAAATGTCCAAGCCTTCTGTGCCAAAGATCTAACTCAGAGATCTTATGTCCTCCATAAGTTAACAAGGCATGACCAACATTACCTTGAATCTTCAATGTGAAGAGTCTTCCTTCTTTTTTCCCTGAAACAATTTGTTTATACCCATTGCTAGGGTCTTCCACAAAAACTCCTTCATTAGTGAACCTTAATTCATAACCTTTTTCAACAATTTTTCCTACACTTATCAGATTCTTTGGAATTGTAGGAACATATAAGACCTTACTAAGAAGAGTACTTCCATCCTTGGCCTTCACTGATCCAATTGACTTCACATTATGCTTTGTATTGTCACCTATTTGAACTACATGATTAGTTACCTTATTCTCCAAATCAGTCATCAAGGCTATGTTTCCACTCAAGTGATTGCTACACCCTGAGTCAATGTAGAAGACTCTTTGGTCTTCACTTTGCCTTTCACAAGTTGCATTCATGATCAATGATGAATCCTCCTTCTGATCTGTAGCATAATTATAGTAGGTATTGTTGTAGGCTTGACTTTGGAATCCTCTACCTGCATTTCTTCCAAAGTAACCTCTACTACCTCTACCTCTGAAAATTTTACCTCTTTGATTTCTGCCACCTCTTCCTCTTGAATTAAAATTCTTATTATATACACCATTGTTCTGAGTATTATGCCAACAATCATGAGCTAAGTGATTTGTCTTACCACAAATCTAGCAAGCTTTGGCTCCATCTTTATTACTTCTACCTCTTCCTCTTCCTTTGCCACCTCCTCTTCCTCTTAGGAAGTTAGCTTGGCTAGTTGTACCTTCATCTTCATTTGCTTGTTGCTTCCCTTTGCTATTCTTCTTCTTATCCTTTGAATACATTGCTTGACCTACACTCTTATCACTTTCACCTTTGACATCCTGCTCAAAGGTTAGCATGTGTCCTAGCAACTGATTTAAATCAGGAGTAAAATGATTTAGTGACAAATCAGTAGACAAAATGAATGGCTTCCATTTGTCATCACCTTTCAAACCTGTGAGGATTTGCCTTACCAATTTATCCTCCTCAATATCCTCATCAACTGCTGCTAATGCATCTGCAATGTCCTTCATCCTTGTTACATAATCAGAAATGGATTAAGAGGCCTTGTTCTTGAATGTGGTAGATTGTGCCCATAAAGATGCCTTCCTTGACTTTGTAGTGTTTTGGAAATGCTCCTCCAAAGTATTCCATATATCACTTGCAATTTCAAGACCTCTAATGTGAGGTAGCAAGTAGTCATTGACTCCCATGTAGATAATGCTCCTTGCTTGAGCATCTCTTTTCATCCAAGTCTTCAAATCTGATAACTCATCCCTAGTTGGAACACTAGGATCTCTGAATTCTGGCTTTTCTTCTTCACCTGTGATGTAGCCAATCAAGTCTTTGCTCATACGATGAGCTTCCATCCTCATTGACCATGCTTGATAGTTTTCTCTATCCAATTTCTCTATTTGAAGAGAATCTCCCATCCTTTCTTCACCTGTGTATTAACTTCTTCAACCTTTATAAGGAATAAGTGTACCTTTATTGCAAATGAAGTTTCTTCTGATCTTCTTGATAGCTTCTGACCTCCTTCTCAAGATTTCCTTTCAAGATTTCACTTTTTGAACCTTCAAGTGTTGATTTTTGTATGTCTGCAGTAGTCGAGGTCCTCCTTTCTTCAATTTTGATGATTCCTGCTCTGATACCACTGATGGACAGTGTTAATATCCAAAAGAACAAGTTATTCTTGAAATTAGAGCACCTCTATATCAAGAATAACTCAAAATTTTACTAATTCGGAGGATCAATGCTCAATTACCAAAATCTTGAACAAACTCTAAAGGTAGTTGATACTCAGAAAGTGTGCTGCATATATTCCACTCATTAACTAATCAAATGTGTAAAGTTTTTGACAAAACTTTGCACACGCTGTTGTCTATAGTTTCTGCACCTTCTCCAAGTTAAATCATTCCAAAAGATTAAGTTTATCTTGAGAAATGAACCAAACAGTTCATGTATGTCTGAAACTGTTCTCCAGTATAGTCAACTTTGACACCTGCACCTTCTAAAGCATGATTCTCCCAAAGTACAACCTGTTTAATCAAATGCTTTTAGCCATAAAGTAGCTTACCTTCCAAACTAATGAATGAGTGCTTGCTTGCTCAAAACTTTACAGTGTGGAAGGAGAACTGACCAAAACATTAGCATCGAATTTTGCACCTACTACAACTTCACTTCTTCACATTCACACATGTAAATGTTCCTACACTCAATTCTCTCAGCCTGATCACAATTATGATCTAAAAACCTGTACAAAATCAATCAACTATAGACTTAGACTTGTACAAAAGCATTTCACAAAGGATTAAGCACAGAAGGAGTACTAAGCAAAATATCGGGCGTAATATTTCTTCATTTCTGAGAAAATTTACATCTGAGTGATGAGAGAGATCTTATTCACTTCTAAAAGTGTCTAATGACTCTTACAACTTCTAATTATTCTATTCTTATGCTCTCTCATATTTTCCGCGACTTTTTACTTGTATATATTGTTGGTGCATTTTACCCAAGCCTACATGCTTGATATATTTGATATCATCCTCATTTGTAAGTCACATGAGTAGTCATGTGAACACCTCTTGTAAAAGAGTTCATTTTTATCTCTTGTATTTTAAAAAAGAAAAAAGGAAAAGGATGGCTTACCTCATGCATGATGTAAAAGCAAATTCGTGGCTATAACTACCAAAATCACGAATTTTTGAGCTGAGGGAATATCTCCTAACTTTGGCGATCACTTTCAAGTGGAGCCATTCGAATTCGAATTCAAAACTCCCTCCAAGAAAAGCTATAAAAGGAGCAAGAAGGAAGAGGCGATTAGCAAGCCTTGTACGTGACCACTTCATGTCATTTTGTAGAGATTGAAGAGCTTACTCCATAGCTCTATCATTCTACTCCCATTGTGCAAAGATTCATTGCCAATGTGGTTGTAATCATATGTGAATCTATACATTTATCATCATCTACTTCTCTGTTTTGTTCTCTGCTATACTCACTCAGAGCAGTATCTTCAGAAGGTCGTATCTCGCGTTCTACGGATCTATTTTCAGTGATTTAACGTGCATTTGATAGCTCTTACTGTCTAGTTTCTGCATGTTAATTTTCAAGGTCATTGGATTTATAGTTTTAGAGATATCTGCATTTTACGGCTCACTGGTCTATTTCTGCAGAGCCCCGAGAATGGTGGGCATGTTCCAGAAATTGATGAAACTTGTTCTCAGTGATCAGTCCATCATTTGAAGTGCTTTGACTTGGATTTGGAAGCTTGCTAAGTCTATTTGATATGCCCAAAAGGAATTTTTCTAATTCCTACCAGGTTGAGAGCACTGTTTTTTTTTCCAGCAGGTGTATGTCCAAAAATAGCAAGTTTTGGGAGCTAGTCATTTTGCAACTAGTCTGTCTTGACTTAAACTTTTGGGATACATGTTCCAAAGTACTTGGCTGATATTTTGGTGGATTTAGGAATCTCAAAGGGTCTACTAATCAACTCTGAAGTCTCAGTTGTCTGGTGTGAAGCTGGTTGTAGTAGCACCTACTCATCTTTGGATTGCATCCACCATCTCTCTTCACAGTGGTATCAGAGCATAGTCAAGCAACATGGGAGATGGATTTCCATCAACAATTGACAAATTGGATTGAAAAAACTACCCGGCATGGTCTCTAAGGATGGAGGCTTACCTTCAAGGGAGGAATCTATATG
Source organism: Ceratopteris richardii (assembly GCA_020310875.1). Classification (NCBI taxonomy): domain Eukaryota; kingdom Viridiplantae; phylum Streptophyta; class Polypodiopsida; order Polypodiales; family Pteridaceae; genus Ceratopteris; species Ceratopteris richardii. The sequence continues at coordinate 161,663,400 of CM035419.1, read as the reverse complement.
GATTCATATCCGGAGATGAAGCAATGCCAACCATGAGGAACAAAGGGCAACCATCACATGAAGAAGTGGAAGGACTTTCAAATTGGTGTTCGAAGGATGCACTCGCAAGGTCCTATATTCTAAACTCAATCTCTGATTTTCTTTTACCTCATGTCAAGGGATGCAAGACATCAAGAGAGACCTGGAATGCACTTGCTTCTTTCCTCTCTTTCAACACTTGAGCAAGGAAGAACCAATTGTGGATGGAGTTCACAACAATGAAGAAAAGCCCAAAGCAAAATGTGACTGATTATGTCACAAAGATGAAGGAGATTTCCGACCAACTTGGAAGCATTGGAGAGGTAATTGAAGAGGAGCAAATCATAAGACAAATCATGAATGGAATCAAAGCAGACAACAAGTGGGAGTCATTCACAACAGCAATGGATTTATACATGGATATGCATGTACCCGACCTCAACACACTCATGGGCCAACTCTTCACTCATGAAGCAAAGATTAGCAAAGGTGGTGAGTCCTCAAGAGGTAATCAAACTTCTACCTTATATTCTAATAAAGCTAAGGTCAAGGACAAGTCAAAGAATAGGAAGAATGAAGATGAAGGAAGCTCTTTCCAAGCAAACTTTGCAGGTAGAGGAAGAGCTAGAGGAAGAGGCAGAGGTGGAAAGCAAGGCAGGGGGAGATTCCAACCATCTCAACCTTGCAACATATGTGGCTTATCTAACCATACTACTGAAGAATGTTTCAGGAACCCGAGGAACTCAAGAGGAAGAGGATTCAATAGAGGTGGCTATGGATCAAATAGAGGTAGATACAATGGAGGCTACAACAACAACAACTACTACAACAACAATTACAACAACAACAACAACTATCAAAGTGGCCATAGAGGAAGAAGAGATTACAATAACTATGCAGAGGACCAAAGTCAAGAAGATTCATTATTGATTATGAATCTATCAGCGAAGAAGGGTAAGGATGATGATCACATATTTTACATTGATTCGGGATGCTCGAACCATGTAGCAGGAAATGTGGCTTTACTTTCTGATTTGGAAGATCCTCATAACAAGCATGAAGTGCAGACAGGAGATGACACAAAGCACTCAGTGGAGAAGATAGGTAATGTGAAGACATCAGATGGGAATATGAACCTCTTAAGCAAAGTCTTGTATGTCCCTACAATTACCAAAAATTTAATAAGTGTTGGAGAGATTGTTGAAAAAGGATTGCAGGTTAGATTCAATCGATTTGGAGCATATGTTGAAGACCCAAGGCAAGGCTTTCGAAGGATTGCCAAAGGAGGAAAGACGGGAAGGCTTTTCACTTTTGAAGTGGAAGATACAAAGAACATAGCTTTGTTTAGCTATGGATCTCAAACTCTTACAGAGTTGGAGATATGGCACAAAAGGCTTGCTCACATTGGTGAGAGGACACTCAAACAGATTTGCAGGGACCAAAGTGTACTTGGTTTGTCTAATATCACAAGGCAACACATGATTTATAAGTGTGAAGCTTGTCAACTTGGCAAGGCTTATAGACAACCTTTCAATTAAGAAAGGATATATGTATCAAAATCCTTTGGATCTAGTGCACACGGATGTGTGGGGTCCAAGTAAGGAGCCATCTATATCAGGCTCAAGATATTATGTGTCTTTCATAGATGATTGTAGCAGGTGGACCATTTTGTTTTTCATGAAGCACAAGGATGAAGTGTTTAATTGCTTTAAGAAGTATATTGCTCTTGTTGAAAATCAAACAAGTAGGACTTTGAAACGACTCAGATCAGATGGTGGAGGAGAATACTTCTCTTCTGAATTTGATGCCTTCTTGCATGAAAGAGGCATTAAAAGGGAAGTCACTACAAGGTATACACCCGAACTCAATGGTGTAGCAGAGAGGAGGAACAGAGCTATTGTCAAAGCAGCAAGGTCCATGCTCAACGAAAAGGGATTGCCAAACTACCTATGGGCAGAGGCTATGTCGACAGCCACATATCTCATAAAGAGACTTCCATCTAAGTCACTAGATGTAACCACTCCATATGAAGTGTGGAATGGAAGAAGACCTAGTCTAGAGCATTGTAAAATCTTTGGATGCTTAGCCTATGCTCACATTCCTTCTCAAGTAAGAGGGAAATTGGATCCCAAGGCAGAGAAGCGTGTATTCATTGGTTATGATCAAAACCAAAAAGGATATAGATTGTACAATCCAACCAATAAAGGATTTTCTGTGAGTAGAGATGTAATTTTTGATGAAAACAAATCATGGTTTGATGATGACAGGAAAGTGAAGCTGCCGTATGACTTGGATGAAGACTTTCCATCACTTCAACCAAAGGAACCAAAGCAACTTGAAGAAAGTGATTCGGAGATTGACCTAGACGACTTGGAAAGACTAAAGCTATGGAAGAACAAAGGAAAAGCAAAGATGCAAGATGCTACATATGGACCCGAGAGCTCACATCAACCACTTAGAAGGTCTTCAAGGTTGAAGAAGAAACCAGAGAGGTTTGGTTATGATACTTCTTTGGTCACCAAGCACACTCAATCTACATTGCAAAGGATTCAACCAATGAAGAACTGACCACATTTGAAGAAGCACTAAGCAAGAAAGCTTGGAGAGATGCAATGGATGAAGAAATGGACGCCTTGAAGGAGAATGACACTTGGGAGCTTGTACCTAACAAGCCATCTATGAAGGTAATTGGATCTCGATGGATATACAAAATCAAGAGGAATCGAGATGGAAGTATAAATAGACACAAAGCAAGGTTAGTTGCTAAAGGGTTTGCTCAAACCCATGGTATTGATTATGAGGAGACTTTCTCTCCTGTTGCAAAAATGCCTACAATTAGGGTTCTCATAAGTCTTGCTGCATCTAGAAATTGGAATCTTTATCAACTTGATGTAAAGAATGCTTTCTTGAATGGATGGATTTCTGAGGAAGTGTATATGGCACGACCTCCTGGATATGAGGATGCACATCATCCTAACTATGTATGCAAACTAAAGAAAGCTTTGTATGGATTGAAGCAAGCTCCAAGAGCTTGGAATTTCAGATTGGTGACTTATTTGCAGGATTAAGGATTCAAAGCTAGCAAGGCGGATACCTCTTTGTTCATAAAGAGGAATGGATCTGAAGTGATCTATTTATGTGTGTATGTTGATGATATTATTATCATAGGCAATAATCTTGAAGGAATCAAACAGGTAAAGACTCAAATGAAGGAGGAGTTCAAAATAAGTGACCTCGGACCACTCACTTATTTTCTTGGATTGGAGTTGATCTACACAGATTCAGGTATATACATCACACAAAGGAAGTATGTCCATGACATGCTCGTCAAGTTCAAGATGGAAAATACCAAGTGTGCAGGTACACCTATGGAGCAAAATCATAAGCTTAGTGCTTATGAAGGAGAGCCAATTGAAGACATCACAAGCTATCAAAGCTTGGTTTGAAGTTTGAACTATGCAACACTCACAAGGGTGGATATATGCTATAGTGTTAGCATATTGAGTCAGTTTATGCATAAGCCGAGAAGACCACATATGGAAGCGGCCAAGAGAGTCCTCAAGTACCTAAAGGGGACCATGAATGAAGGTTTGTTCTATTCATATACTTCAGATATTGAGCTAAAGGTCTACTCAGATGCAGATTGGGCCGGATCTAAAGATGATAGAAGAAGCACATCAGGATATATATCATTTTCAAGTTCAAAAATCATTTCTTGGTCATCGAAGAAGCAACCAACCGTGGGATTATCTTCTACTGAAGCCGAATATAGAGGTTTGGCTAATGCAACTCAAGAAATCATGTGGTTAAAGTCTTTGTACACAGATCTTGGACTTCATTCTTCAACACCTCACATTTTTGGTGACAACACAAGCTCACTACATCTAGCAGCTAATCCGGTATACCATGCTAGAACCAAGCATATTGAAGTCCACTACCATTATGTAAGGGAGAAGCTAATGAGCAAGGATATTCAACTATCCTATGTCTCTACAGATATGCAATGTGCAGACATGTTGACTTAAGCTCTTGATGGTACAAAGTTAAATAGATTCAAGTGGATGATTGGCTTGCAAGAAATCAAGGACAATTGAAGACTTATTTGGAGGCCAAGCATGTTAGGCTTGAGGGGGAGCTGTTGGTGCATTTTACCCAAGCCTACATGCTTGATATATTTGATATCATCCTCATTTGTAAGTCACATGAGTAGTCATGTGAACACCTCTTGTAAAAGAGTTCATTTTTATCTCTTGTATTTGAAAAAAGAAGAAAGGAAAAGGATGGCTTACCTCATGCATGATGTAAAAGCAAATTCGTGGCTATAACTACCAAAATCACGAATTTTTAAGCTGAGGGAATATCTCCTAACTTTGGGGATCACTTTTAGGTGGAGCCATTCAAATTCGAATTCAAAACTCCCTCCAAGAATAGCTATAAAAGGAGCAAGAAGGAAGAGGCCATTAGCAAGCCTTGTACGTGACCACTTCATGTCATTTTGTAGAGATTGAAGAGCTTACTCCATAGCTCTATCATTCTACTCCCATTGTGCAAAGATTCATTGCCAATGTGGTTGTAATCATATGTGAATCTATACATTTATCATCATCTACTTCTCTGTTTTGTTCTCTGCTATACTCACTCAGAGCAGTACCTTCAGAAGGTCATCTCTCCAGTTCTACGGATCCTTTTTCACTGATTTAACGTGCATTTGATAGCTCTTACTCTCGAGTTTCTGCATGTTAACTTTCAAGGTCATTGGATTTATAGTTTTGGAGATATCTGCATTTTACTGCTCACTGGTCTATTTCTGCAGAGCCCCGAGAATGGTGGGCATGTTCCAGAAATTGATGAAACTTGTTCTTAGTGATCAGTCCATCATTTGAAGTGTTTTAACTTGGATTGGGAATCTTGCTAAGTCTATTTGCTATGCCCAAAAGGAATTTTTCTAATTCCTACTAGGTTGAGAGCACTGTTTATTTTTTCCAGCAGGTGTATGTCCAAAAATAGCAAGTTTTGGGAGCTAGTCATTTCTCAACTAGTCTGTCTTGACTTAAACTTTTGGGATACATGTTCCAAAGTACTTGGCTGATATTTTGGTGGATTTAGGAAGCTCAAAGGGTCTACTAATTAACTCTGAAGTCTCAGTTGGCTGGTGTGAAGCTGGTTGTAGTAGCACCTACTCATCTTTGGATTGCATCCACCATCTCTCTTCACATATATAGGCATATATGTACAAGCTCATGACCATACAAAAGGTATAAGTGAGCTATCTCTAAATTAATTTACATATGTATACAAGTCTTCATCTTCTGAACATGTACTTTCTTCATGCTTCATAAATTGATCTTTTCTTCAATCCTTGACTTCAATGCTTTATCAAAACTTCAATCGGTGATTGACTTGCACCAACAAAGGAGATGTTGTAGGCTTACTCATACATGTGTGGACTAAGTGTGTGCACAATCGTGAAGCTCAATGTGTCCTTGATCTGCTCACCCTCTCCTGACTAAAGGTTATGAGTCTTTATAGATGAATTCAAATTTGAATTTGGAATCTATCACCTAAAAGTGATCCTATCTTTTAGGCTCCTAATTAATTTGATTCCAACCACTTGGTTTTTGTGGATTACAACTCGTAAAGCTATGACATTCTCTGAGACTTTCCCTTTTACATTTATTTTGAGCTAAACTCAAGATATTTACAAGAGATGTTCACATATGACTTATGAATATTCATTTTCAAGATATGAAGTAAACCTTGAACTTTTGGTCAAGCATCAAGGCTTGCCAAATGTACCAATACCTCCCCCTCAAGCCTAAGATGCTTGAGTCTTCAATCCATAGGTATCTCCTGCATTCCAATCATTGATTTTAACCAATTGAGTTTGCTTCCATCAAGTGCTTTGGTCATCATATCTGCACATTGCATCGTAGTAGACACATAAGACAATTGTATTTCCTTGCTTGCTATTTTTTCTCTCACAAAGTGATAAGTGACTTCTATATGCTTAGTCCTAGCATGAAAGATAGGATTAGCAGCTAAATGCAAAGAACTCATGTTTTCTCCAAATATGTATGGAGTGCCCAACTCTAACCCTAAATCTATATATAAAGTCTTGATCCACATTGCTTCCTGAGTTGCATTTGCCAATCCTCTATATTTAGCTTCAGTTGAAGAGAGTGCTACTGTGGGTTCTTTCTTGGAAGACCAAGAAATGAGCTTTGTACCTACAAGGGATAAATATCTAGATGTGCTTCTTCTATCATCTTTTGATCTTGCCCAATCTGCATTAGTGAATAGCTTTACACTTAAATCAAAAGTATAAGGATAATACAATCCTTCATTCATAGTTCCCTTTAGATATTTCAATATCCTCTTTGCTACATCCATGTGAGGTTTCCTAGGAGTGTGCATAAATTTGCTAAGCACACTTACACCATAGTAGATAACTACCCTAGTTAGGGTTGCATAATTCAAGCTTCCAACTAAGCTTTGGTAGCTTGTAATGTCTTCAATAGGTTCCCCTTCATGAGCACTTAACTTGTGATTGACCTCCATGGGATTACCTACAACCTAAGCATCCTGCATCTTGAACTTTGCAATTACATATTTAACATACTTCCTTTGAGTAAGGAAGATTCCTTTATCTGTATAGACAAACTTCTAATCCAAGAAAGTAAGTGAGCAATCCTAGATCACTTATCTTGAATTCTTCCTTCATTTGGGCTTTGATCTTCTTGATTCCATCTACATAATTACTTGTAAGAATGATATCATCTATATACACCCATAGATATATAACTTTAGAGTTACTCTTCTTAGTGAAGAGTGATGAATTAGCCTTGCTCATCTTAAATCCTTTGTCCTGCAAAAATGTAACCAATCTATGATTCCAAGATCTAGGAGATTGTTTGAGACCATAGAGAGCTTTCCTGAGTTTGCACACATACTGAGGATGTAGATCATCAATAAATCCAGGAGTTTGTGCCATGTATACCTCCTCTGAAATCCAACCATTCAAAAAAGCATCTTTTACATCTAATTGATAGATGTTCCAATTCCTCGAAGTAGTTATGCTTAAGAGAATTGTGATTGTTGACATCTTTGCCACAGGAGAGAAGGTCTCCTCATAATCAATCCCTTGGGTCTGAGCAAACCCTTTGGCCACAAGTCTTGCTTTGTACTTGTTTATTGATCCATCAGAATTCTGTTTTACCTTATATATCCATCTAGATCCAATAATCTTCATGGATTGAGTCTTGGGAACTAGGTCCCAAGTCTAATTTTCTTGAAGTGCTTGTATCTCTTCCTCCATTGCTTCCTTCCATTCAGATTTCTTGTTTGCTTGTTCAAAGGTTGATGGTTCTTCTAAATTGATATCCTCAGAAATATAGATTGAGTGTTTAGTGACTAAAGAGGTGTCATATCCATACCTTCCTAGCTTCTTCTTTTCCGTAGTTGATCTCCTTATTGTTTGTTGAGAGGATTCTGCAATATCCCTCAAGTCTTGCATCTTCTCTTTACCTTTGTTGCTCCATACATTGAAGTTCCTCCTTGGTGTTTTTTGATCATCATCATAATCACTTGAATCTTCACATTGTTGATTAGTTGCCTTCTGAATTGTAGGAAAATCTTCTTCTAGGTCATAAGGTAGTTTGACCTTTCTGCAATCATCTTAAAACCACGAGTTGTTTTCATAAAAAACAACATCTCTGCTAACAATAAAACCTTTAATACTTGGATTATACAACCTACACCCTTTTTTATTAAGATCATAACCTATGAACACACATTTCTCTGCCTTTGGATCCATTTTACCTCTGATCTGTGATGGAACATGTGCATATGCTATGCACCCAAAAATTCTACAATGTTCTAGGCTAGGCCTTCTTCCATTCCAAGCTTCATATGGTGTCATACCATCCAATGCTTTAGATGGGAGTCTGTTGATAAGGTAGGTGGTTGTGGATACAGCCTCTGCCCATAGGTAGTTGGGCAATTTCTTTTCATTGACCATGGACCTTGCTACCTCCACAATGGTCCTATTCCTCCTTTCTGCTACTACATTTTGCTCTAGAGTATATCTAGTAGTGATTTCTCTTTTGGTGTCTCTATCTTGGGGATATGCATCAGAATCATGGGAGAAGTATTCTCCCCCTCCATCTGACCTTAGCCTCTTTAATGTTGTCCCTCTCTGATTTTCACCAAGAGTAGGATATTTTTTGAAACAATTGAATACTTAATCTTTGTGTTTCATAAACTAAAGTATGGTCCATGTGCTAAAATCATCAATGAATAATACATAATACCTCGATCCTCAAATTGAAGGGTCTTTGCTAGGTCCCCGAACATCTGTGTGGTTTAGCTCCAATAGATCACCATGAATGTAACCTTTCTTCATAAATGGTTGTCTATGAGATTTTCTAAATTGACATGATTTGTATGTCATATGTTGCTCGGATATATTTGGCAAACCAAGCACATTGTGATCCCTGCAAATTTTCTTTAAACTTATTTCTCCTATGTGAGCTAATCTTTTGTGCCACATTTCCAATTCTGATAAGGTTTGTCCTCCGTAATTGAAAAGTGCTATATCTCTAGTATCATGCACTTCAAATGTAAGGAGCCTACTTGTCTTTTCTCCTTTAGCTATCTTCTTGAACCCTTGTTGAGGATCTTCAACAAATGCTCCATTTCTTGTAAACCTTATCTGCAAACCTTTTTTTCTACAACTTGTACAACACTTACCAAGTTCCTGGTTATGGTAGGTACATACAATACCTTACTGAGTACATTCATATTTCCATCTGAGGTCTTCAAATTCCCAATCTTTTCAACTGAGTGCCTTGTATCATCTCCTATCTGAACCTCATGTTTGTTCCTTGGATCCTCCAAGTCAGATAGTAATGCCACATTTCTTGCTACATGATTTGAACAACCAGAATCTATATAAAATACATGCTCATCTACTTTACCCTGCCTCATGTGCATGTTCATTAACAAAAGTGAGTCTTCTTCTTTGTGCTCTTCAATATAATTGTTGTAGTCTCTCCTTCCTCTTATTCTAGTTGTTGTTATAATTGTTGAAGTTGTTTGATCTTCCTCTTCCATAGCTTCCCCTGTTGAAGCCTCTTCCTCTCTGATTTCTAGGGTTCCTCTTGTACCTCTACCTCTTCCTGCAAAGTTACCGTTGGAGGTGCCAGCTTCATCATCAGATTTCTTGCTTTTACCTTTACATTCCTCACTCTTTTTCTTATCAGTGTATAGGGCAGAGGATTGATTACCTTTTGAGTTGTCATCGTTCTTCATAAGCTTGGCTTCATGAGTAAACAATTGTCCCATTAGAGTATTGAAGTTAGGTACCTGCATGTCCATGTATAGATCCATTGCAGTAGTGAATGCTTCCTACTTGTCATCTGCTTTGATTCCATTGATCACTTGTCTCACAATTTGCTCCTCATCAATGACTTTTCTAATGCTTCCAACTTGATCAGCTAGGTCCTTCATTTTAGTGACATAATCAGTCACATTCTGTTTCCTTTCTCTAGTGCTTCAAGAAAAGAATGCTTCAAGTTCATTCCAGGTTTCTTGTGATGTCTTACAATTTCTAATATGTGGGAGTAAGAAATCAGAAATTGAGTTGAGAAGGTATGACCTCACCAATGCATCCTTTGAGCACCATGTTGATAACCTTTCTTGTTCTTCTTGAGTGGGTTGCCCTCTGCTTCTAAGTATTGGCATTAACTCATCTCCAGATATGTAACCATAAAGATTTCTACCTTTTAGATATGCTTCCATTCTTATAGACCAAGCAGAGAAATTACCTCGATCCAATTTTTCAATTGATGATGGGAATCGATCTCCCATGTTGAGTTAATGATTGCTCTGGTACCATTGTGAGGAGATGGTTGGATACACTCCAAAAATGAGCTAGTGCTGCACAAATCCTGCTCTACACCTGCCAATGTTACTTCAGATTACCTTAGTAGACACCTTTAGCTTCCCAAATATGTACTTTGACCCATAATGTGCTTTGGAGCATCACCTTCAAGTAGTTTCATCAAAAAAGACTACTTGCAATGTTGAAGATTTGTAAAAACTTGCTATTTAAGGATTGGAACCTGCTCACTGTTTCATTCACTGCTCATTCACTGATTACAATTGACCCAAGAGCTTTTAGCCATATCTAACTAGACCCCTAAGATTTCTATAGGAAGTTATTTCACTAATTTAGGATGAGTATGTGCTGAGAAATAATCTTAAGAAGTTAGGGGTGCAGTCCTGACATTTTAGGAAGATGATATACAACAGACATAGGCAGATTGTAATGAGCATATCTCACTGATATCTAAACAAAATGACATGAAATTTTATAGCATAGAACTAGAAGGTCCAAGCTACATGTACCAAGTTGAATCACAACAAAAGATTAAGTATACGCAGAGAACTCCTTAAAACAATTTCACTAAAAATTAGAGTATAGCAATAGGCAGTAGTGAGCATGAGATAGTTGCATAATCAGAATCAAATGTATAATGTAATGAATGTATTATACAAAGGAGATGCTGTAGGCTTACTCATACATGTGTGGACTAAGTGAACCCACAGTCTTGAAGCTCAATGTGTCCTTGATCTACTCACTCTCTCGCGACTAAAGGTTATGATTTTTTATAGATGAATTCAAATTTGAATTTGGGATCTATCTTTCCCTTTTACATTTATCTTGAGTTAAACTCAAGATATTTACAAGAGGTGTTCACATATGACTTATGAATATTCATGATCAAGATATGAAGTAAACCTTGAGCTTTTGGTCAAGCATCAAGGCTTGCCAAATGTACCAATAGTGTGTGCATTTTTATTTATGCATCAATAAGAGCCTTCAGAGCTCTAATACCATGTAAGAAAATAACATCACAAAGGAATAGACTAGTAGAGAGGGTTCAGATAGAAATGTAGGGAACCCAAATGCTCAAATTGCGAAGAGTAATGTAGCTACAACAATGGTATTGTCCACTCTTGCACTCCCAATTTCAAGATTAGATGGCGATCTAGACAGACTCTACATGAAGGGTGTAGTAGTGTGAAATGCTATGTAAAGCTCAAATTCAGCCTTTTTTATATAGCTTTTACAAGGGGATTCCATATAGATAATGGTAGCTATGCAAAAGTGATCTTGTAGACTATGCAAGGTTTAAAGAACTATATTCAAAATAAGATAAACTACAATGCATACATAAATACATACACATGCATACACATACAAATACACATTGTATATACACATACATCTACACATATACAACAATAAGCCTTCTATCTTTCTATATATATGAAGTGATCAATGACCCAAGAGTTAAAGTGAGGGTCCCCCAAATTTAATTAAAATAGTCTCTTCAAGCATTGATTCTTGGTGAAAGAAGTTTATACTAACAAAATAGTTTTACCAAAAGATCTGATACAGTCTCTTCTGTGTATTCTTGAGGTAAAGATACAAAGAGTTCCAGGTCTAGAGTCGAACTCCACATGTCTTGCATGAAGAGGTGAACCATTTCTCTATGTTAGTAGCTAGGAAATTAAGGCCAAAGTGATAAAAGCTAAGGTGAGATCAAGATTCTACATCTAATGAGCCCTTTTTGTCCACCCATCGTGTAGATGAAAATGCAAGGAAAATCAACACGAGTTAATAGTCTCTTGAATAAAAAACATCAATCAATTTGAAAACTTATTCATTTCACCCTTTAGTAGATACGACACATGAACTACACAAGATAGTAGTCAATAGCTATAGAAGCATATCATTATTAATATGTGAAGAACTTAAGAGGTAAGAAAAGTACCTAACATAATAGAACACAACAAAATTGAAAGGCACCTGTAAGAAGAGAATCGTCTTTGGCTCTTTGGCATTGAATATTTTTCAATCTTTGATTTGGAAACCTTCAAAATCTTTGAAATAAACTCTCATCTCCCATTTTGGAGACAAGCTTATACTTGCCTTGCTAACTACTTTGTGAACTTTGCACATAAAGTCCAAAATTTTGATCTTTTTGTCAAGCTTCTTATGAAGCACTATGTTTGGTTTCATCTAGTAATAGCATGTTAAACTAGAATTCAGAATCTAACTTCACCCCATAGGGTTTATCATTGGGTGCAGGGATGGAGCATAGGGACCTTCCATTGTGCTCTTAAGGGAGGTGCAAACAATGGATTAAATTGTCCATCACTTAGTGCTCTTTTTTGATTGCCCCTGAGAACGTTTGGCATGCAAGAGGACGAGGAACTAGCCATAGATGGAGGGATGAGTGTGGAATGCATATGAAAGAGATAGCAAAGACTAGTTACAAAGTATGATGACTCTATTGGAAGCGATTTAGTAGCCTAGACAAAGAAGTATATTAACTCTATTACAAGTGATTTAGGAGTCCCACACACACAAGTGGCAGCCTGCATGCCTCAATAATCAAAAAGAAAATTAGAAAAGAAATGAAAAAAATTACTAGTATCACATCAATTTGTTGAATGCAATAATCTATTGAAAAACACAGATAGATCTCACATGACCACACTGGCCATACCACATCAATTGAGTCTTACACATTTACAAAATATGAACATATTTTTGAATTCCAATTGACATGTATTGAAGTCTTGAGACTTTAGATGTTTCACTGGTAGATTACAAAATCAAGCATGTCAAACATGGATTATAGAGATGGAGAAGAAATTGAGAAGCTTGTAAGTTAAAAGGCTAGACAAAATTAATCAACAATTTATAATCTACATACACATATACATACCTACACATATACATACATACACACATACACATACACATAAACATATACATGCATAGACACTATATATACACATACATACACAAACACACACACACACACACACACACATATATATATATATATATATATATATATATATATATATATATATATATATATATATATATATATATATATATATATATATATATATATATATATACACACACACACATAGATACACTCACATACATACATACATACACACACATAGACATATACACACATACATACATACATGTACACATACAGATAGACACACATGCATAAACGTACACATACACACACTCAAATAGACACACTCACATACACACATACACATATACACACAGTCATGCATACACATATGCACACATACACATTTGCATACACACATTTATTTACTTATTTATTTATTATCATTCATAATACTTTTTTTGATGAATTTGCAGGTTACTATTTGAGACATTTTTACCAAGAAACAATATTCTTCCTACATCACATGATGAAATGAAGAAGATAATCAAAAAGCTTAATATAGATCATCATTTTGTATATGCATGTCCTAACATATTTAATATAGAGGTGAATATGTAGACTCTTTGACATTTTCCAAAATCTAAATCTCCTTGATATAAGAATGAAGAGGGTAAAATCCCAAAAAAGGTATTGAGATCTTCTCCATTAGCTCCATGCAATGGAAAGGATACCTCTAATGATACACATCCTAGCCATAGGGCTAAATGTCTCCTCATAGTGTTTTTCCATATGTCTTAGCAAACTCATTGGATACAATCCTACCTTTATACCTAGCAATACTACCATCTGTTGAAGTTGTAGTAGTAGACCAAATTGTTGGGAATGATGGATGGACACTCCAAGAAATGAGTAGGTACTTCTAATCCCTGCTTTGCACAAGCCCTATTTGACTTCAGATTTGTGTTGTAGGCCCTCATAGCTTTCCAATGACACTAAATAAGTCCTATGTATTTTGGAAATCATGCAAGTAATTTTGATACAAAACAGACTACTTCCAAATTCAAAAATTAATGAAAACCTTCTATTTTTATTCACACAAATGTTGCTTGTTAAGCTTAGTGCTTCCAGTGCAGTATGAATTAGATAACGTCCTTTTGGAGATGTCAAGTTAGCTTAATAAGATAATGATTCCAAGTGGAATCATTTAAAATGATTGACTATACACATAGCAATCAATTTAGCAAGTATAGCATTACCCTCGATTTTTTAGGACCTCTATAGAGTTTGACGAGTAAGTACTTCGATGCACTTTTCTCTCAATCCACTGAATGGATTGTCTTCAACATTTGTCAGTAGAGGACTTAGAGATGATTCCAATGAGCTATAGATCATTGAAAATGGTTGAGTATTGACTGACATATGAGCAATACAAAATGACTATTCTGAGTGACAATAACAGAGAGATCAACTGATATAATGAATGATCTATTGTATTATGAAACAATGTTGTACATGATCATTGGCATGATAATCAATGCCCAATAATAGATAGAGGTGTAGGCTATGATGTGAGCCTCACTCTCTTACAATATGATGAGCTAATGTCTCAGATTTGGAGTGATCTATTCTACGAGTTTTACGTTCATCTTTTATAGATGATTCATTCAAATTTTGAATGTTGAATTCAACTTTGGCTTTCACTAAAAAAGGTGATCCCCTAATCTAGGAGATATTCTCTCCAAATGAAGTCATAGCGTTTCCATCTAACAAACTCCATGAGTTTAGTGGTAGCTACAAATATTCCTCTAATTCAAATAGACTTTTACAAATGGTAAAAGATGGAATCCATAGCAATGGTTCACATGGGACTTCAATTATTCCACATAGAATCTTTTCTTGCCTAACCAAGTGCATAGGCTTGGCATTTGCACCAACAACTCCCCCTCAAGCCAAACATATTGGCTTGGTATTCATCATCAATTCTCTTGAATATCCTACAATCCAATCATAGCTTTAAACCTGCAAAGTTTAGTACCATGAAGTGCTTTGGTCAATAAGTCTACACATTGCATATTAGTTGATATATATGCCAAATGAATTTCCTTGCTCAATAGCTTCTCTCTCACATAATGATAGTGGACCTCTATATGCTTGGTCCTAGCATGATAAATAGGATTTTCTGCAAGATGTAGTGAGCTTGTATTATCTCCAAAAATCATTGGAGATGTAGTATGAAATTCCAAATCTCTATATAACAATTATTTGACCCATATGGCCTCTTGAGTGGCATTGGTCGCTCCTCTATATTCTGCCTCTCTTGAAGATAAAGCAACAACAGGTTGCTTCTTGGAAGACCATGATATAGGCTTGTCACCTGCAAAAGATAGATATTCTGAGGTACTCCTCCTATCATCTTTGCAACCTGCCCAATCTGCATCTGAGTATATCTTGATGTAAAAATTTGAAGTATAAGGAAAATATAAACCTTGATTTTGAGTGCCTTTAAGGTACTTTAAAATCCTCTTGGGAGCTTCCAAATGAGGTGCCCTAGGTTTGTGCATAATTTGGCTTAAGACACTTACTCCATAAGCAATATCAATCCTTGTCAATGTAGCATAGTTTAGGCTTCCCACTATGCTTTGGTATCGTGCAATATTTTCAAGCATATCACCTTCATGAGCACTTAACTTTTGGTTTACCTCCACTGGAGTGCTTGCTACCTTGGCATCCTATAAATGAAATTTCTTTAACATGTCTTGTACATACTTTCTCTGAGTAATATGAATTCCAAAGTTAGTATAGACCAACTCAAGTCCAAGAAAATACTTTAGTGATCCTAGATCACTGATTTTGAACTCCTACATCATTTGATTCTTGATCTGCTTGATGCCATTAGCATCATTACCTGTAAGTATGATATCATGAACATACACACATAGATATATCACCTCTGAATTACTTCTCTTAACAAATAAAGAAGTATTTCTCTACTCATTATGAATTCTTGATCGTGAAGATATGTGGTCAACCTATGGTTTCATGCCCTAGGTGCCTGCTTCAATCCATAAAGAGATTTGTTCAGTTTACACACATGATTTACCTTGATTGGGTCCTCATAGTTAGGATGTTGAGACATGTACACCTCTTCTAAAATCTAGCCATTGAGAAATGCATTTTTTACATCCAATTGGTACATGTTCAAATTCTTTGATGCACCCACTCTTACCAATAACCTGATGGTTGGCATTTTGGCCATAGGTGAGAAGGTTTCTTCATAATCAACTCCTTGGGTTTGTGCAAAACCATTAGCCACAATTCTAGCCTTGTACCTACTTATTGATCCATCATAATTTCTTTTGATCTTATAGATCCATCTAGAACCAATTGCCTTCATAGACTCCTTCTTTGGCACTAGCTCCCATGCATCATTTTCCTTGAGTGCTTCAATCTCCTCATCCATAGCTTCTTTCCATTTTGCCTTGGTCTTTGCCTCTTCACATGATGATGGCTCTTCAAATGACAAGTCTTTTGCAAGATAAACAGAGTGCTTAATAACTAAAGAAGTTTCATACCCATATCTGGTTGGCTTCTTGCTCTCCCTTTGTGACCTTTTGATAGCTTGGTTGGATGATTCAGGTATATCCTCCAACTTCTTCATCTTGATTTTGCCTTTAGACTTCCATGCCTTGAATTCTTCTAAGTTGATGATGTCCTCATCCACTAGCTTGATGTCTTCAATCTGATTTGGCTCCTCCTTCGTGAGGCTTGGAAATTCCTCTTCCAAGTCATAAGGTAGCTTTACTTTCCTGCATTCACTTTCAAACCAAGAATCATTCTCATCAAAGACATCTCTACTGACCATAAATCCTTTTTTGGAAGGATTGTAAAACCTGTATCCTTTTTTATTCAAGTCATACCCTATAAAGATGCACTTCTCTGCCTTAGGGTCTAGCTTACCTCTGATTTGAGATGGTATGTGCACATAAGCAACACCATCCCATCAAGAGATTTTGATGGCAGCCTGTTAACAAGATAAGCGGAAGTAGATACACTCTCTACCCATAAGTAATTAGGTAATTTTTCTCATTTAACATTCACCTAGTTGTTTCAACAATTAGTCTATTTCTCCTCTCTGCCACCCCATTTTGCTTAGGGGTGTGCCTTGTGGTAATTTCTCTTTTGATTACTCTATCCTGCAAGAACGCATCAAACGCATTTGAGAAGTACTCGCCTCCTCCATCTGACCTTAGTCTCTTTAGACTTCTTCCTGTTTGGTTCTCAACAAGTGCAAGATACTTCTTAAAGCAACTGAATACTTCATCTTTGTGCATCATAAAATATAAGATAATTCACCTATTGAATTCATCAATGAAATATACATAATACCTTGATCCAAAAATTGAGGGATCCTTACTTGGTCCCCATACATCTGTATGGACAAGCTCTAGGTAATCCTCATGCATGTAGCCTTTCTTTGAGAAGGATAACCTGTGAGATTTTCCAAACTAACAAGCACCACATTTATAGGTCATGTGTTGCTTGGATACATTAGGTATCCCTGTTGGTGCAAGACAAGCCTATACACATTGGCTTGGAACCTTGGACTCATTGAAGATTAGCATGGATAAAGGATTATCAAGGCTTCACTTAAAGCAAGGCTCATATGAATACATGCCTATATGTTCTTACCTTTTTACCCCTTGTAAAAGTCTAAGTGACTTGTCATTTGTTTGTAATCACTTAAGTCATTCACCTACCTCATTAGTCGTGGAAATTTGAATGTTGAGATGGAGAGAATATCTCCCTACTTTTAGAGGAGAGATTCAAGGGAGCCTAAGTTTGAAATTCAAATTCAAATGATCTCAAAACTTCTATAAAAGATGAAGAAAAAAGTCGCGGGACATATAGACACTCTAGCTCACTCCCCGAGGCATATTTTTCTTTGTAACTCATTGTGTGTGAGGGCTACTCCATTGCCAACACCACAATACCTCATTTAGCTGTGCTTGTCAAGCTAATAAGATTGTACAAACACATTTATCAATAGAAGTATACATTCATTATCTCTGTTTTTTCTGAGTCACCTATTCCAAGTCTGTCAACTTCAAAGGAACATATCTCAGGATCTACTGAACCAAATCAAGTGATCTATAGCTCATTGGAACCAGCTCAAGGTCTACTACAAGCATACAAAATCTCAGAGGATTTCATTCAGCCATTTGGGAGAAATCCGCTTCGAAGTGCACACTGGTATTTGTCTGTAGAGTTCCTGAAAAGTCGGGGGTGATTATAATTTTGCTAAACTTATTTCTCAGTGCATAGTTTATCAATTGAAGTGATTTCACTTGTGATTGGTAGCTTACTAAGTTATATTGATACTCCCAAAAGGAATTGTTCCAATTTTAAGTGTGCTGGACACACTGAGTAAAAGTCTGAGCAGGTATCACTACAAGAATAGAAAGTTTTTTCTTGATTCTTGAAGTATCAAGTTATCTGTTTTGGTTTGATCATTACCCAAACCACTTTCAAAGTACATATATGGTTTCTTTGTGTCATTTGGAAGCTAAGCAAGTGTACTAAGCATATCTGGAAGAAAAAGAGGGCAGGTGTGAAGCAGGTTTTGCAGCACCAACTGATTTCCTGAGTGCATCCATCCATCACTCCCAACAATCCCAAGCACACATTGATCTCTAAATATTTTCTTTGAAGTTCTTTCACCAATATGCCCTAACCTCTTGTGCCAAATTTCAAGCTCTCATAGTGCTTGATCTTTGTGGCTATAAAGTGCAATATATCTTGTATCTTCAAGTTCAAAGCTGAATATTCTACTTGTCTTTCCTCCTTTGCCGATTCTCTTGAATCCATGTTGGGGATCCTCCACAAATGCTCCATATTTATTGAACCTAACTTGCAAACCCTTTTCCACAATTTGTCCAACACTCATCAAGTTTTTTGTAATTGTAGGTACATATAGAACCTTGCTCAATAGATTTCTATTTCCATCAGAGGCCTTAACATTTCTTACCTTGATCTCTAAATGCTTGGTGTCATCACCTATTTGTACTTGATGTTTACCCTTACGTTCCTCAAGATCAAAGAGAAGAGCTACATTGCCTACCACATGGTTTGAGCATCTTGAGTCAATGTAGAAGAGATGATCATCATTTATACCTGGTTTTGAAGCCATATTCATAATCAAAAGAGAATCCTCTTGCTCCTCTGTATAGTTGTTGTAATCTTTCCTTGATTTGTAGCCTCCTTGGTAGTTATTATTATAGTTGTTGTTGTAGTTGTTATTGTAACCTTGATGATGGTTGAATCTTCCTCTTGATTGTGTATATCTACCTCTTTGGAGACTTCTACCTCTCTGATTCTTGAAGTTCCTATAACACTCATCTGTATTATGATTTGACAAACCACAAATATTACAAGGTGAGGAGTTATACGGTCTTCCCCTACCTTGCTTACCTCCTCTGCCCCTACCTCTTGAGTTTCTACCTCTCCCTGCATAGTCGGCTTGAGAGGTTGTTACTTCATCCTAGCCTTCTTGTTTTATCTTTAATCTTTAGACTTGCCTTTATCTATGTATAGGGTAGAAGAGCTATTACCTCTTGATGAATCTCCATTCTTGTTGAGCTTGGCTTCATGGGTAAAGAGTTTCCCCATGAGTGTGGTAACATCTGGAATCTGCATGTCCATGTACAAGTCCATAGTAGTGGTGAAGCTCTCCCATTTGTCATCTGCCTTAATGCCATTGATCACTTGTCTCACAATTTGCTCCTCTTCAATCTCCTCTCTTATGCTTTCCAATTTGTCAGCCACATCCCTGACTTTGGTCACATACTCTGAGATGCTTTTCTTGGGTTGCTTTCTTTGAGTGGTAAACTCAATCCACAATTGGTTCTTCCTAACCATTGTGTTGGAAGAAAAATATGAAGACAATCTTTCCCAAGCTTCTTGGGATGTCTTACAGTTCCTAATGTGTGGAAGAAGAAACTTAGAGATTGAGTTAAGTAAGTATGACCTTGCTAATGCATCTTTGGCACACCATGAATTGAGTCTTCCATGCTCCTCTCTTGTAGATTATCCTTTGGGTTTGAAAATGGGCATATCCTCATCTCCTGAGATGTATCCATAGAGAATCCTTCCTTGCAAGTATTTCTTCATCCTCAAGGACCATGCTTGATAGTTTTTCATGTCCCATTTATCAATGAAAGAAGGAAAACCATCTCCCATTTTATCTTACCTTTGCTCTGATGCCATTGTTGGGAATGATGGATGGACACTCCAAGAAATGAGTAGCTACTGCTAACCCCTCCTTTGTACCAGCCCTATTTGACTTCAGAGTTGTGTTCTAGTCCCTCTTAGCTTTCCAATGACATTAAATAAGTGCCTATATATTTTGGAAATGATGCAAGTAATGTTTGATACAAAATAGACTACTTCCAAATTCAAACACTAATGAAAACCTTCTATTTTTGTTCACACACTTGCTGCTTGTTAAGCTCAGTGCTTCTAGTACAATAGGAATTAGACAATTTCCTTTTGAAGATATCAAATTTGCTTAATGAGCTAATGATTCCAAGTGGAATCACTTAAAATGATTGACTATACACAAAACAATCAAATTAGCAATTTTTGCATTACCCCCGATTTTTTAGGACCTTTATAGAGTTTGGCTAGTGCGTAATTCAACACCCTTTTCTCTCCATCCAATGCATGGACTGTCTTAAAACTTTGTCAACATGTAGATGACTTAGATCGGATTCCAATGCGCTATAGATCATTGAAAATGGTGGAGTATTGACTGAGATATGAGCAATACGAAATGACTGTTCTCAGTGACAATAACAGAGAGATCAACAGATATAATGAATGATCTATTGTATTATGAAACAATGTTGTACATGATCATTGGCATGCTAATCAATGCCCAATGATAGATAGAGATATTCTCTCCAAATGAAGTGGTAGCTTTTCCATCTAACAAACTCCAGGAGTTTAGTGGTAGCTACAAATATTCCTCTAATTCAAATAGACTTTTACAAATGGTAAAAGATAGAATCCATAGCAATGGTTCACATGGGACTTCAATTATTCCACATAGAATCTTTTCTTGCCTAGCCAAGTGTGTAGGCTTGGCATTTGCACCAACACAAGACTCTCACCACCTTGCATGGAAGCAAGAAGGAAGGCTCAAGAGTGACTCTCCTCTCATCCACCCCTACCTCCAATATGTTCAAGCCATTGGCTATCAGCCCCTTGCTATGCCACATGCTTGAAAACATTGAGAGTAAGGAGTCAAGGATCCTAGTCCATGTGTAAAATACAAGCAAAGCAGCTACTCTACTCACACAAAGGAGAAACATGCATAGGCACACGCACACACACCTCACTCACACACTCATAAAGACATAATACATAAATTTAAATAGTCTTGGAGTAAGGGAGAGCATTCTTCCATTCATAAGAGATATTACATGAGAGTACATTGACCAAAAGCTCCCCCTCTTTACAAAAATGAGCCTCTATATATATAGGCTAAGCACATTTCCCCATGTGGTTCTTTGAAAAGTAAAAAAGGGAATATCTCTCTAACTCACATATCTTCTAGGAGATTCCAAAATCAATATTGTAATAAATAAATCCCAAGAAACTCCATGCATGGGATTTTTATGTGGGGAACTCTCAGATGCGCCAAGAAGGTGAAATATTAAAATTCTTCTACACTATGGCATAGGGAAATATTAAAAAGTGCTTTTAGGAGAGTGTTCACATGTAACACTCTAAGTATATACAAAGAAGGTTATTCTCATGGTCTAGGGAGGGTTTCCATGCACCATTGAGGATGTGTGCATACCCTACTACCCAACACATGCTAATAGATTTTTAGCCAAAACCATGAACTCTTTGAAGCACATAAACACTTCACACTTTATCTTCAATGGATATACCCATGCATGCCTGGAAAAATCATCGATGAAAGTCACGAAGTAAAGATAGTTCCCAATAGAAGGTGTCTCCATAGGACCACAAACATCACTATGTACAAGCTATAATTTCTGAGTAGCCGGAACTGAACAATGTTTTGGAAAGGAGGAACGCTACATTTTTCCTAGAATAAAGCCTTCACAAGCATGCTTTCAGAGTGCCTCAAGTTTGGGCAAAGAGGACACTATTTGAGATTTCTGTAGGCATAGCAAACTAGCAAAATTCAAATGACTAAAGCATACATGCCAAAGTTGTGCATCTGACATAGCCTGACAATCATGTACTGCACATGTAGAATCATTTACAAATCTTTCATAGCCTATGAGCTTATACAGCCACGACATAAAATGCCAGAAGCAGTAATGATGTCGCCAGTTGGCAGATCATGAGATGTACGTCTGTCATTAATAAATTTCATAACAAAGCCAATCTTGGCTAATGCAAAATCTAATAACAGCTTTTTCTTGATCCCTAGCATAAACAAAGCATCTCATAAAGTGAAAGAACTACCATCAACAGTAGTCAAAATGATCTTACCAACTCCCATAACAGGATAAGAGGAGTTATTGGGGCATGTTACAGTATTCCCTATAGGGTTAGGCTCGAGTGAAGAGAAGAAGCTACACTGCGAGGTAATTTGTTTGGTCACCCCATTTTCAAAGTACCAAACATCTGAGTCTACTCCATACATGCACTACTCATGAGAAGATGGGTCTAAACTACAAACAGTAGTAAATGCCCATTCTTCATCCTACACAAGATTACGAGACTCTGTTTTTGGTGTAGAGGCCTCTGCAACAACCATTCCATCCTCTTTCTTCTTTGCCTCTTTAGCATCCAATTTTGGATAGCTCTTAATGACATGATCATTTGCTTTACAATATTTACAGCACAATTTTTGCTTTTCTGATTTCTTCTCATCTTTGTCTTCCTTCTTCGAATATGCAGCATTTGCAGATTTCTACTTACTAGTAGAAGAGCTCCATTTTCCTTTGCCCTTTTGATTAGCCATGAAAGATTTCTCTGCAACATGCATAATAGACCTGTTCTGCCTAGATTGGTCTTCATGCAAGAAAACAGAAACTAACTCTTCAAATGTTAAGGCATTTGGATTGACTTTCATCATCAAACTAAGAGTAGAAGCAAAACTCGGATATGAGTCGGGAAGACAATTCAGAACAGTCTGCACAAGTGAACTGTCAGGAGGACTTCATCTGCAAAACTCAATTGTTCCTTCAAATCCTTGATCTTTGTCAGAAAATTATCCATAGAATCACCTTCATTCATGTGCTTACTCTCCAACTAATTTAGGGTTAAGCAACACGAGCCTCATTCCTAGCCTAGTACAATGTGGTAAGTGTATGCCAAGCATCCTTAGCTGTTCTGCAAGAGCAAATGTGAGGAATAATGACACGTTTGATAAACAAAGCTATCAATGCATGTGCTTGAGCATCTTTGGCATCCAAATGAATTTTCTCTATAGTAGGTGCAATAGAAACGACAGCACGAATAGGAATCTGTAGAATATCACCATCTTCGACACCATCTCCATCAAAGGCCATGGCTGAAAGCAGTGATGTATTTCGTATGTTGGTTGTTGAGGATAAGTTGGATGGTACGAATTACCCATTGTGGGCATATATGATGCGCCATGTATTCTTCACAAAAGGACTATGGAATATTGTGCAAGGTGTTGAAAGACGTCCTATTACACCAGTGAATACAAGTACTACAAATATAGGTATTGAAGTTGTAACAAGACGTCTTTCAACACCCTCCATAATATTCCATAGTCCTTTTGCAACCAATACATGGCACATCATATAATCCCATAATGGGTAGTTTATACCATCCAACATATCCTCAACAGCCAACATACAGAATACATCACTACTTTCAGCCACAGCTGGTGACTAAAATACCGTGATGCAAAAAAATGACTATATCTAAAAAAAGATGAACAGAACTACCTTGAGGAGTTTTGCTAGACCTATAGCGGACTTTGAGATGCTTATATTAGCAAAATGAAACTAGTATATATCTTTGGCACAAAAAGATGAAATAGCCTACACAAGCACTACGGTGGTGCATTCAAAGGCCGAAACGAGCTTAGATCGTGATTTCAACACCTTGAGTATGCTCACTAGATTTCATGCGATTCTGAGAATACAACCAGAGAGGTGTCGAGGATGCCCTAAATGAAGCAATGACCTGGTGTAGCTCAGTGATGAGTAGCACCTCCTTTAATGTCAATCCGGGAAGACATGAGGATGGTATGAAGACCTCAAGCAAGTGAAGGCACAAATGTGTGAGTGAGAAGCACACGAACATGCACACACATACACACACGCGCACACAAGGTAAGACAACGAGAGAGAAGCAATGGAGTTCTTTAGATTACTTCCAAAATGCTCATACAACTTCAAATCAATTACAAGATAACCTCAAAAATGAGCTCTCTAGCTCTATTTATAGTTTTTGACTAGGTTTTGGCCGTATCCAGACCTAGTGTCCGGCCTAGTTAAAAATTAGGTTCTAGGCCCCATTTGAAGGCTCAAATGGAGTCTAAACATTATGAAAACTGGTAGGTAGCTACTTCTAATGCTCCTCAAGCTCAAGGACTCCTTGGCTTGCACAAAATGGAGCTACCAAATTATCAAATGGTATTTACAATGGCTTTTAGTGATGAAAATCACTATTTTTGTAGGGATTTCCTCTAACGGTTTGACATACACATCTTCAAGCTTCCTAGTTGCTCCTTCTCCTTATGTGTCCACCTCTTTGATATGCTTTAGCTTCTTGAAAAAATAATGGTCTACTTGCCCGATCTTCTTTGACTACTCTATCTGCTTGTACCTTCTCTTCGCTTCGACTCCCTTCGTTGGCTTCCTTGTCTTGTTAGTCCTTCAGTTCCTTAACTACTGCTAACACCCCCCCCTCTCTCGCATCTATCGTCCTTGACAGACCCTTGTTGGGTGGGTCATTGGATGTAGTACTCCACAACGTCTTTTGCTAAATGATGTTCCGCAATTCTCAACCCTTTGGCCAAGTCAGTGAGTAGAGCATCCCAATCTACAGGCCAGGGAACCTTTGGATGTGGTATACATAGCTTTTCTGAATGGAGAGCTTGTTCCACGACAAATAACTGTAATAGATGAGATGGTCTGGGAATGAATATCTCTGAATGATATTCCCAGAACCCCGTGATAAACATTTCTTCAAACGTCTGTTTGAAGCAAGCAAATAGATACTTTATACGCGCATGCCAGGCATAGACGACGTTAATGGAGGGCGTGGTGCTCATGTCATAGACAAGGTCCTGATTCCCTTCATTAAATCCAATAGCCGAAAGATGAGGTTCTTTGATGTTCTTAAATGTCCTGAATGTAATCAGCACGAGCTCAAAAATTTTTAGGCACATCTGGGACATTCTTGAACCGGACTGCCCAGTGTCAGATGGTTGAAATCATGTAGTTGATTGTGGGTTGGCCATTAGGAGGTGCTAGGTACACATAATTTAACCACTTTTCACATCCTTTAACCGTCAAAACTGTTTTTGTGTACTCCGGCCAAGACCTTCTCTGAAAGACAGGGCAGTAGCATGGATTATACTTGATATATAGAGGCATGTTATTCCACGTGCGTACCATCTCAGGGTAGGTTTAAGCAGGCGGATCCTCCAAGTAGGTTGATGTATATTCCCTTGCTTGGCACTTGCAGGGATATCATCCGGTGCAAACTATGTCGCCGAGGTTGGCTCTTTTGTTGTACGTTGCTTGATTTCAGCATTGTAATCTTCCATTAATACACAGAATGGAACATAGAGATCATCAGACGTGCCAATCCACCTATGATGGGAGAGGTTTCTAAAGTAATCCGAGTTTATGACGACTTCTTCCAATCGTGACATAGATGCTATCTGAACTGCAACTCTCTCATCATGGGTTGTAGCAACCTTTTCCAACCTTTGCATCCATTCAGGCGCTTCGATCTCAATCGTATCAATCTCTTCTTCTGTTTTCTTACCTCCGGGTGTTGGCATGGGAACGTATGGGTCTTCAAAGATCTCCTCCACTTGAATTGGCACTAAGTCTTCAGGTTCTGGTTCCACCAGGAGAGAGGGTTGACGCTCGTATTGTAGAACTTTATTTTGTAGTTCTTCTAATTCTGCTCTGAGTTTTGCGACTTCTTCAGATGTGTCGGCTTCAGTTGTGACTTTGCTTGGTGACTCCTGTTGGGTTGCCAGTTGCTTGAGTAGATAATCTCTTTCTCTTTCCAAGGCTGCGTGGGCTTCCAGGAGGTCGACATGGGTTTCCAAGACGATTTGCATATTTCCAGATGGGATAGCCTTGAATTTCTCTGGGTCGATTTCCTATGGTGAACCCTCCATTGCTGCTTACAAGTTTTCTTCGTTCTGTCTCTGTAGTCGCTTATTTTCCTCGAGTGCTGTAGACATGTGTTTCCGTAATAGGGCCAGGTTGCGTCGAAGCTTGAGGTTCTCTGTTATCTGGGAGTGTAGTAGATCATCAAGTTGTTGTTTTTCTTCTGCATCTGACTGGGGTGGATTGGCCACCAACTGTTCATGTTGTTCCTGTAAAGTGACATACTGTTGTTGTAGTAGCTGCTTTTCCCTCTCTAAGTCAATGAATCGTCCTTGTAATGTTTCATGGCTTCTGAACAGACTTGTATGCTGAGCATCTAGGTGCTGATAATGTTGTTGCAGCTGGTACATACACTGGTACATGTTATTAAATACATTATTAATGGGAGTGGATGCGGGAAAGGTGTTGAATGCAGAAGGGAAGGGAAAAGGAAATGGGAGCGTGTGTGCTGTGCTCGAAAAGGGTGAAGTTGGTGGTGGGAGAATGGGAGATTGTGGACGTATGGGGGGAGGGAGAGGTGCGGAGGTGGGTGATATGTCCATGAGGTCAAAAGTGGATGCAGTCATGGAGTGATTGTGAACATGGGAATTGTGGGTGCGGTGATGGTGGTGAAAGTGTAAAGTGGTGTGTGTAGTTGTGAATATGAACCGCCAGGAAGTGTGATCAGGGGAACGGGGTTTTCTGTGGCTGCAGTTAGAATTACAGTATCAGTGGTAGTGTATACAAGTGAGGTGGTGATAGGGTGTGTGGGTTGACTGACAGTCTGAGCTTCGGTATGGGCAGTGGACTCTAAGGCGGTGACCGTAGTGGTTACACTGGTAGTGGGAGGTGAAGCTGGTGGAGTTGGAGGTAGGGGTGGTAAAGGAGGTGATGGGGGTGCACTGGATGTATGGGCTTCCTCAGTTTCCTGAATGATATGAGCTGTGCCCGTGGTTGTGGATGTGGTGCCCTGTGGTTCTGATACTAAGATATTCATTTGTTTTCCTGATCGAGGGGGACGTCTGCCATATCGTCCCTCCGCTCTTCTGGAGTGTGCAAGAGTTGTATGTACTGTCTCAGGTACCCCCAACGCATCAGAAATCATATCCAGGGTTGCTCGGTATTGCTCGTCCACACCTTCCTCTTCAAGGATTTGGTTCATGAGGGCTTTTCCTGCTGCCAGGGACAGTTTGTGCTGTTCTTGAACTCTCTTGATGGTATCATACAGCTTTTTCAATTCCTTCGTATAAGCCGGGGCACCCTCAAGTTCCTGTAGAACTTCTTGTTCATATTCCTGCTCTTCTTCTTCTGTTTGTCCACCTCGTTCCTCCTCTTGTTCTCCTTCTTCTTCATCCACTTCAACTACCTCTGGTTGTCTAGGATGGGGTTGGTCTGTAGCAGTTTGTTGCCCACTAGCTTGCTCTGCCTTGACTTCCATGTTAACAGCCTTGATTATTCTGGCTACCTCCTCATTAGTTAGGTCTTCTAATGTGAAACCGTGAGGAAACTCTAGGTCAGTTGGTACAGGTGGAAACACCAGATTCCGTCCATCAGTGCTGCGTCTTGGTAATCTGATAGTGAAGGGTTGTACACGCCTCGGAAGTCGTGGAGTTGTCTCGGGTGTCAGTGTCGCATCGTGGGCTTGTGCACAGGGCATCTGAACTGCGCCTCTCATTTTCTTTGATGGAGGCCCTGCAGTTGATAGTCTACGTTGAAATTCCTGTAACCTGGTCCAAATTAATGCCCTTTGAACTGGCACATCATAAGCCAAACATCTATACACAATCCTGGTGAGGGCACAGCATCCATACAGTACCAACTTTTGCTTTTTATACCACCGTTGATGTGCCAAGTGGATTTGGTCGATAATCCAATGCGGCATGTTGATTGTCAAGTTAAAGGCATCTGCCAAATATAGACTGAACCATATCTTCTTGGGTGGCATGGTGAACCGCTCTTGAGCTGGGAACGTGAAATATTGCATGACCATTCGCAAGTGGATGGCGATTGTGGGTGTCATTGCTACCATGTCTTTGAGCTTAGTCAGGTTCCTGTTTTTCATGTTATCCGGGACCATCGTCTCTTTTTCGGTGGGGATATGCATGCCTTTCATGTCAAGAGCTTCCCTCACCAAGTTGTTCGTCAATTTGAAATGCTTTAATTCATTACCTCTGGTAAGTGATGGTAGAACGAAGGTACTATATCCCTTTTTCACTTTGCTAGGGGTCATAGTGCTAATTAAGTAGGAACACCGTAGAAAATCTGGCTTGGGTAACTGAGCCTTGAAATAGTCGTAGAGTCTAGCCTTCTTCCAGATGGGTTTCAGACCTTCATCATTTTGAAGCCTCTCAAATTCCCTGGTGAAAAGATGATATCTGCCCCATTGCCCGTTGAACTCTATCTCGGCCTCCCACATGTAAGTCCTTCACCCAGAGATCCGGCCACATCACTGAACCAATGTGAGTTTTTGTTGACCGGTATTGTGTGCCCCTGTGGAGGATTCTGAATCGGTATGGCGTGTAATGCCCTCAATGCCATTGGGCGTTCCTTCAATTCCTCTTCAATGGGAAGACTTTCAATGTCCACAATTTGGGGGCTGATGCCTACCTGGGAGCTAGTTCCTGCCTCGGCCATGGTGAAGAGACTGATCACCGGTTCATTGAGAATAGACAAATGAATGTTAACATTGCAAATGGACACCAAGCGTTCATGCGTCCCCATTACAACATTAACATGATTTTAGTGAGAGGTTAGTAGGTCAATAAGTGCTTGGGGATCGTGAGTGTAGTTAGTGAATGGATATTCCTAAGAGCTAAATGGAAAAATGCGGTGTATGAGTGATGTAGTGAGTAAGTGGATATGAATTTACAAATGAGGGTCGGAGGTTTAGTATACATTTTGGGCTTCCAAACCAACTGATTTGCTGTTGGTCTTGATTTTGTGGAGACTCTGGAGGGCTTTTTGGGATTGTCTACTTGGAAATGAGGCTTTTTAAGGATCCATTACAAGTGATTCTGCTTGTGCTCATGGACGAATGTGTGTTCGTGCGTGTTGTATAAGAAACGAATGTCCCAATCCTATGAGATATGCTTCTATAGGATTGACAGTTAATTTCAATTTGTGACACTAAGAGAATTTAACAGCACTATGGCTGCACCTGAGTCAATCAAGGATCTTACAGTCCTTGCACCCTTTCCTTGTCCTATCTCTAAGGTTACAAAAGGTCATCTATCAATTATTCTATGAGAACTTATTCCTGAGACTTCACACATTGCCATATGATAACCTGGGTCCGCATAGTCATCTACCCTGGCCTGATCTCTACCCAATCTTCGCAACCTCATCCTTTGGATGTGTTCCAATGCTTCCGCCTGTGCCTCTTCTCGAACTCGTTTTTCTTCTTCCTTGCGTTTTTTGGCAGTGTTGAGTCGATTTAGCATCTCCTCTATCAGCGGTTCTTGATAGAACTTGACTCTGCATCCGCTTATATAGCTAGGGAGAACATCACCTTCTAGTGTAGCGAGTTGAACTGCTCCACTGGTTGAGATCCTATTTATGATCATAGGTCCATAACCCCGCTTCTCTAATTTTCTCGCATGTTGTTTTAGGGTGTATACTAAAACTAAATCTCCTACCTTCAATCCTTTATCCTTCACATGGGCATCAAAGTACGCCTTCTGCCTTTTCTTAGCTGCATATATTCCTGCGGCAGCCCTCAGTCTTGTTTCTCCTAATCGCTCAAGGTCAAAGAGTCTAGAGGAGAGTTCATGACCCATCCACTCATGCTCCTGTGCTACCTTTAGTGTAGGTATCAAGAAGTCCAATGGTAGCACTGCATTTTGGCCAAATACCATCTGAAAGGGTGTGGCTTGGAGTACCGTTTTATAGGCGACCCGGTATGCCCAAACAGCATGATGTAGTTGTTTGTCCCAATTAGAGCGTTTATTATTCACTAATTTGGTAAGCACGTTGCATAGAATCGTATTTGTGCTTTCGGCTTGGCCATTAGCTTGTGGGTGATAGGGGGCAGACTTCTTGTGTACTACCAAGAACTCTTAGAAAAGATTTTCAATAACTTCATTCAAGAAGTGAGTCCCTCTATCACTTACCAGCTCTATAGGTAGCCCGTATCTTGTGAACACATTCTCAAATAGGAACTTAGCAGTTGTCTGAGCATCATTCTTTGTCGTAGCTTTTACTTCTACCCACTTTGTTAGATAGTCTGTGGCAACAATGATGTATTCAGCATGTGAAACCTTAGCTGGGGGATTAATAGGACCTACGAAGTCTATTCCCCACTTAGAGAATGCACGTCCACCCATCATAGGTTTCAGTGGCATCTCATCCTTGTGTATAGGGTACTAAGTTCTCTGACAGACATCACACCGTTTCACATAGGTATGTGCATCCATGTGAAGGGTCGGCCACCATAAGCCTGCAAATAAGATTGCCTTGATCACCCAATCTTGTCCAAAATGTCCTCCTGCTACACCTTGGTGAGAAGTTTCCAAGATCTTGAGATATTCGCTCTCATGGACACATAGTCTCAGGTAACCATCTTTACCATGCTTGTATAGATTATCACCAATGAGTGAGTAATCCAAGGCTTCTTGTTCTAGACTTCTTTGTCTGGCGAGTGTCATATCTTGAGGGAATGTTCTCGTCCTCAGGAATCTACTAATGGTTCACTCCAATCTGGCACTATGGACACTTGATAAAGAGTGGCATGCTCCACAGGTGGTTTAGTGCAATAGATTGGGCATTCCTTGCACAACTTGTGGACATCAGCCTCCATAGTCGGCCAATGCACTCCGAGTCTCCTTAGAGTCTGTAGGGTTCATTGCTTTGAGTAGTGTTGCTCTAATGCACCTACATGTGCCAGTTGCAACCATTTAGCGTACTCGTCCTCTTCCACACAACAAGCTAGGATTCCTTGATTTGTGTGCTTGTACATACTTCCTGCCATGATCTGGTATTTTTGGGCTTTTATTATCTCCCTATCTTGAGTGTTTATGACTGGGTGATTGGGCCCGTATGTCAATACTGGTACTAATGGCTTAGCCCACTGAGGTACAACTTCCAAATTAAACAAGTAAGAATCAGGAAGGTCATCTAATACTCCTTGTGCGGCTTCTCCAGATGTGAGCCTAGAGAGATGGTCTGCTCTCAAGTGAGTCTTCCCTTTCCTCACCACGACCTCAAAGTCATATTCCATTAGTAAGAGAAACCATCTTACTAATCGGCCTGTATTGCATGGTTTGTTTACCAAGTACAATAATGCCTGATGATCGGTAAAAAATTTAAACTTATTTGCAAGCAAATAGTGTCTAAACGTTTTAGCTGCATATACCATGCCTAATCCTTCTCGTTCGGTGGTGGTATAGTTCCGTTCAGCTACATTCAACTGTCTACTAGCATAGGCAATTGGAAGATCCATATTACCTTCGCCCGTAGGTTGTGCGAGTACACACCCAATAGCATAATTGGATGCATCTACATGAACATTAAAAGGCTTATTCCAATCTGGTGTGGTAAAGATTGGTGCTGAACATAACCTTTTTTTGAGCTCGTTGAAAAAGTTTTCACATTCATCAGTCCACTCAAAGTTAGTCAACAGTCCATACAGAGGCTTTGCTATGATGGCATACATGATAAACCGTCGGTAATAACCACAATGCCCCATGAAAGCTTGTACTTCCTTGACATTGTTTGGCTTAGGTAGCTCGGCGATGGCTCTTACTTTATCTTCATCGGTGGATATGCCATTCTTTAACACTATGTGTCCTAGAATCTTGCCTTGCCTAACCATGAAAACACACTTTTCTGGGTTCAAGCAGACTTGATACTCTCGACATTTGTCAAAGATTTGTCTGAGTTCAGAGATATGGGTTTGTCTAATGTTGGAATGAGCACAGAGGTCATCAACATAGACTTCCAAATTCTTCCTCAAGAACTCTTTAAACACGTGGCACATCAGCCTCTAAAAGGTTGCAGGAGCATTAGTAAGCCCAAATGGCATTACTCGAAAGGCAAATATACCCCACTCTGTGGCAAAAGCCGTTTTATGCTGATCGTCTGGGGCTATGGCTACCTGATTGTAGCCCGAAAATCCATCAAGGAAGCTATACACTTCCTTGCCCGCTACCCTTTCTAGTAGATGCTCAATTATAGGAAGCGGATAGTTGTCTCGAATAGTGCATTAACCTTCTTCAAGTTAATGCACACGCGTAGCTTTCCATTCTTCTTGGGTACAACTACAATGGGGGATACCCACTCGGTGTGCTCAATTTCATAGATAAATTCAGCTTCTACCAGTCTATCTATCTCCTCTTTGATCTTGGCAGCATAATTATCATTGTATGTGTATGGCTTTTGCTTAGAAGGTTTAGCATCTGAGGTCATGGGGATTGTGTGTGAGCATATGTCCGGCTCTACACCTTTTAAATCCTTGTAACTCCAAGCAAATACATCTCTGTATTCTCTTAGCAAGGCTATTAATGCATGCTCTTCTTCCTCTGTTAGGTCATGGCCTATGTACGTGCATCTCTCCTCTCCTTCTTCTAGGGCTACCACTATTTTCTTGGTGGTTTCTTTGTGATCATAGGCCTCTCCTGATTGTGCCTCTCGTTTAGGCATTCTTATCATGACTCTCCTATCGTCTATCTCATACTTTTTAAAGTTTTTAGGGACCTCAAACAAAGATTCTTCTTCCTCCAGGGGAACTTCTTTCTTCTTCCATTTCTTGCTATCATTATTAGCAGTCACTTGTGTGGTTAATCATACACCGTTTGTTATCTCTTTGTGTCTTTGAGGTTGGAATTCTACTTCATAGAAGTATTCTTCATCTGATGCAAAAGGTGGGTCCATAATGATTGACTCTAGATCGGAGTCACTTGCATCCTCAAATGCATCAGGGTTAGGTTCACACTCTTCTAAAACTGCATCTCCCATGATTGGCTCTACGGAGAAAACTGATATGTCATAGCCATCCTCATCACAGTGTGGTGTCCATTGTTCTTCATTGATGGCTACATCCATGATTGCTAGGATCTCTGCCCAGCCGTGGGGTTCAAATTCTTCATCAGGAAATACTACAAGTGCATAGGCTGGGTCTTGAATGGATCTATGGGTTTCTTTTGCACCTATCTCTCTAGCCTTTTCTCTCTTCTCTTCTTCCACTACCACTTTACACATCCATAAGTGAGTGTCTTCATGCATCCATGAGGATCCTGATCCTATGGAGTGCACAGACTCTGTATCATCTTTGGCTCTATGAATAGGATTCCATTGGATAGGAGGGACATCTCTATGAGAGTAATCTTTGAGATTAACCTTGTTCGTGACACCTAGGTGTTGCAAATACAAGGAATTGGTTCCCCAATCTTGTACCACTTGCAACTGGCGCATAAATGGTCTTCCCAAAATCATCTCATAGGCATGGTTCTTGCTAAAATCATAGATAGCAAACGTGTGCTCAAACTCTACACCACATGTAGTGAGAGTTATTCCTTCTAGTAAACCTAGGGGTCTTTCTATGTGACCATCAGCCATCTGCAATTTCATTCTCGTTGGCCTGAGTGTTAGCTTGCCCCAACGCTTCCATAGGGAAGTGGTAGCAATTGCGACTCCTGCACCAGAGTCTAGAATTGCCTTGGTTGTGTACCCCTGATGGGTAATGGGGAGGTATGTGTTTCCTTCTTCTCCTTCACTCATGTCTCCTATCCTGTCTAGAGGAATTTCTGGCACTGTCCTATGAGAACCTACCTGGGAATGAGGTTTTGCTATCTCTGGTACTTGTTTGGCTACATGTTTCCATAGTTCTGGCCTTACTTTGAGTAGCTCTTCTAAAGTGAGGTTACACTAGACTTTAGTGTTTTTCACTACCTCTGTATTCCTAGGTATTATCGAGTCTTCGTTTCTGACCATGACTGTGGGTGCTCTCATACAAGTGGACTTAGCTTCCCATGGGCCTGTGAAGTGGGGTAATTCATGTAAAGAATTAGACTCAAAGTCTAATCTCTCTGGAGACTGGGTGCTCTCCTGCTCTCCATAAATGGAGGGAATATCTTGTGGGAATTGATCATGTGCATCATCCACAAGTTCAATGGGAGGAGGGACTTCACTTTCTTTAGCCCATTTGTCTTCTTGAATCTCTTGTAGGAATTCTGGTGTGAACCGATTCATAGAAGAAGAGGTGTCTGGCTCCGTGGAGTTAGGCACATAAGCTTCCTGGGGAGGAAGGCTTACTCTCTTACTTGTCTTGCCTTTACTTGGAGGGGTGGGTTCCTTTTCTGATTGTGCAATCAATCTTTCCAATCTTTCTAGCAGTCCCTCAAAGTGCAACTACGTCTTAGCTGAACTAGAGATGTTAAAGAGGCGACTGGTTTCAAACATGGTTTGAGCCAATTCCACCATCTTAGCACAAATTTTGGTTCGTTCAAGCTCTAGTTCTGCTCTAGGGTAACATTTTTCATGATCGGTTACGTTTGGCCCTTCTTGGATTCTGGCCTAATATGCCTTAAGCATCATATTTAGGTCCTCCAGAGTGGGATCGACTAGGAGTGATCCTACTCTAGGGGGTGGTGGGGTCGTATGAGGTGGGTTGGAAGGTGGTGGGTCGGATGGAGATGGGGATGGTGGTGATGGAGTAGTGTGAGAGGGAGTTTGAGATGTAAGTTCAACTATCCTGGCTTTTGTTTCTCTTAGGCTTTCCTCGAGTTCGATCATCTTCTTAGCCCATTGCCTCTTCATTCTTTCTCTACTATCTCTCCAGGCTCTAGTCCTCTTCTTGGTTATGCTCTCTGTTTCACTAGCCTCAGCATTTTTTTCCTAGCCTAAACTTTGGTTTTGCTGCAAGGCTTGAGCTCTAGTGACTACCTATACTGGTGTAGTGGAAGTCACACTTCCTGTAGAGTCTACTACTAACCCAATAACATTGATATGAGTGATTTTTGGCATATTATTGGGATTCTTTGGGCAATCTCGTAAGAGATGCTCCTTTCCACAATCTTGGCAAAAGCCTTGGATTGTCACTGACTGGGATTGTGTAGATGGAGGTTAGGGGCAATCACGAATGAGATGATCTCCCTGACATCTGTAGCATGGTCCTCTAGGGAATGGGGGTCTTACTTGCCTAGGTTGAGGTCTGAGGTTGGGGTTTGTATACATGACGTTTGCGTAATCTGACTCCCAACTAGGTTCACTCGGTTCCTCAATATAATAGGACTCACCATGTTCAGGAGATTGCATGTAGTAAGCCTATGGACTATCTATGTGAGTGGAATCAAAACTTTGATCACTCGGGTCACTTTCTGAAAGCAATGGAGTCACTAGGACTATGGCTCTATTCAAATTTTCCTCCGTAGCTGCATACTTTACAGGAATCACATTAGCTGGAGCAGGAGGTTGTTGAGCTAACACAGGTTGAGGCCTTTGTTGGTTTTGGTAGGGTTGTTGATAGGATTTTTGTGGTCTACCATATTGCTGTGGAGGGTACTGGTTCTGGTATCTACCCTGTTGTGGATAGGGCTGAGGGTAGGTTTGCCTAACCGCTTGCTTATTGTATGGGCAGTCTTGTGCTGTGTGATTTGTGTATCTCCGTTCTATAGTGCAATATTGGCTACTAGGGTTCACTTGGGGTTGAGCCATGATGGGACATACGTTTGATGGTCACCACCGCAAGTATAGCACCTCTTTACTAGGGCAAACCTTGGGATTTGTTTGCTAGTGACACCTAGTTTTTGAGCTACTATCTCAGCAAGTTCCTCAATTGATGTGGATTGCGAGGAAGAGAGACTAGAGGCACTATCAGAATCTTTGTAGATTTTGGAAAGCTCTAACTCCTCCCCTAGGTTATCCTCGATATCGATGCACATGCGTACACACTCTTCTATAGTCCTAGGGTCCTTCAAGTACACATATGATCTCAATTTGGTACTTAGCAATCCATCCAAAAATAAAGACACTTGTTTGGCTGGTGTGGGAAACTCAGGAACAGGGCATCTCTCAAGAAATTGCCTAAACCTTCTTCCAGCAAGTCTCACGGTCTCTTGAGGGGTCTGCTTGAAGCTATGTATCAATGAGGAAGTATTATGCCTTATGCCACTTTTAGAGAATTCAGTGATGAAAGCCTCTAAGAGTTGGTCTATGCTCCTGAACTGTCTCTCATTCAATGGTTGAAACCATGTAAGGGTTGTGTTCCTAAGGGTTAGACCAAAGGCATTATACTGCATGAAGAGGTCTTCAACTTGTTCAGCTCTCAAAACTTGCCTAAACTCAGCCACATGATCATATGGGTCTCCAGTGCCATCGAAGTAATTCTTCATGGACTTAACTAGTTGAGTCGGTCTCAGAGTCCTCGTGTGCTCTCTGGGTCTTGGTAGAGGGAATTAATCCGCCTTCCTTTGGTTCCTTGGGGCTCTAAGTCCCTCAGGTTCCACTCTATTTGCTTCCGTTCTCGTTCTTTCTCTTCCCACTGGGTTGGCAAAGCTTACCTCCGGTCTATCTCTATGTCTGTCTCTTTGAGTTCTGTGAGCTTGGGATGTTCCAGCTCTTGGGTGACCAAAGGACATATTCAATCTTGGTTGGGGGAAAATAAATTCACCTTTCCAAGTGTAAGCATGCCTATCATTTTCTGTAACCACAAAGATCCTCTCTGAAGCGTGATCTAAGTAGGTCACTCTGCCCAGGCTATCAGGATCTTTGAACTCATATATCATGATTGTTCCTACCTCATTTGGTTGATCAAATCTATACCTCCAAAAGGCTTCATCAGTCTCTCGGTTCAGGAGTAGATCTATGCTCTTATTGTCTTGGGAAATCCACTCTGGTGTGATAATCCTGGTGAGAACAGATTTGCCTCGGGGGGTTCTAGGTTCTACACCCATGTTTCCTTGCTCCAGGTCACCTAAGTCCGTTTCTGGGATCACATTCCCAAATTAATCTGTCCGGATGACTAGTGACTACATATATGGTTCCTTCCTTGTCTAGGTATGCTCCGTTTTCAAACTTGATAGCTGGGTGCTCTAGTCCAATGGATTGGTCAGGGTTTTTAATCTGGACCACATATCTTCCTAGGCCATCCTCATAGATGCTAGCACCTAATCGGTTGGTCCTAAGGTATTCAAGTTGCTTCTTGTAAGGGCCTTCTACCCTATGTAAATATGGCATACCTGAACTTCGTGTAGGTCTCTCCATACCGTGGGACATCTCTAACTCACTAGTTTCAGAGCTAGGGTAGTGTGAATAATGGCTCAACTGATGGGCCCAAGACCTAGCAGTATGGTTAACACTAGCCTCTGAAGATCTAAGACTTTGTCTATCTCTTCCTAGGTGTCGCCCTGATCTAAGGTTCATATGCTTAGCTGAGCAATCCCAATTTTACCCAAGGTACAACCTTGTTGCTGAGTTCTTTTGTATCAGTCACTTGATTCTTTTTAGTTGATTATCGTGTTTACGATCTTGTCTGATATCACGTCGTCAGGAACACTTGAGTTAATTTCCGCACTTGAATGTTGATCGTCTCACGTTAGGTCCTTTTCCTTTAAAGTTGTCGGTCACACACAGGTTATCTCTTGACTTGGACTTGATTTCTTAGATAGTCTTGACTTGTCTCGTGCCTATCGTTGCCCTGACTTACTTCTAGTACTACTCGCACTTAACCTAAGCTAGAAATGGACAGAGGGCGTTAAGAATATTCCAACCTCTCTTGCAGATCCTATGCTCTTTTGGTGCTCAAGAACCCAATTCTCAAGCTTTCGGATTACCCCTTGCTTTGGATGCCTTCTAGTGCTCTCAGTGGGCCTGTAAAAGTCCCAAAGTTAGCTCAAGACTTAGATTCAAAGGACACAAAGAATCACTTTCATTCATGTAATTCAAAGATCAACTATTCTTTTGGTTTTATGGAAAACAACTCTGAAGACCCCTTAGCTTTTC
Organism: Ceratopteris richardii; assembly: GCA_020310875.1. NCBI lineage: Eukaryota > Viridiplantae > Streptophyta > Polypodiopsida > Polypodiales > Pteridaceae > Ceratopteris > Ceratopteris richardii. Next base: position 161,625,299 of record CM035419.1, on the reverse strand, counting down.
TTCCCCACGAGCTTTCCAACAAAACAAGAATCACAGCAAACTGATTTCGTATGAGAAAGTTACACGAGTTCAGGGTTTTGAGACTAAAACAGGGTTCAAACTGGCTAACAACTCACATGATTTTTCTCAAAACACATGTGTAGGGACCTCACAAAATGCCAATTAATAGACAAGTATGCCCAAAATTATCCCCAAATCTTGGAATATAAAACCCTAAAATTTTAGCCGAAAAAGCCTCTCAATTGCGATCCACAGGTCTGTCAATCGCGATTGACAGAGTCGGTCGTGGGTCCTGTCAATCACGATTGATGGTGTCAATCGCGATCGACACGTTTTTCGGGATTTTCACCGTAATTTCAGTCGATCGGGGATGTGTCCGTCGCGATGGACACGTGGCAACGCGAGAAATTCAGTCAATCGTCAAAATTCAGTCGGTCGCGATCGACGGTGTCAACTGCGATCGACAGAGGTGTCAGTCACGGCTGTGGTCGCGATCGACGGTGTCAATCGCGACTGACAGGGTCAGTCGGTCGTCTCTATCGGTCACGATCGACTGAATCTGTTGATCGTGGCTGTCGATCGTGATCGACGGTGTCAATCGGGATTGATAGAAAAACATGGAATTTTTTAGTTTTTTCTAGTGATTTGGAATGTGCTCCTTGTGCATGTCATGGTGGTGCACTTTGTTTTACCAAAAGGCAAAATTTTCTGTTGATCGCGATCGACAGAGGTCTGCGACACAGAGACAGTTCTGAGTTCGTCCGTACCTACGCAGCGTGCTGGAGGGGATGATACAACTGTACCTGCAAGATCACTCAGAAAACAGGCAAAAAGCAATGCACACAATTCGATCTCTCGCTCTCTCTCATAAGTGAAATGAGGGTAATGGAAGGAAGAAGGTGATATGATCAAAAACTGAAATTTTTCGTGATGGTGGAGATGGAGGTGGGAGGTGGTGAGGATGATGATGGTGATGATGCTGATGAAGTAAGAAAGAGAAAAAATAAGAAGAGTAAAGAAATTACCTACAACGCCAACATCTCCAGTCTACGTCTTACCATCACACGCTCGTCCTCAAAGCTCGATCCCCGGCAAGGGTGCCAAAATTTGGTGTAGCTCAGTGATGAGTAGCACCTCCTTTAATGTCAATCCGGGAAGACGTGAGGATGGTATGAAGACCTTGAGCAAGTGAAGGCACAAATGTGTGAGTGAGAAGCACACCAACATGCACACACATACACACACGCGCACACAAGGTAAGACAACGAGAGAGAAGCAATGGAGTTCTTTAGATTACTTCCAAAATGCTCATACAACTTCAAATCAATTACAAGCTAACCTCAAAAATGAGCTCTCTAGCTCTATTTATAGTTTTTGACTAGGTTTTGGCCGTGTCCAGACCTAGTGTCCGGCCTAGTTAAAAATTAGGTTCTAGGCCCCATTTGAAGGCTCAAATGGAGTCTAAAAATTATGAAAACTGGTAGGTAGCTACTTCTAATGCTCCTCAAGCTCAAGGACTCCTTGGCTTGCACAAAATGGAGCTACCAAAATATGAAATGGTATTTACAATGGCTTCTGGTGATGAAAATCACTATTTTTGTAGGGATTTCCTCTAACGGTTTGACATACACATCTTCGAGCTTCCTACTTGCTCCTTCTCCTTATGTGTCCACCTCTTTGATATGCTTTAGCTTCCTGAAAAAATAATGGCCTACTTGCGCGATCTTCTTTGACTACTCTGTCTGCTTGTACCTTCTCTTCGCTCCAACTCCCTTCATTGGCTTCCTTGTCTTTTTAGTCCTTCAGTTCCTTGACTACTGCTAACACCTGCTTTGATAGCACGTGAATAGCACATGGAAGAAGAAGAAGCTTGGAGCACAACACATAATACTGAATGTATTACCACTAGAATGTACAAAGATAAGTAGCTCATTAGGGCAATAGGCGTATATACAAGCCAAGGGAAAAAACCCCCTAAAGAGGGGAAAAGGTGCCTTGACAATCCTAGAGTGTTCACACACATCACGACCTAAATATATCAACAAGTTTGTTAAATAGATGATGATGATCATGACCTAGTTGCATACACCTTGAATGGGCTTAGGGATGATGAAAAGTGGATGGCCTTGACAACATTTTTTTATGTTAGAGATACTCTTTCTAACTTTGGGCAGTTGGTGGTCTTGATGGTCACTAAGGAGATGTATATTAGAGGCTTAAAGAGAACGGTAAATGAAGCCTAAGTTTTCCATGTAGGTAAACATAGAGGAAGGAGAAGGAACCAAGGCCAAGGAAGAATTAAACAAGAGAGAGGACCAAATGGCTATCGTGATTAGAACCAAGGAAGCAAGTACTCTTTATCAAGTGGGAGAGGCAAGTTCAAAGCTAAAGGAAGAAGGTTCAACTAGAACAAAGAAAACCAAACCTAAGAAGGTTGCTTCATTTGTGGCACGTATGGCCACTATGCAAGGGATTGCTATCAAAGGGAGAAGAAAAATTCAACCTAAAAAGTTCAAGTTAATTATGCATCTAATTCAAATGAAAATGAGAACATGCTAGCTATGATGTCGATGAGTGACTACAAGACACAAGGATCACGTACATAGTACATTGATAGCTGATGTAGCAACCACATGGGTTGCAGCAAGGAGTTCTTCACAAACATGCAGGGGGCAATAACCAAAGGGCATGTATGCTTCAATCACGCAACCTATTTCACATGTGGAAACATGAAATTATCAAAATTGGGGCTATGCCACAAAAGGTATATGCATATCAATAGTCAATGATTGAAGGACATAGAGAAGAAGAGGTTAGTGCTAGAATTACCTAATCTCTATAATCAAAACCTTAAAGTTTTATGTGAAGCTTGTCAATTGGGAAATGAGATTAGTTTGCCATTCAAGAACAGAAATTATGTGAGCATCCATATATATGTTTGGGAACCAAAAAAGGAGAACTCAATTGAAGGTAATGGGTAATCTGTAACTTTCATTGTTGATTGTACAAGGATAACTTGGATCTATTGTATGAAGCATAAATCAGATTTCTTTTGTTACTTCAAGAAGTTCAAAGCCACGATTGAAAGAGAATGTGATAGATACATCAAGTGTTTAAGGTCACATGGAGGTGGAAAATACTTCTCCCATGGCTTCTCTGAATTCTTGGAGACTAATGGCATCAAAAGAAAAATCACATGTAGGTACTAACCACACAAGAATGGTAGAAAGGGAAAATAGGTACATTGAAGAATGTGATCAAATGCACCAACCATAGCTATATGTATTATGAATAGGGCTCCCACAACAAGTATACATGCTACCACACATTATGAAGCTTGGTATAACATGAAGCTATATATATATTACACTTGAGAGTCTTTGGTTGTGCATGTTATTGGCTGCAAATGAATTAATGACCAAGCTTGATGATAAATAAAAAAGGTGTGTCTTTATAGGGTATGCAATTGAAAATAATGAATATAGGTGTTATGACCCCACAATAAAAGATCTAAAGGTATGAAGGGATGCCATATTTGATGAAAGTTTACCTTGGTATGCTACAAATATATCTATGCAAGATAATGAAGATGAAGAAAAGAGAATTTCAAGGGATGAACTAGAGAGCATGGTTCTTTGTGGACCAAAGGATTAAAGTTTTCAACCATCATGGGATAAAAGTAATCCTACATCAAATCAATTAATTGACTTAGGGGGTAAAGGCAAGGCCAAAAGTACAGAGATAGAAGAAGATGAAGACCTATGGATTGAGCTCAATACAAACCACCATGGGAAGAAGGTCGAGAGCTCAAAGACCAATAAAAAATATCCAAGTGAGTGGAATAGTGAGATAAGAAGGTATGATAGGCTAAGGTATCTAGTTGAAAGATCTATCTATGGTTCCTTTATGGCTAGACATCATGCTTACATGATCAAGGTTTTTGAAGACTGACATGCTTTGAATAAGAAAACACATGCAGGTAATGGAAAGAAGCTAGGAAGGAGGAGATCAAGGATTCGGAGGAAAATCACACTTGGACTCTCGGGCCAAGGAAAAAGGATATGAATATAATTGGAAACAAGTGGGTTTATATGGTAAAGAAGCATTTGGATGGTGTTGGGTAGTAGGGTATGCACATATCCTTAATGGTGCATGGAAACCCTCCCTAGACCATCAGAATAACCTTCTTTGTATATACTTAGAGTGTCACATGTGTACACTCTCCTAAAAGCACTTTTTAATATTCCCCTATGCCATAGTGTAGAAGAATTTTAATAGTTCACATTTTTGGCACATCAAGGAGTTCCCCATGTAAAACTCCCATGCATGGAGTTTCTTGGGATTTTTTTGTTACAAGATTGATTTTGGAATCTCCTAGAAGATATGTTAGTGAGAGAGATCTTCTCTTTATGACTTTTCAAAGAAGCACATGGGGAGATAGCCTATATATAGAGGCTCATTTTTCTAAAGAGGGGGAGCTTTTGGCCAAAGTGCTCTCATGTTATATCACTTATGAATGGAAGAATGCTCTCCTTTACCTAAAACTATTTACGTTTATGTATTGTGCCTTTCTGAGTGTATGAGAGTGAGGTGTGTGTGTGTGTGCCTATGCATGTCTCTCCTTTGTGTGAGTAGAGTAGTTGCTTTGCTTGTATTTTGATGAAGAGTGTTAATCTCCAAAGAACAAGCTATCCTTGATGTAAGAACACTTCTATATCAAGAATAACTCAAAACCTTTACCAATTTGAAGGACCAATACCATATTATCAAAATTTTGAACTAACTCTGAAGAGAGTCACTACTCAGAAAAGTTTATTGCACATAACTCACTCATTGATTGATCAAATGTGTAAAGTTTTTTTTATGAAACTTTGTACAAACTATATATTGTGCACCTTCTCCAAGTTAAATCATCTCAAAAAAATCAGTAGATCTTGAGGAATGATCCAAACAATCAGCCTATGTCTGAAATTGTCCTCCTGTATAGTCGACTTTGACACCTACAACTTCTAACACATGATTCTCCCAAATTAGAACCCATTTAATCAAATGCTTTTAGCTGTAGATGGCTTACCTTCCAACTTAGATTTTGACTCCTCATTTGTGCAAAACTTAACAATGTGCACTAAGAACTGATCAATTCTTTGACCATCGAGATTGTGCCTATTTCAGAAGACACTCATAACTTCTTCACATACAAATGTTCCTACATGTAATTCTCTTAGCCTGTTATCAATTAGGCTCTCTTATCTTAACCATAGAACTAAGTATGAAATTAGACATCTTCAAAAGGAGTTCTAAAATGATCAAGCATAGAAGGAGAACATAGCAAAATATGGGGCGCAATTTTTTCTTTTACTCAGAAAATTTACATCTGAATGATGAGAGATATTCACTTCACTTTTAAAGTGTCTAATGGTTCTCACAACCTCTAATTCTTCATCTCTCATGCTCACTCATACTTGCCCCGACTTTCTCCTTGTATATATAGGCATATATGTACAAGCTTATGACCATAACGAAAGATATAAGTGAGCTAACTACAAGTCTAATGTACATATGTATACAAGTCTTCATTTCCTGAATGTGCACTATCTTTAAGCTTAATAGGCTAATCTTTTCTTCAATCCTTCATCCAAAACATCAATTGATAGTTTTCATGCACCAACATTTCCCCCTCAATCATCAATTGAGGTTTTCTCTATCTTCTTTATACCTGCCATGTCTTTAAATCTCTATAGCTTTGGTCCATCCAAGCTTTTGGTTAGCATATCTGCAATCTGATGTTTTGTTGAAGTATGTATGACTTCAATCTCCTTATCAATCACCTTCTCTCTTAAGAGGTGATATTGAATCTCAATGTGTTTAGTCTTGGCATGAAAAACAGGATTAGTAGCTAGATACAATGAACTCATATTATCTCCATGAATAGTGGGTGTACTCTGAATGATGTCAAAACTCTTCATCAGAGTCTTCAACCATATGACCTCCTTTGTAGCTTCAACCATACCTTTATACTCTGCTTTTGTAGATGATAAAGAAATTTTATGTTGCTTCTTAGAACACCAAGAGATTAGCTTATCTCCCACATAACACAAGTATCCATATGTTGATCTCCTATCATCAAGATTACCTGATCAATATGTATCACTATATATCTTGATGTTTGTATCTGATGTAAAACCATAATACAAACCTCCCTTGAGTGTACCCTTAATGTATCTCAACACTCTTTGTCCTGCAACCCTATGTTCTTTCCAAGCACAATGCATGAATTGAGACAACTCTCCAATTGCATATGACAAATTAGGCCTAGTTAAAGCAGCATATATTAGAGTACCAACCAAACTTTGATATAGCTTCATGTCCTTGAATTCTTCTCCTCCATATCTGCTGAATTTGTGATTCACCCCCATTGGAGTAGGTGCTACCCTCCAATCTTCCATTTTAAACTTGATCAACAAGTTCTTCAAATACCTTTCTTGAGTCACATATACTCCATCTTGAGTATATGAGATCATCATGCCCAAGAAATATGAAAAGTCTCCCAAGTCACTAATCTTGAACTCTTTCTCCATTTGTTTCTTGAGGCTTTGTATGCCCTTCTCATCTGCACTTGTAAGGACTATATCATCAACATATATGCACATGTAAATGAACCCATCATCACTTGCTTTGACAAGCAAGTTACTATCAGCTTTAGATACTTGGAAACCAAGTTCCTTCAAGAACTTTACAAGTCTATAATTCCATGCCCTTGGGGCCTGCTTCAAACCATACAAAGCTCTCTTGCGCTTATGTACATATTCTGAATACCTTTTATCTCTAAACCTTTGTGGTTGCTCCATGAAAACATCATCTGAAATATAACCATTAAGGAAAGCATTCTTCACATCTAATCAACACAATCTCCAACCTTAACATGTAGAAATGGCTATGAGTGTCCTGATAGTTGTCATCTTTGCCACAGGACTATAGGTCTCATCATAATCTATACCATATGTCTTAGCATACTCTTTCACAACAAGTCTATCTTTATACCTAGGCACACTTCCATCTGCATACCTCTTTGTCTTGTAGATCCACTTGCATCCAATGATCTTCTGACTATTTGGTTTAGGAACCAAATCCCATGTCTCATTCTCCATCAATGCATCATACTCTTCTTGCATAGCTTTCTCCCAATTCTCCTTACCTTTTGCCTCCTCATATGTAGAAGGGTCTTCATCTGCTTTCACCATGTAAGCATAATCTTTAGTAGTCAAGAAAGAAGTGTCATAGCTATACCTTGTAGGTTGCCATTTGTGTCTTGATAACTTTCTGAGTTCTCCACTTCTTGAGGTTTCTGGTTCATCACATTCTGGATCAAACCTTGGCACTTCTTCAACTTCAACTTGTACTTCATTGTTCTCTTCTTCATCAAATATATGAACCTTTGATTTATCTTTCTTTCGATTCAAAACTTCTTCATCACCTGCATGATTTTTTATTGTACTTGCATACCAAGTACCTTGCTCATCAAATGTAACATTCTTTGATACAAGGAATTGCTTTGTGGATGGACTCCACAACCTATAAACCATTCGTTTATCATCATATCCAATGAACACATACTTTTTAGCTTTAGGTTCCAATTTATTCCTCAACTGAGATGGCACATATGCATAAGCCAAACATCCAAACACTTTGCAATGATCTTAGGTAGGTCTCTTACCCCACCAAGCTTCATATGGTGCCATACCCTGCAAAGCTTTACATGGTAACCTATTAACCAAGTATGTAGCTTTATTTATAGCCTCAGCCCACAAAAAATTTGGACAATTTTTCTCCTTCATCATTGATCTTCCAAACTCAAAAAGAGTTCTATTTCTCCTTTTTTGCTACACCATTTTGTTGAGGAGACTACCTGCAAGTAACTTCTCTTTTTATACCTGCTTTCCATAAGTAATCACTGAACTCATTAGAGAAATACTCTCCCTCTCCATCTCACCTTAGTCTCTTCAACTTTTGACATGTGATTCTTTCTGCATACACATGATAATGTTTAAATGTATTGAATACCTCTGATTTATCTTTGATCACATATATAGTGATCCACCTTGTAGCATCATCAACATAAATCACATAATATCTTGAACCATTTATACTAGAATCCTTTGATCGTCCCCACATATTTGTGTGTATCAACTCAAGATTCTCTGAATACATGAAACCATGCTTAGAATATGATTGTTTATGAGCCTTACCTAATTGACATGCCTCACATCTATATGTCATATGTTGACCTGCAACATTAGGCAAACCAAGCACTGAACCATTGTTAAACATATGCTTAATACATCTTTCATTGAAATGTCTAAGCCTTTTATGCCAAAGATCTATTGTTGAGAGCAGTATGGGCACCCAAGGACTGACTAGACAAGGAAGCCAGTGGAGAGAGTCAAAGCGAGGTGAAGGATTGAGTAGACAAAGCAGTCGATGCAAATCTGGTAGATAGGCCCTTCAAATTTTTCCAAATCAACATCTTTATAACAGTGATTCTTATCACTAACAATCATTCTGTAGCTCCATTTTGTGAGCCAAGGAGTCCTTGAGCTTGAGGAGCCTTAGAAGTACCTACATATCAATTTTCGTATTTTTTAGACTCCGTTTAAGCCCTCAAATTGGCCCTGGAACCTAATTTTTAACTAGGCCGGACACTAGGTCTGGACAGGGCCAAAACCTAGTCAAAAACTATAAATAGAGCTAGAGAGCTCATTTTTGAGGTTAGCTTGTATTTGAATTGAACTTGTTAGAGCTTTTTGAAAGTAAACTAAGAACTCCATTGCTTCTCACTCTTTGTCTTGCCGTGTGTGCGCGTGTGTGTGTATGTGTGTGCATGTTTGTGTGCTTCTCACTCACGCATTTGTGCCTCCACTTGCTCGAGGTCTTCATACCATCCTCACGTCTTCCCGGATTGACATTAAAGGAGGTGCTACTCATCACTGAGCTACACCAAATTTTGGCGCCGTTGCCGGGGATCGAGCTTTGAGGACGAGCGTGTGATGGTAAGACGTAGAGTTGTGAGGTTGGCGTTGTAGGTAATTTCTCTACTTTTCCTTACTTTTCTCGTCCTTACTTCATCATCATCATCACCATCATCATCCCCATCATCTTCCACCTCCATCTCCATCATCGCAAAAATTTCAGTTTTTGATCATATCTCCTTCCTCCTTTCATTTCCCTCATTCCACTTGTGAGAGAGAGCAAGAGAGCGAACTGTTGTGTGCTATTTTCTGCATGCTTTTGGAGTTTCTTGCAGGTTTCAGCATCATCATCCCCTCCAGCACGTCGCGCAGGTACGGAAATGTGCAGAACTGTCTCGCAGTCGCCGACTTCTGTTGATCGCGATTGACAGAAATTTTCACCTTTTGGTAAATCTGAGTGCACCACAGTGGACTAGAGACCCTGCACACCACATTTCCACAAAAATTTTTGAAAAATTTGCAAAATTTCAATCCGTCGCGATTGACAGCTCTATCCGTCGCGATTGACTGCCTGTCCGTCGCGATTGACTGCCTGTCCGTCGCGATTGACTGCCTGTCCGTCGCGATTGACACCAGTCCATCGCGATTGACTGCCTGTCCGTCGCGATCGACTGCCTGTCCGTCGCGATCGACTGCCTATCCGTCGCGATTGACAGAAATTTTCACCTTTTGGTAAATGTGAGTGCACCACAGTGGACTAGAGACCCTGCACACCACATTTCCACAAAAATTTTTGAAAATTTTGCAAAATTTCAATCCGTCGCAATTGACAGCTCTGTCCATCGTGATTGACAGATCTTTGTACACAGATCTTGGACTTCATTCTTCAACACCTCACATTTTTGGTGACAACACAAGCTCACTACATCTAGCAGCTAATCCGGTATACCATGCTAGAACCAAGCATATTGAAGTCCACTACCATTATGTAAGGGAGAAGCTAATGAGCAAGGATATTCAACTATCCTATGTCTCTACAGATATGCAATGTGCAGACATGTTGACTTAAGCTCTTGATGGTACAAAGTTAAATAGATTCAAGTGGATGATTGGCTTGCAAGAAATCAAGGACAATTGAAGACTTATTTGGAGGCCAAGCATGTTAGGCTTGAGGGGGAGCTGTTGGTGCATTTTACCCAAGCCTACATGCTTGATATATTTGATATCATCCTCATTTGTAAGTCACATGAGTAGTCATGTGAACACCTCTTGTAAAAGAGTTCATTTTTATCTCTTGTATTTGAAAAAAGAAGAAAGGAAAAGGATGGCTTACCTCATGCATGATGTAAAAGCAAATTCGTGGCTATAACTACCAAAATCACGAATTTTTAAGCTGAGGGAATATCTCCTAACTTTGGGGATCACTTTTAGGTGGAGCCATTCAAATTCGAATTCAAAACTCCCTCCAAGAATAGCTATAAAAGGAGCAAGAAGGAAGAGGCCATTAGCAAGCCTTGTACGTGACCACTTCATGTCATTTTGTAGAGATTGAAGAGCTTACTCCATAGCTCTATCATTCTACTCCCATTGTGCAAAGATTCATTGCCAATGTGGTTGTAATCATATGTGAATCTATACATTTATCATCATCTACTTCTCTGTTTTGTTCTCTGCTATACTCACTCAGAGCAGTACCTTCAGAAGGTCATCTCTCCAGTTCTACGGATCCTTTTTCACTGATTTAACGTGCATTTGATAGCTCTTACTCTCGAGTTTCTGCATGTTAACTTTCAAGGTCATTGGATTTATAGTTTTGGAGATATCTGCATTTTACTGCTCACTGGTCTATTTCTGCAGAGCCCCGAGAATGGTGGGCATGTTCCAGAAATTGATGAAACTTGTTCTTAGTGATCAGTCCATCATTTGAAGTGTTTTAACTTGGATTGGGAATCTTGCTAAGTCTATTTGCTATGCCCAAAAGGAATTTTTCTAATTCCTACTAGGTTGAGAGCACTGTTTATTTTTTCCAGCAGGTGTATGTCCAAAAATAGCAAGTTTTGGGAGCTAGTCATTTCTCAACTAGTCTGTCTTGACTTAAACTTTTGGGATACATGTTCCAAAGTACTTGGCTGATATTTTGGTGGATTTAGGAAGCTCAAAGGGTCTACTAATTAACTCTGAAGTCTCAGTTGGCTGGTGTGAAGCTGGTTGTAGTAGCACCTACTCATCTTTGGATTGCATCCACCATCTCTCTTCACATATATAGGCATATATGTACAAGCTCATGACCATACAAAAGGTATAAGTGAGCTATCTCTAAATTAATTTACATATGTATACAAGTCTTCATCTTCTGAACATGTACTTTCTTCATGCTTCATAAATTGATCTTTTCTTCAATCCTTGACTTCAATGCTTTATCAAAACTTCAATCGGTGATTGACTTGCACCAACAAAGGAGATGTTGTAGGCTTACTCATACATGTGTGGACTAAGTGTGTGCACAATCGTGAAGCTCAATGTGTCCTTGATCTGCTCACCCTCTCCTGACTAAAGGTTATGAGTCTTTATAGATGAATTCAAATTTGAATTTGGAATCTATCACCTAAAAGTGATCCTATCTTTTAGGCTCCTAATTAATTTGATTCCAACCACTTGGTTTTTGTGGATTACAACTCGTAAAGCTATGACATTCTCTCAGACTTTCCCTTTTACATTTATTTTGAGCTAAACTCAAGATATTTACAAGAGATGTTCACATATGACTTATGAATATTCATTTTCAAGATATGAAGTAAACCTTGAACTTTTGGTCAAGCATCAAGGCTTGCCAAATGTACCAATACCTCCCCCTCAAGCCTAAGATGCTTGAGTCTTCAATCCATAGGTATCTCCTGCATTCCAATCATTGATTTTAACCAATTGAGTTTGCTTCCATCAAGTGCTTTGGTCATCATATCTGCACATTGCATCGGAGTAGACACATAAGACAATTGTATTTCCTTGCTTGCTATTTTTTCTCTCACAAAGTGATAAGTGACTTCTATATGCTTAGTCCTAGCATGAAAGATAGGATTAGCAGCTAAATGCAAAGAACTCATGTTTTCTCCAAATATGTATGGAGTGCCCAACTCTAACCCTAAATCTATATATAAAGTCTTGATCCACATTGCTTCCTGAGTTGCATTTGCCAATCCTCTATATTTAGCTTCAGTTGAAGAGAGTGCTACTGTGGGTTCTTTCTTGGAAGACCAAGAAATGAGCTTTGTACCTACAAGGGATAAATATCTAGATGTGCTTCTTCTATCATCTTTTGATCTTGCCCAATCTGCATTAGTGAATAGCTTTACACTTAAATCAAAAGTATAAGGATAATACAATCCTTCATTCATAGTTCCCTTTAGATATTTCAATATCCTCTTTGCTACATCCATGTGAGGTTTCCTAGGAGTGTGCATAAATTTGCTAAGCACACTTACACCATAGTAGATAACTACCCTAGTTAGGGTTGCATAATTCAAGCTTCCAACTAAGCTTTGGTAGCTTGTAATGTCTTCAATAGGTTCCCCTTCATGAGCACTTAACTTGTGATTGACCTCCATGGGATTACCTACAACCTAAGCATCCTGCATCTTGAACTTTGCAATTACATATTTAACATACTTCCTTTGAGTAAGGAAGATTCCTTTATCTGTATAGACAACTTCTAATCCAAGAAAGTAAGTGAGCAATCCTAGATCACTTATCTTGAATTCTTCCTTCATTTGGGCTTTGATCTTCTTGATTCCATCTACATAATTACTTGTAAGAATGATATCATCTATATACACCCATAGATATATAACTTTAGAGTTACTCTTCTTAGTGAAGAGTGATGAATTAGCCTTGCTCATCTTAAATCCTTTGTCCTGCAAAAATGTAACCAATCTATGATTCCAAGATCTAGGAGATTGTTTGAGACCATAGAGAGCTTTCCTGAGTTTGCACACATACTGAGGATGTAGATCATCAATAAATCCAGGAGTTTGTGCCATGTATACCTCCTCTGAAATCCAACCATTCAAAAAAGCATCTTTTACATCTAATTGATAGATGTTCCAATTCCTCGAAGTAGTTATGCTTAAGAGAATTGTGATTGTTGACATCTTTGCCACAGGAGAGAAGGTCTCCTCATAATCAATCCCTTGGGTCTGAGCAAACCCTTTGGCCACAAGTCTTGCTTTGTACTTGTTTATTGATCCATCAGAATTCTGTTTTACCTTATATATCCATCTAGATCCAATAATCTTCATGGATTGAGTCTTGGGAACTAGGTCCCAAGTCTAATTTTCTTGAAGTGCTTGTATCTCTTCCTCCATTGCTTCCTTCCATTCAGATTTCTTGTTTGCTTGTTCAAAGGTTGATGGTTCTTCTAAATTGATATCCTCAGAAATATAGATTGAGTGTTTAGTGACTAAAGAGGTGTCATATCCATACCTTCCTAGCTTCTTCTTTTCCGTAGTTGATCTCCTTATTGTTTGTTGAGAGGATTCTGCAATATCCCTCAAGTCTTGCATCTTCTCTTTACCTTTGTTGCTCCATACATTGAAGTTCCTCCTTGGTGTTTTTTGATCATCATCATAATCACTTGAATCTTCACATTGTTGATTAGTTGCCTTCTGAATTGTAGGAAAATCTTCTTCTAGGTCATAAGGTAGTTTGACCTTTCTGCAATCATCTTAAAACCACGAGTTGTTTTCATAAAAAACAACATCTCTACTAACAATAAAACCTTTAATACTTGGATTATACAACCTACACCCTTTTTTATTAAGATCATAACCTATGAACACACATTTCTCTGCCTTTGGATCCATTTTACCTCTGATCTGTGATGGAACATGTGCATATGCTATGCACCCAAAAATTCTACAATGTTCTAGGCTAGGCCTTCTTCCATTCCAAGCTTCATATGGTGTCATACCATCCAATGCTTTAGATGGGAGTCTGTTGATAAGGTAGGTGGTTGTGGATACAGCCTCTGCCCATAGGTAGTTGGGCAATTTCTTTTCATTGACCATGGACCTTGCTACCTCCACAATGGTCCTATTCCTCCTTTCTGCTACTACATTTTGCTCTAGAGTATATCTAGTAGTGATTTCTCTTTTGGTGTCTCTATCTTGGGGATATGCATCAGAATCATGGGAGAAGTATTCTCCCCCTCCATCTGACCTTAGCTTCTTTAATGTTGTCCCTCTCTGATTTTCACCAAGAGTAGGATATTTTTTGAAACAATTGAATACTTAATCTTTGTGTTTCATAAAATAAAGTATGGTCCATGTGCTAAAATCATCAATGAATAATACATAATACCTCGATCCTCAAATTGAAGGGTCTTTGCTAGGTCCCCGAACATCTGTGTGGTTTAGCTCCAATAGATCACCATGAATGTAACCTTTCTTCATAAATGGTTGTCTATGAGATTTTCTAAATTGACATGATTTGTATGTCATATGTTGCTCGGATATATTTGGCAAACCAAGCACATTGTGATCCCTGCAAATTTTCTTTAAACTTATTTCTCCTATGTGAGCTAATCTTTTGTGCCACATTTCCAATTCTGATAAGGTTTGTCCTCCGTAATTGAAAAGTGCTATATCTCTAGTATCATGCACTTCAAATGTAAGGAGCCTACTTGTCTTTTCTCCTTTAGCTATCTTCTTGAACCCTTGTTGAGGATCTTCAACAAATGCTCCATTTCTTGTAAACCTTATCTGCAAACCTTTTTTTCTACAACTTGTACAACACTTACCAAGTTCCTGGTTATGGTAGGTACATACAATACCTTACTGAGTACATTCATATTTCCATCTGAGGTCTTCAAATTCCCAATCTTTTCAACTGAGTGCCTTGTATCATCTCCTATCTGAACCTCATGTTTGTTCCTTGGATCCTCCAAGTCAGATAGTAATGCCACATTTCTTGCTACATGATTTGAACAACCAGAATCTATATAAAATACATGCTCATCTACTTTACCCTGCCTCATGTGCATGTTCATTAACAAAAGTGAGTCTTCTTCTTTGTGCTCTTCAATATAATTGTTGTAGTCTCTCCTTCCTCTTATTCTAGTTGTTGTTATAATTGTTGAAGTTGTTTGATCTTCCTCTTCCATAGCTTCCCCTGTTGAAGCCTCTTCCTCTCTGATTTCTAGGGTTCCTCTTGTACCTCTACCTCTTCCTGCAAAGTTACCGTTGGAGGTGCCAGCTTCATCATCAGATTTCTTGCTTTTACCTTTACATTCCTCACTCTTTTTCTTATCAGTGTATAGGGCAGAGGATTGATTACCTTTTGAGTTGTCATCGTTCTTCATAAGCTTGGCTTCATGAGTAAACAATTGTCCCATTAGAGTATTGAAGTTAGGTACCTGCATGTCCATGTATAGATCCATTGCAGTAGTGAATGCTTCCTACTTGTCATCTGCTTTGATTCCATTGATCACTTGTCTCACAATTTGCTCCTCATCAATGACTTTTCTAATGCTTCCAACTTGATCAGCTAGGTCCTTCATTTTAGTGACATAATCAGTCACATTCTGTTTCCTTTCTCTAGTGCTTCAAGAAAAGAATGCTTCAAGTTCATTCCAGGTTTCTTGTGATGTCTTACAATTTCTAATATGTGGGAGTAAGAAATCAGAAATTGAGTTGAGAAGGTATGACCTCACCAATGCATCCTTTGAGCACCATGTTGATAACCTTTCTTGTTCTTCTTGAGTGGGTTGCCCTCTGCTTCTAAGTATTGGCATTAACTCATCTCCAGATATGTAACCATAAAGATTTCTACCTTTTAGATATGCTTCCATTCTTATAGACCAAGCAGAGAAATTACCTCGATCCAATTTTTCAATTGATGATGGGAATCGATCTCCCATGTTGAGTTAATGATTGCTCTGGTACCATTGTGAGGAGATGGTTGGATACACTCCAAAAATGAGCTAGTGCTGCACAAATCCTGCTCTACACCTGCCAATGTTACTTCAGATTACCTTAGTAGACACCTTTAGCTTCCCAAATATGTACTTTGACCCATAATGTGCTTTGGAGCATCACCTTCAAGTAGTTTCATCAAAAAAGACTACTTGCAATGTTGAAGATTTGTAAAAACTTGCTATTTAAGGATTGGAACCTGCTCACTGTTTCATTCACTGCTCATTCACTGATTACAATTGACCCAAGAGCTTTTAGCCATATCTAACTAGACCCCTAAGATTTCTATAGGAAGTTATTTCACTAATTTAGGATGAGTATGTGCTGAGAAATAATCTTAAGAAGTTAGGGGTGCAGTCCTGACATTTTAGGAAGATGATATACAACAGACATAGGCAGATTGTAATGAGCATATCTCACTGATATCTGAACAAAATGACATGAAATTTTATAGCATAGAACTAGAAGGTCCAAGCTACATGTACCAAGTTGAATCACAACAAAAGATTAAGTATACGCAGAGAACTCCTTAAAACAATTTCACTAAAAATTAGAGTATAGCAATAGGCAGTAGTGAGCATGAGATAGTTGCATAATCAGAATCAAATGTATAATGTAATGAATGTATTATACAAAGGAGATGCTGTAGGCTTACTCATACATGTGTGGACTAAGTGAACCCACAGTCTTGAAGCTCAATGTGTCCTTGATCTACTCACTCTCTCGCGACTAAAGGTTATGATTTTTTATAGATGAATTCAAATTTGAATTTGGGATCTATCTTTCCCTTTTACATTTATCTTGAGTTAAACTCAAGATATTTACAAGAGGTGTTCACATATGACTTATGAATATTCATGATCAAGATATGAAGTAAACCTTGAGCTTTTGGTCAAGCATCAAGGCTTGCCAAATGTACCAATAGTGTGTGCATTTTTATTTATGCATCAATAAGAGCCTTCAGAGCTCTAATACCATGTAAGAAAATAACATCACAAAGGAATAGACTAGTAGAGAGGGTTCAGATAGAAATGTAGGGAACCCAAATGCTCAAATTGCGAAGAGTAATGTAGCTACAACAATGGTATTGTCCACTCTTGCACTCCCAATTTCAAGATTAGATGGCGATCTAGACAGACTCTACATGAAGGGTGTAGTAGTGTGAAATGCTATGTAAAGCTCAAATTCAGCCTTTTTTATATAGCTTTTACAAGGGGATTCCATATAGATAATGGTAGCTATGCAAAAGTGATCTTGTAGACTATGCAAGGTTTAAAGAACTATATTCAAAATAAGATAAACTACAATGCATACATAAATACATACACATGCATACACATACAAATACACATTGTATATACACATACATCTACACATATACAACAATAAGCCTTCTATCTTTCTATATATATGAAGTGATCAATGACCCAAGAGTTAAAGTGAGGGTCCCCCAAATTTAATTAAAATAGTCTCTTCAAGCATTGATTCTTGGTGAAAGAAGTTTATACTAACAAAATAGTTTTACCAAAAGATCTGATACAGTCTCTTCTGTGTATTCTTGAGGTAAAGATACAAAGAGTTCCAGGTCTAGAGTCGAACTCCACATGTCTTGCATGAAGAGGTGAACCATTTCTCTATGTTAGTAGCTAGGAAATTAAGGCCAAAGTGATAAAAGCTAAGGTGAGATCAAGATTCTACATCTAATGAGCCCTTTTTGTCCACCCATCGTGTAGATGAAAATGCAAGGAAAATCAACACGAGTTAATAGTCTCTTGAATAAAAAACATCAATCAATTTGAAAACTTATTCATTTCACCCTTTAGTAGATACGACACATGAACTACACAAGATAGTAGTCAATAGCTATAGAAGCATATCATTATTAATATGTGAAGAACTTAAGAGGTAAGAAAAGTACCTAACATAATAGAACACAACAAAATTGAAAGGCACCTGTAAGAAGAGAATCGTCTTTGGCTCTTTGGCATTGAATATTTTTCAATCTTTGATTTGGAAACCTTCAAAATCTTTGAAATAAACTCTCATCTCCCATTTTGGAGACAAGCTTATACTTGCCTTGCTAACTACTTTGTGAACTTTGCACATAAAGTCCAAAATTTTGATCTTTTTGTCAAGCTTCTTATGAAGCACTATGTTTGGTTTCATCTAGTAATAGCATGTTAAACTAGAATTCAGAATCTAACTTCACCCCATAGGGTTTATCATTGGGTGCAGGGATGGAGCATAGGGACCTTCCATTGTGCTCTTAAGGGAGGTGCAAACAATGGATTAAATTGTCCATCACTTAGTGCTCTTTTTTGATTGCCCCTGAGAACGTTTGGCATGCAAGAGGACGAGGAACTAGCCATAGATGGAGGGATGAGTGTGGAATGCATATGAAAGAGATAGCAAAGACTAGTTACAAAGTATGATGACTCTATTGGAAGCGATTTAGTAGCCTAGACAAAGAAGTATATTAACTCTATTACAAGTGATTTAGGAGTCCCACACACACAAGTGGCAGCCTGCATGCCTCAATAATCAAAAAGAAAATTAGAAAAGAAATGAAAAAAATTACTAGTATCACATCAATTTGTTGAATGCAATAATCTATTGAAAAACACAGATAGATCTCACATGACCACACTGGCCATACCACATCAATTGAGTCTTACACATTTACAAAATATGAACATATTTTTGAATTCCAATTGACATGTATTGAAGTCTTGAGACTTTAGATGTTTCACTGGTAGATTACAAAATCAAGCATGTCAAACATGGATTATAGAGATGGAGAAGAAATTGAGAAGCTTGTAAGTTAAAAGGCTAGACAAAATTAATCAACAATTTATAATCTACATACACATATACATACGTACACATATACATACATACACACATACACATACACATAAACATATACATGCATAGACACTATATATACACATACATACACAAACACACACACACACACACACACACACACACATATATATATATATATATATATATATATATATATATATATATATATATATATATATATATATATATATATACATATACACACACACACATAGATACACTCACATACATACATACATACACACACATAGACATATACACACATACATACATACATGTACACATACAGATAGACACACATGCATAAACGTACACATACACACACTCAAATAGACACACTCACATACACACATACACATATACACACAGTCATGCATACACATATGCACACATACACATTTGCATACACACATTTATTTACTTATTTATTTATTATCATTCATAATACTTTTTTTGATGAATTTGCAGGTTACTATTTGAGACATTTTTACCAAGAAACAATATTCTTCCTACATCACATGATGAAATGAAGAAGATAATCAAAAAGCTTAATATAGATCATCATTTTGTATATGCATGTCCTAACATATTTAATATAGAGGTGAATATGTAGACTCTTTGACATTTTCCAAAATCTAAATCTCCTTGATATAAGAATGAAGAGGGTAAAATCCCAAAAAAGGTATTGAGATCTTCTCCATTAGCTCCATGCAATGGAAAGGATACCTCTAATGATACACATCCTAGCCATAGGGCTAAATGTCTCCTCATAGTGTTTTTCCATATGTCTTAGCAAACTCATTGGATACAATCCTACCTTTATACCTAGCAATACTACCATCTGTTGAAGTTGTAGTAGTAGACCAAATTGTTGGGAATGATGGATGGACACTCCAAGAAATGAGTAGGTACTTCTAATCCCTGCTTTGCACAAGCCCTATTTGACTTCAGATTTGTGTTGTAGGCCCTCATAGCTTTCCAATGACACTAAATAAGTCCTATGTATTTTGGAAATCATGCAAGTAATTTTGATACAAAACAGACTACTTCCAAATTCAAAAATTAATGAAAACCTTCTATTTTTATTCACACAAATGTTGCTTGTTAAGCTTAGTGCTTCCAGTGCAGTATGAATTAGATAACGTCCTTTTGGAGATGTCAAGTTAGCTTAATAAGATAATGATTCCAAGTGGAATCATTTAAAATGATTGACTATACACATATCAATCAATTTAGCAAGTATAGCATTACCCTCGATTTTTTAGGACCTCTATAGAGTTTGACGAGTAAGTACTTCGATGCACTTTTCTCTCAATCCACTGAATGGATTGTCTTCAACATTTGTCAGTAGAGGACTTAGAGATGATTCCAATGAGCTATAGATCATTGAAAATGGTTGAGTATTGACTGACATATGAGCAATACAAAATGACTATTCTGAGTGACAATAACAGAGAGATCAACTGATATAATGAATGATCTATTGTATTATGAAACAATGTTGTACATGATCATTGGCATGATAATCAATGCCCAATAATAGATAGAGGTGTAGGCTATGATGTGAGCCTCACTCTCTTACAATATGATGAGCTAATGTCTCAGATTTGGAGTGATCTATTCTACGAGTTTTACGTTCATCTTTTATAGATGATTCATTCAAATTTTGAATGTTGAATTCAACTTTGGCTTTCACTAAAAAAGGTGATCCCCTAATCTAGGAGATATTCTCTCCAAATGAAGTCATAGCGTTTCCATCTAACAAACTCCATGAGTTTAGTGGTAGCTACAAATATTCCTCTAATTCAAATAGACTTTTACAAATGGTAAAAGATGGAATCCATAGCAATGGTTCACATGGGACTTCAATTATTCCACATAGAATCTTTTCTTGCCTAACCAAGTGCATAGGCTTGGCATTTGCACCAACAACTCCCCCTCAAGCCAAACATATTGGCTTGGTATTCATCATCAATTCTCTTGAATATCCTACAATCCAATCATAGCTTTAAACCTGCAAAGTTTAGTACCATGAAGTGCTTTGGTCAATAAGTCTACACATTGCATATTAGTTGATATATATGCCAAATGAATTTCCTTGCTCAATAGCTTCTCTCTCACATAATGATAGTGGACCTCTATATGCTTGGTCCTAGCATGATAAATAGGATTTTCTGCAAGATGTAGTGAGCTTGTATTATCTCCAAAAATCATTGGAGATGTAGTATGAAATTCCAAATCTCTATATAACAATTATTTGACCCATATGGCCTCTTGAGTGGCATTGGTCGCTCCTCTATATTCTGCCTCTCTTGAAGATAAAGCAACAACAGGTTGCTTCTTGGAAGACCATGATATAGGCTTGTCACCTGCAAAAGATAGATATTCTGAGGTACTCCTCCTATCATCTTTGCAACCTGCCCAATCTGCATCTGAGTATATCTTGATGTAAAAATTTGAAGTATAAGGAAAATATAAACCTTGATTTTGAGTGCCTTTAAGGTACTTTAAAATCCTCTTGGGAGCTTCCAAATGAGGTGCCCTAGGTTTGTGCATAATTTGGATTAAGACACTTACTCCATAAGCAATATCAATCCTTGTCAATGTAGCATAGTTTAGGCTTCCCACTATGCTTTGGTATCGTGCAATATTTTCAAGCATATCACCTTCATGAGCACTTAACTTTTGGTTTACCTCCACTGGAGTGCTTGCTACCTTGGCATCCTATAAATGAAATTTCTTTAACATGTCTTGTACATACTTTCTCTGAGTAATATGAATTCCAAAGTTAGTATAGACCAACTCAAGTCCAAGAAAATACTTTAGTGATCCTAGATCACTGATTTTGAACTCCTACATCATTTGATTCTTGATCTGCTTGATGCCATTAGCATCATTACCTGTAAGTATGATATCATGAACATACACACATAGATATATCACCTCTGAATTACTTCTCTTAACAAATAAAGAAGTATTTCTCTACTCATTATGAATTCTTGATCGTGAAGATATGTGGTCAACCTATGGTTTCATGCCCTAGGTGCCTGCTTCAATCCATAAAGAGATTTGTTCAGTTTACACACATGATTTACCTTGATTGGGTCCTCATAGTTAGGATGTTGAGACATGTACACCTCTTCTAAAATCTAGCCATTGAGAAATGCATTTTTTACATCCAATTGGTACATGTTCAAATTCTTTGATGCACCCACTCTTACCAATAACCTGATGGTTGGCATTTTGGCCATAGGTGAGAAGGTTTCTTCATAATCAACTCCTTGGGTTTGTGCAAAACCATTAGCCACAATTCTAGCCTTGTACCTACTTATTGATCCATCATAATTTCTTTTGATCTTATAGATCCATCTAGAACCAATTGCCTTCATAGACTCCTTCTTTGGCACTAGCTCCCATGCATCATTTTCCTTGAGTGCTTCAATCTCCTCATCCATAGCTTCTTTCCATTTTGCCTTGGTCTTTGCCTCTTCACATGATGATGGCTCTTCAAATGACAAGTCTTTTGCAAGATAAACAGAGTGCTTAATAACTAAAGAAGTTTCATACCCATATCTGGTTGGCTTCTTGCTCTCCCTTTGTGACCTTTTGATAGCTTGGTTGGATGATTCAGGTATATCCTCCAACTTCTTCATCTTGATTTTGCCTTTAGACTTCCATGCCTTGAATTCTTCTAAGTTGATGATGTCCTCATCCACTAGCTTGATGTCTTCAATCTGATTTGGCTCCTCCTTCGTGAGGCTTGGAAATTCCTCTTCCAAGTCATAAGGTAGCTTTACTTTCCTGCATTCACTTTCAAACCAAGAATCATTCTCATCAAAGACATCTCTACTGACCATAAATCCTTTTTTGGAAGGATTGTAAAACCTGTATCCTTTTTTATTCAAGTCATACCCTATAAAGATGCACTTCTCTGCCTTAGGGTCTAGCTTACCTCTGATTTGAGATGGTATGTGCACATAAGCAACACCATCCCATCAAGAGATTTTGATGGCAGCCTGTTAACAAGATAAGCGGAAGTAGATACACTCTCTACCCATAAGTAATTAGGTAATTTTTCTCATTTAACATTCACCTAGTTGTTTCAACAATTAGTCTATTTCTCCTCTCTGCCACCCCATTTTGCTTAGGGGTGTGCCTTGTGGTAATTTCTCTTTTGATTACTCTATCCTGCAAGAACGCATCAAACGCATTTGAGAAGTACTCGCCTCCTCCATCTGACCTTAGTCTCTTTAGACTTCTTCCTGTTTGGTTCTCAACAAGTGCAAGATACTTCTTAAAGCAACTGAATACTTCATCTTTGTGCATCATAAAATATAAGATAATTCACCTATTGAATTCATCAATGAAATATACATAATACCTTGATCCAAAAATTGAGGGATCCTTACTTGGTCCCCATACATCTGTATGGACAAGCTCTAGGTAATCCTCATGCATGTAGCCTTTCTTTGAGAAGGATAACCTGTGAGATTTTCCAAACTAACAAGCACCACATTTATAGGTCATGTGTTGCTTGGATACATTAGGTATCCCTGTTGGTGCAAGACAAGCCTATACACATTGGCTTGGAACCTTGGACTCATTGAAGATTAGCATGGATAAAGGATTATCAAGGCTTCACTTAAAGCAAGGCTCATATGAATACATGCCTATATGTTCTTACCTTTTTACCCCTTGTAAAAGTCTAAGTGACTTGTCATTTGTTTGTAATCACTTAAGTCATTCACCTACCTCATTAGTCGTGGAAATTTGAATGTTGAGATGGAGAGAATATCTCCCTACTTTTAGAGGAGAGATTCAAGGGAGCCTAAGTTTGAAATTCAAATTCAAATGATCTCAAAACTTCTATAAAAGATGAAGAAAAAAGTCGCGGGACATATAGACACTCTAGCTCACTCCCCGAGGCATATTTTTCTTTGTAACTCATTGTGTGTGAGGGCTACTCCATTGCCAACACCACAATACCTCATTTAGCTGTGCTTGTCAAGCTAATAAGATTGTACAAACACATTTATCAATAGAAGTATACATTCATTATCTCTGTTTTTTCTGAGTCACCTATTCCAAGTCTGTCAACTTCAAAGGAACATATCTCAGGATCTACTGAACCAAATCAAGTGATCTATAGCTCATTGGAACCAGCTTAAGGTCTACTACAAGCATACAAAAGCTCAGAGGATTTCATTCAGCCATTTGGGAGAAATACGCTTCGAAGTGCACACTGGTATTTGTCTGTAGAGTTCCTGAAAAGTCGGGGGTGATTATAATTTTGCTAAACTTATTTCTCAGTGCATAGTTTATCAATTGAAGTGATTTCACTTGTGATTGGTAGCTTACTAAGGTATATTGATACTCCCAAAAGGAATTGTTCCAATTTTAAGTGTGCTGGACACACTGAGTAAAAGTCTGAGCAGGTATCACTACAAGAATAGAAAGTTTTTTCTTGATTCTTGAAGTATCAAGTTATCTGTTTTGGTTTGATCATTACCCAAACCACTTTCAAAGTACATATATGGTTTCTTTGTGTCATTTGGAAGCTAAGCAAGTGTACTAAGCATATCTGGAAGAAAAAGAGGGCAGGTGTGAAGCAGGTTTTGCAGCACCAACTGATTTCCTGAGTGCATCCATCCATCACTCCCAACAATCCCAAGCACACATTGATCTCTAAATATTTTCTTTGAAGTTCTTTCACCAATATGCCCTAACCTCTTGTGCCAAATTTCAAGCTCTGATAGTGCTTGATCTTTGTGGCTATAAAGTGCAATATATCTTGTATCTTCAAGTTCAAAGCTGAATATTCTACTTGTCTTTCCTCCTTTGCCGATTCTCTTGAATCCATGTTGGGGATCCTCCACAAATGCTCCATATTTATTGAACCTAACTTGCAAACCCTTTTCCACAATTTGTCCAACACTCATCAAGTTTTTTGTAATTGTAGGTACATATAGAACCTTGCTCAATAGATTTCTATTTCCATCAGAGGCCTTAACATTTCTTACCTTGATCTCTAAATGCTTGGTGTCATCACCTATTTGTACTTGATGTTTACCCTTACGTTCCTCAAGATCAAAGAGAAGAGCTACATTGCCTACCACATGGTTTGAGCATCTTGAGTCAATGTAGAAGAGATGATCATCATTTATACCTGGTTTTGAAGCCATATTCATAATCAAAAGAGAATCCTCTTGCTCCTCTGTATAGTTGTTGTAATCTTTCCTTGATTTGTAGCCTCCTTGGTAGTTATTATTATAGTTGTTGTTGTAGTTGTTATTGTAACCTTGATGATGGTTGAATCTTCCTCTTGATTGTGTATATCTACCTCTTTGGAGACTTCTACCTCTCTGATTCTTGAAGTTCCTATAACACTCATCTGTATTATGATTTGACAAACCACAAATATTACAAGGTGAGGAGTTATACGGTCTTCCCCTACCTTGCTTACCTCCTCTGCCCCTACCTCTTGAGTTTCTACCTCTCCCTGCATAGTCGGCTTGAGAGGTTGTTACTTCATCCTAGCCTTCTTGTTTTATCTTTAATCTTTAGACTTGCCTTTATCTATGTATAGGGTAGAAGAGCTATTACCTCTTGATGAATCTCCATTCTTGTTGAGCTTGGCTTCATGGGTAAAGAGTTTCCCCATGAGTGTGGTAACATCTGGAATCTGCATGTCCATGTACAAGTCCATAGTAGTGGTGAAGCTCTCCCATTTGTCATCTGCCTTAATGCCATTGATCACTTGTCTCACAATTTGCTCCTCTTCAATCTCCTCTCTTATGCTTTCCAATTTGTCAGCCACATCCCTGACTTTGGTCACATACTCTGAGATGCTTTTCTTGGGTTGCTTTCTTTGAGTGGTAAACTCAATCCACAATTGGTTCTTCCTAACCATTGTGTTGGAAGAAAAATATGAAGACAATCTTTCCCAAGCTTCTTGGGATGTCTTACAGTTCCTAATGTGTGGAAGAAGAAACTTAGAGATTGAGTTAAGTAAGTATGACCTTGCTAATGCATCTTTGGCACACCATGAATTGAGTCTTCCATGCTCCTCTCTTGTAGATTATCCTTTGGGTTTGAAAATGGGCATATCCTCATCTCCTGAGATGTATCCATAGAGAATCCTTCCTTGCAAGTATTTCTTCATCCTCAAGGACCATGCTTGATAGTTTTTCATGTCCCATTTATCAATGAAAGAAGGAAAACCATCTCCCATTTTATCTTACCTTTGCTCTGATGCCATTGTTGGGAATGATGGATGGACACTCCAAGAAATGAGTAGCTACTGCTAACCCCTCCTTTGTACCAGCCCTATTTGACTTCAGAGTTGTGTTCTAGTCCCTCTTAGCTTTCCAATGACATTAAATAAGTGCCTATATATTTTGGAAATGATGCAAGTAATGTTTGATACAAAACAGACTACTTCCAAATTCAAACACTAATGAAAACCTTCTATTTTTGTTCACACACTTGCTGCTTGTTAAGCTCAGTGCTTCTAGTACAATAGGAATTAGACAATTTCCTTTTGAAGATATCAAATTTGCTTAATGAGCTAATGATTCCAAGTGGAATCACTTAAAATGATTGACTATACACAAAACAATCAAATTAGCAATTTTTGCATTACCCCCGATTTTTTAGGACCTTTATAGAGTTTGGCTAGTGCGTA
Organism: Ceratopteris richardii; assembly: GCA_020310875.1. NCBI lineage: Eukaryota > Viridiplantae > Streptophyta > Polypodiopsida > Polypodiales > Pteridaceae > Ceratopteris > Ceratopteris richardii. The sequence continues at coordinate 161,598,816 of CM035419.1, read as the reverse complement.
ATTCAACACCCTTTTCTCTCCATCCAATGCATGGACTGTCTTAAAACTTTGTCAACATGTAGATGACTTAGATCGGATTCCAATGCGCTATAGATCATTGAAAATGGTGGAGTATTGACTGAGATATGAGCAATACGAAATGACTGTTCTCAGTGACAATAACAGAGAGATCAACAGATATAATGAATGATCTATTGTATTATGAAACAATGTTGTACATGATCATTGGCATGCTAATCAATGCCCAATGATAGATAGAGATATTCTCTCCAAATGAAGTGGTAGCTTTTCCATCTAACAAACTCCAGGAGTTTAGTGGTAGCTACAAATATTCCTCTAATTCAAATAGACTTTTACAAATGGTAAAAGATAGAATCCATAGCAATGGTTCACATGGGACTTCAATTATTCCACATAGAATCTTTTCTTGCCTAGCCAAGTGTGTAGGCTTGGCATTTGCACCAACACAAGACTCTCACCACCTTGCATGGAAGCAAGAAGGAAGGCTCAAGAGTGACTCTCCTCTCATCCACCCCTACCTCCAATATGTTCAAGCCATTGGCTATCAGCCCCTTGCTATGCCACATGCTTGAAAACATTGAGAGTAAGGAGTCAAGGATCCTAGTCCATGTGTAAAATACAAGCAAAGCAGCTACTCTACTCACACAAAGGAGAAACATGCATAGGCACACGCACACACACCTCACTCACACACTCATAAAGACATAATACATAAATTTAAATAGTCTTGGAGTAAGGGAGAGCATTCTTCCATTCATAAGAGATATTACATGAGAGTACATTGACCAAAAGCTCCCCCTCTTTACAAAAATGAGCCTCTATATATATAGGCTAAGCACATTTCCCCATGTGGTTCTTTGAAAAGTAAAAAAGGGAATATCTCTCTAACTCACATATCTTCTAGGAGATTCCAAAATCAATATTGTAATAAATAAATCCCAAGAAACTCCATGCATGGGATTTTTATGTGGGGAACTCTCAGATGCGCCAAGAAGGTGAAATATTAAAATTCTTCTACACTATGGCATAGGGAAATATTAAAAAGTGCTTTTAGGAGAGTGTTCACATGTAACACTCTAAGTATATACAAAGAAGGTTATTCTCATGGTCTAGGGAGGGTTTCCATGCACCATTGAGGATGTGTGCATACCCTACTACCCAACACATGCTAATAGATTTTTAGCCAAAACCATGAACTCTTTGAAGCACATAAACACTTCACACTTTATCTTCAATGGATATACCCATGCATGCCTGGAAAAATCATCGATGAAAGTCACGAAGTAAAGATAGTTCCCAATAGAAGGTGTCTCCATAGGACCACAAACATCACTATGTACAAGCTATAATTTCTGAGTAGCCGGAACTGAACAATGTTTTGGAAAGGAGGAACGCTACATTTTTCCTAGAATAAAGCCTTCACAAGCATGCTTTCAGAGTGCCTCAAGTTTGGGCAAAGAGGACACTATTTGAGATTTCTGTAGGCATAGCAAACTAGCAAAATTCAAATGACTAAAGCATACATGCCAAAGTTGTGCATCTGACATAGCCTGACAATCATGTACTGCACATGTAGAATCATTTACAAATCTTTCATAGCCTATGAGCTTATACAGCCACGACATAAAATGCCAGAAGCAGTAATGATGTCGCCAGTTGACAGATCATGAGATGTACGTCTGTCATTAATAAATTTCATAACAAAGCCAATCTTGGCTAATGCAAAATCTAATAACAGCTTTTTCTTGATCCCTAGCATAAACAAAGCATCTCATAAAGTGAAAGAACTACCATCAACAGTAGTCAAAATGATCTTACCAACTCCCATAACAGGATAAGAGGAGTTATTGGGGCATGTTACAGTATTCCCTATAGGGTTAGGCTCGAGTGAAGAGAAGAAGCTACACTGCGAGGTAATTTGTTTGGTCACCCCATTTTCAAAGTACCAAACATCTGAGTCTACTCCATACATGCACTACTCATGAGAAGATGGGTCTAAACTACAAACAGTAGTAAATGCCCATTCTTCATCCTACACAAGATTACGAGACTCTGTTTTTGGTGTAGAGGCCTCTGCAACAACCATTCCATCCTCTTTCTTCTTTGCCTCTTTAGCATCCAATTTTGGATAGCTCTTAATGACATGATCATTTGCTTTACAATATTTACAGCACAATTTTTGCTTTTCTGATTTCTTCTCATCTTTGTCTTCCTTCTTCGAATATGCAGCATTTGCAGATTTCTACTTACTAGTAGAAGAGCTCCATTTTCCTTTGCCCTTTTGATTAGCCATGAAAGATTTCTCTGCAACATGCATAATAGACCTGTTCTGCCTAGATTGGTCTTCATGCAAGAAAACAGAAACTAACTCTTCAAATGTTAAGGCATTTGGATTGACTTTCATCATCAAACTAAGAGTAGAAGCAAAACTCGGATATGAGTCGGGAAGACAATTCAGAACAGTCTGCACAAGTGAACTGTCAGGAGGACTTCATCTGCAAAACTCAATTGTTCCTTCAAATCCTTGATCTTTGTCAGAAAATTATCCATAGAATCACCTTCATTCATGTGCTTACTCTCCAACTAATTTAGGGTTAAGCAACACGAGCCTCATTCCTAGCCTAGTACAATGTGGTAAGTGTATGCCAAGCATCCTTAGCTGTTCTGCAAGAGCAAATGTGAGGAATAATGACACGTTTGATAAACAAAGCTATCAATGCATGTGCTTGAGCATCTTTGGCATCCAAATGAATTTTCTCTATAGTAGGTGCAATAGAAACGACAGCACGAATAGGAATCTGTAGAATATCACCATCTTCGACACCATCTCCATCAAAGGCCATGGCTGAAAGCAGTGATGTATTTCGTATGTTGGTTGTTGAGGATAAGTTGGATGGTACGAATTACCCATTGTGGGCATATATGATGCGCCATGTATTCGTCACAAAAGGACTATGGAATATTGTGCAAGGTGTTGAAAGACGTCCTATTACACCAGTGAATACAAGTACTACAAATATAGGTATTGAAGTTGTAACAAGACGTCTTTCAACACCCTCCATAATATTCCATAGTCCTTTTGCAACCAATACATGGCACATCATATAATCCCATAATGGGTAGTTTATACCATCCAACATATCCTCAACAGCCAACATACAGAATACATCACTACTTTCAGCCACAGCTGGTGACTAAAATACCGTGATGCAAAAAAATGACTATATCTAAAAAAAGATGAACAGAACTACCTTGAGGAGTTTTGCTAGACCTATAGCGGACTTTGAGATGCTTATATTAGCAAAATGAAACTAGTATATATCTTTGGCACAAAAAGATGAAATAGCCTACACAAGCACTACGGTGGTGCATTCAAAGGCCGAAACGAGCTTAGATCGTGATTTCAACACCTTGAGTATGCTCACTAGATTTCATGCGATTCTGAGAATACAACCAGAGAGGTGTCGAGGATGCCCTAAATGAAGCAATGACCTGGTGTAGCTCAGTGATGAGTAGCACCTCCTTTAATGTCAATCCGGGAAGACATGAGGATGGTATGAAGACCTCAAGCAAGTGAAGGCACAAATGTGTGAGTGAGAAGCACACGAACATGCACACACATACACACACGCGCACACAAGGTAAGACAACGAGAGAGAAGCAATGGAGTTCTTTAGATTACTTCCAAAATGCTCATACAACTTCAAATCAATTACAAGCTAACCTCAAAAATGAGCTCTCTAGCTCTATTTATAGTTTTTGACTAGGTTTTGGCCGTATCCAGACCTAGTGTCCGGCCTAGTTAAAAATTAGGTTCTAGGCCCCATTTGAAGGCTCAAATGGAGTCTAAACATTATGAAAACTGGTAGGTAGCTACTTCTAATGCTCCTCAAGCTCAAGGACTCCTTGGCTTGCACAAAATGGAGCTACCAAATTATCAAATGGTATTTACAATGGCTTTTAGTGATGAAAATCACTATTTTTGTAGGGATTTCCTCTAACGGTTTGACATACACATCTTCAAGCTTCCTAGTTGCTCCTTCTCCTTATGTGTCCACCTCTTTGATATGCTTTAGCTTCTTGAAAAAATAATGGCCTACTTGCCCGATCTTCTTTGACTACTCTATCTGCTTGTACCTTCTCTTCGCTTCGACTCCCTTCGTTGGCTTCCTTGTCTTGTTAGTCCTTCAGTTCCTTAACTACTGCTAACACCCCCCCCTCTCTCGCATCTATCGTCCTTGACAGACCCTTGTTGGGTGGGTCATTGGATGTAGTACTCCACAACGTCTTTTGCTAAATGATGTTCCGCAATTCTCAACCCTTTGGCCAAGTCAGTGAGTAGAGCATCCCAATCTACAGGCCGGGGAACCTTTGGATGTGGTATACATAGCTTTTCTGAATGGAGAGCTTGTTCCACGACAAATAACTGTAATAGATGAGATGGTCTGGGAATGAATATCTCTGAATGATATTCCCAGAACCCCGTGATAAACATTTCTTCAAACGTCTGTTTGAAGCAAGCAGATAGATACTTTATACGCGCATGCCAGGCATAGACGACGTTAATGGAGGGCGTGGTGCTCATGTCATAGACAAGGTCCTGATTCCCTTCATTAAATCCAATAGCCGAAAGATGAGGTTCTTTGATGTTCTTAAATGTCCTGAATGTAATCAGCACGAGCTCAAAAATTTTTAGGCACATCTGGGACATTCTTGAACCGGACTGCCCAGTGTCAGATGGTTGAAATCATGTAGTTGATTGTGGGTTGGCCATTAGGAGGTGCTAGGTACACATAATTTAACCACTTTTCACATCCTTTAACCGTCAAAACTGTTTTTGTGTACTCCGGCCAAGACCTTCTCTGAAAGACAGGGCAGTAGCATGGATTATACTTGATATATAGAGGCATGTTATTCCACGTGCGTACCATCTCAGGGTAGGTTTAAGCAGGCGGATCCTCCAAGTAGGTTGATGTATATTCCCTTGCTTGGCACTTGCAGGGATATCATCCGGTGCAAACTATGTCGCCGAGGTTGGCTCTTTTGTTGTACGTTGCTTGATTTCAGCATTGTAATCTTCCATTAATACACAGAATGGAACATAGAGATCATCAGACGTGCCAATCCACCTATGATGGGAGAGGTTTCTAAAGTAATCCGAGTTTATGACGACTTCTTCCAATCGTGACATAGATGCTATCTGAACTGCAACTCTCTCATCATGGGTTGTAGCAACCTTTTCCAACCTTTGCATCCATTCAGGCGCTTCGATCTCAATCGTGTCAATCTCTTCTTCTGTTTTCTTACCTCCGGGTGTTGGCATGGGAACGTATGGGTCTTCAAAGATCTCCTCCACTTGAATTGGCACTAAGTCTTCAGGTTCTGGTTCCACCAGGAGAGAGGGTTGACGCTCGTATTGTAGAACTTTATTTTGTAGTTCTTCTAATTCTGCTCTGAGTTTTGCGACTTCTTCAGATGTGTCGGCTTCAGTTGTGACTTTGCTTGGTGACTCCTGTTGGGTTGCCAGTTGCTTGAGTAGATAATCTCTTTCTCTTTCCAAGGCTGCGTGGGCTTCCAGGAGGTCGACATGGGTTTCCAAGACGATTTGCATATTTCCAGATGGGATAGCCTTGAATTTCTCTGGGTCGATTTCCTATGGTGAACCCTCCATTGCTGCTTACAAGTTTTCTTCGTTCTGTCTCTGTAGTCGCTTATTTTCCTCGAGTGCTGTAGACATGTGTTTCCGTAATAGGGCCAGGTTGCGTCGAAGCTTGAGGTTCTCTGTTATCTGGGAGTGTAGTAGATCATCAAGTTGTTGTTTTTCTTCTGCATCTGACTGGGGTGGATTGGCCACCAACTGTTCATGTTGTTCCTGTAAAGTGACATACTGTTGTTGTAGTAGCTGCTTTTCCCTCTCTAAGTCAATGAATCGTCCTTGTAATGTTTCATGGCTTCTGAACAGACTTGTATGCTGAGCATCTAGGTGCTGATAATGTTGTTGCAGCTGGTACATACACTGGTACATGTTATTAAATACATTATTAATGGGAGTGGATGCGGGAAAGGTGTTGAATGCAGAAGGGAAGGGAAAAGGAAATGGGAGCGTGTGTGCTGTGCTCGAAAAGGGTGAAGTTGGTGGTGGGAGAATGGGAGATTGTGGACGTATGGGGGGAGGGAGAGGTGCGGAGGTGGGTGATATGTCCATGAGGTCAAAAGTGGATGCAGTCATGGAGTGATTGTGAACATGGGAATTGTGGGTGCGGTGATGGTGGTGAAAGTGTAAAGTGGTGTGTGTAGTTGTGAATATGAACCGCCAGGAAGTGTGATCAGGGGAACGGGGTTTTCTGTGGCTGCAGTTAGAATTACAGTATCAGTGGTAGTGTATACAAGTGAGGTGGTGATAGGGTGTGTGGGTTGACTGACAGTCTGAGCTTCGGTATGGGCAGTGGACTCTAAGGCGGTGACCGTAGTGGTTACACTGGTAGTGGGAGGTGAAGCTGGTGGAGTTGGAGGTAGGGGTGGTAAAGGAGGTGATGGGGGTGCACTGGATGTATGGGCTTCCTCAGTTTCCTGAATGATATGAGCTGTGCCCGTGGTTGTGGATGTGGTGCCCTGTGGTTCTGATACTAAGATATTCATTTGTTTTCCTGATCGAGGGGGACGTCTGCCATATCGTCCCTCCGCTCTTCTGGAGTGTGCAAGAGTTGTATGTACTGTCTCAGGTACCCCCAACGCATCAGAAATCATATCCAGGGTTGCTCGGTATTGCTCGTCCACACCTTCCTCTTCAAGGATTTGGTTCATGAGGGCTTTTCCTGCTGCCAGGGACAGTTTGTGCTGTTCTTGAACTCTCTTGATGGTATCATACAGCTTTTTCAATTCCTTCGTATAAGCCGGGGCACCCTCAAGTTCCTGTAGAACTTCTTGTTCATATTCCTGCTCTTCTTCTTCTGTTTGTCCACCTCGTTCCTCCTCTTGTTCTCCTTCTTCTTCATCCACTTCAACTACCTCTGGTTGTCTAGGATGGGGTTGGTCTGTAGCAGTTTGTTGCCCACTAGCTTGCTCTGCCTTGACTTCCATGTTAACAGCCTTGATTATTCTGGCTACCTCCTCATTAGTTAGGTCTTCAAATGTGAAACCGTGAGGAAACTCTAGGTCAGTTGGTACAGGTGGAAACACCAGATTCCGTCCATCAGTGCTGCGTCTTGGTAATCTGATAGTGAAGGGTTGTACACGCCTCGAAAGTCGTGGAGTTGTCTCGGGTGTCAGTGTCGCATCGTGGGCTTGTGCACAGGGCATCTGAACTGCGCCTCTCATTTTCTTTGATGGAGGCCCTGCAGTTGATAGTCTACGTTGAAATTCCTGTACCCTGGTCCAAATTAATGCCCTTTGAACTGGCACATCATAAGCCAAACATCTATACACAATCCTGGTGAGGGCACAGCATCCATACAGTACCAACTTTTGCTTTTTATACCACCGTTGATGTGCCAAGTGGATTTGGTCGATAATCCAATGCGGCATGTTGATTGTCAAGTTAAAGGCATCTGCCAAATATAGACTGAACCATATCTTCTTGGGTGGCATGGTGAACCGCTCTTGAGCTGGGAACGTGAAATATTGCATGACCATTCGCAAGTGGATGGCGATTGTGGGTGTCATTGCTACCATGTCTTTGAGCTTAGTCAGGTTCCTGTTTTTCATGTTATCCGGGACCATCGTCTCTTTTTCGGTGGGGATATGCATGCCTTTCATGTCAAGAGCTTCCCTCACCAAGTTGTTCGTCAATTTGAAATGCTTTAATTCATTACCTCTGGTAAGTGATGGTAGAACGAAGGTACTATATCCCTTTTTCACTTTGCTAGGGGTCATAGTGCTAATTAAGTAGGAACACCGTAGAAAATCTGGCTTGGGTAACTGAGCCTTGAAATAGTCGTAGAGTCTAGCCTTCTTCCAGATGGGTTTCAGACCTTCATCATTTTGAAGCCTCTCAAATTCCCTGGTGAAAAGATGATATCTGCCCCATTGCCCGTTGAACTCTATCTCGGCCTCCCACATGTAAGTCCTTCACCCAGAGATCCGGCCACATCACTGAACCAATGTGAGTTTTTGTTGACCGGTATTGTGTGCCCCTGTGGAGGATTCTGAATCGGTATGGCGTGTAATGCCCTCAATGCCATTGGGCGTTCCTTCAATTCCTCTTCAATGGGAAGACTTTCAATGTCCACAATTTGGGGGCTGATGCCTACCTGGGAGCTAGTTCCTGCCTCGGCCATGGTGAAGAGACTGATCACCGGTTCATTGAGAATAGACAAATGAATGTTAACATTGCAAATGGACACCAAGCGTTCATGCGTCCCCATTACAACATTAACATGATTTTAGTGAGAGGTTAGTAGGTCAATAAGTGCTTGGGGATCGTGAGTGTAGTTAGTGAATGGATATTCCTAAGAGCTAAATGGAAAAATGCGGTGTATGAGTGATGTAGTGAGTAAGTGGATATGAATTTACAAATGAGGGTCGGAGGTTTAGTATACATTTTGGGCTTCCAAACCAACTGATTTGCTGTTGGTCTTGATTTTGTGGAGACTCTGGAGGGCTTTTTGGGATTGTCTACTTGGAAATGAGGCTTTTTAAGGATCCATTACCAGTGATTCTGCTTGTGCTCATGGACGAATGTGTGTTCGTGCGTGTTGTATAAGAAACGAATGTCCCAATCCTATGAGATATGCTTCTATAGGATTGACAGTTAATTTCAATTTGTGACACTAAGAGAATTTAACAGCACTATGGCTGCACCTGAGTCAATCAAGGATCTTACAGTCCTTGCACCCTTTCCTTGTCCTATCTCTAAGGTTACAAAAGGTCATCTATCAATTATTCTATGAGAACTTATTCCTGAGACTTCACACATTGCCATATGATAACCTGGGTCCGCATAGTCATCTACCCTGGCCTGATCTCTACCCAATCTTCGCAACCTCATCCTTTGGATGTGTTCCAATGCTTCCGCCTGTGCCTCTTCTCGAACTCGTTTTTCTTCTTCCTTGCGTTTTTTGGCAGTGTTGAGTCGATTTAGCATCTCCTCTATCAGCGGTTCTTGATAGAACTTGACTCTGCATCCGCTTATATAGCTAGGAAGAACATCACCTTCTAGTGTAGCGAGTTGAACTGCTCCACTGGTTGAGATCCTATTTATGATCATAGGTCCATAACCCCGCTTCTCTAATTTTCTCGCATGTTGTTTTAGGGTGTATACTAAAACTAAATCTCCTACCTTCAATCCTTTATCCTTCACATGGGCATCAAAGTACGCCTTCTGCCTTTTCTTAGCTGCATATATTCCTGCGGCAGCCCTCAGTCTTGTTTCTCCTAATCGCTCAAGGTCAAAGAGTCTAGAGGAGAGTTCATGACCCATCCACTCATGCTCCTGTGCTACCTTTAGTGTAGGTATCAAGAAGTCCAATGGTAGCACTGCATTTTGGCCAAATACCATCTGAAAGGGTGTGGCTTGGAGTACCGTTTTATAGGCGACCCGGTATGCCCAAACAGCATGATGTAGTTGTTTGTCCCAATTAGAGCGTTTATTATTCACTAATTTGGTAAGCACGTTGCATAGAATCGTATTTGTGCTTTCGGCTTGGCCATTAGCTTGTGGGTGATAGGGGGCAGACTTCTTGTGTACTACCAAGAACTCTTAGAAAAGATTTTCAATAACTTCATTCAAGAAGTGAGTCCCTCTATCACTTACCAGCTCTATAGGTAGCCCGTATCTTGTGAACACATTCTCAAATAGGAACTTAGCAGTTGTCTGAGCATCATTCTTTGTCGTAGCTTTTACTTCTACCCACTTTGTTAGATAGTCTGTGGCAACAATGATGTATTCAGCATGTGAAACCTTAGCTGGGGGATTAATAGGACCTACGAAGTCTATTCCCCACTTAGAGAATGCACGTCCACCCATCATAGGTTTCAGTGGCATCTCATCCTTGTGTATAGGGTACTAAGTTCTCTGACAGACATCACACCGTTTCACATAGGTATGTGCATCCATGTGAAGGGTCGGCCACCATAAGCCTGCAAATAAGATTGCCTTGATCACCCAATCTTGTCCAAAATGTCCTCCTGCTACACCTTGGTGAGAAGTTTCCAAGATCTTGAGATATTCGCTCTCATGGACACATAGTCTCAGGTAACCATCTTTACCATGCTTGTATAGATTATCACCAATGAGTGAGTAATCCAAGGCTTCTTGTTCTAGACTTCTTTGTCTGGCGAGTGTCATATCTTGAGGGAATGTTCTCGTCCTCAGGAATCTACTAATGGTTCACTCCAATCTGGCACTATGGACACTTGATAAAGAGTGGCATGCTCCACAGGTGGTTTAGTGCAATAGATTGGCATTCCTTGCACAACTTGTGGACATCAGCCTCCATAGTCGGCCAATGCACTCCGAGTCTCCTTAGAGTCTGTAGGGTTCATTGCTTTGAGTAGTGTTGCTCTAATGCACCTACATGTGCCAGTTGCAACCATTTAGCGTACTCGTCCTCTTCCACACAACAAGCTAGGATTCCTTGATTTGTGTGCTTGTACATACTTCCTGCCATGATCTGGTATTTTTGGGCTTTTATTATCTCCCTATCTTGAGTGTTTATGACTGGGTGATTGGGCCCGTATGTCAATACTGGTACTAATGGCTTAGCCCACTGAGGTACAACTTCCAAATTAAACAAGTAAGAATCAGGAAGGTCATCTAATACTCCTTGTGCGGCTTCTCCAGATGTGAGCCTAGAGAGATGGTCTGCTCTCAAGTGAGTCTTCCCTTTCCTCACCACGACCTCAAAGTCATATTCCATTAGTAAGAGAAACCATCTTACTAATCGGCCTGTATTGCATGGTTTGTTTACCAAGTACAATAATGCCTGATGATCGGTAAAAAATTTAAACTTATTTGCAAGCAAATAGTGTCTAAACGTTTTAGCTGCATATACCATGCCTAATCCTTCTCGTTCGGTGGTGGTATAGTTCCGTTCAGCTACATTCAACTGTCTACTAGCATAGGCAATTGGAAGATCCATATTACCTTCGCCCGTAGGTTGTGCGAGTACACACCCAATAGCATAATTGGATGCATCTACATGAACATTAAAAGGCTTATTCCAATCTGGTGTGGTAAAGATTGGTGCTGAACATAACCTTTTTTTGAGCTCGTTGAAAAAGTTTTCACATTCATCAGTCCACTCAAAGTTAGTCAACAGTCCATACAGAGGCTTTGCTATGATGGCATACATGATAAACCGTCGGTAATAACCACAATGCCCCATGAAAGCTTGTACTTCCTTGACATTGTTTGGCTTAGGTAGCTCGGCGATGGCTCTTACTTTATCTTCATCGGTGGATATGCCATTCTTTAACACTATGTGTCCTAGAATCTTGCCTTGCCTAACCATGAAAACACACTTTTCTGGGTTCAAGCAGACTTGATACTCTCGACATTTGTCAAAGATTTGTCTGAGTTCAGAGATATGGGTTTGTCTAATGTTGGAATGAGCACAGAGGTCATCAACATAGACTTCCAAATTCTTCCTCAAGAACTCTTTAAACACGTGGCACATCAGCCTCTAAAAGGTTGCAGGAGCATTAGTAAGCCCAAATGGAATTACTCGAAAGGCAAATATACCCCACTCTGTGGCAAAAGCCGTTTTATGCTGATCGTCTGGGGCTATGGCTACCTGATTGTAGCCCGGAAATCCATCAAGGAAGCTATACACTTCCTTGCCCGCTACCCTTTCTAGTAGATGCTCAATTATAGGAAGCGGATAGTTGTCTCGAATAGTGCATTAACCTTCTTCAAGTTAATGCACACGCGTAGCTTTCCATTCTTCTTGGGTACAACTACAATGGGGGATACCCACTCGGTGTGCTCAATTTCATAGATAAATTCAGCTTCTACCAGTCTATCTATCTCCTCTTTGATCTTGGCAGCATAATTATCATTGTATGTGTATGGCTTTTGCTTAGAAGGTTTAGCATCTGAGGTCATGGGGATTGTGTGTGAGCATATGTCCGGCTCTACACCTTTTAAATCCTTGTAACTCCAAGCGAATACATCTCTGTATTCTCTTAGCAAGGCTATTAATGCATGCTCTTCTTCCTCTGTTAGGTCATGGCCTATGTACGTGCATCTCTCCTCTCCTTCTTCTAGGGCTACCACTATTTTCTTGGTGGTTTCTTTGTGATCATAGGCCTCTCCTGATTGTGCCTCTCGTTTAGGCATTCTTATCATGACTCTCCTATCGTCTATCTCATACTTTTTAAAGTTTTTAGGGACCTCAAACAAAGATTCTTCTTCCTCCAGGGGAACTTCTTTCTTCTTCCATTTCTTGCTATCATTATTAGCAGTCACTTGTGTGGTTAATCGTACACCGTTTGTTATCTCTTTGTGTCTTTGAGGTTGGAATTCTACTTCATAGAAGTATTCTTCATCTGATGCAAAAGGTGGGTCCATAATGATTGACTCTAGATCGGAGTCACTTGCATCCTCAAATGCATCAGGGTTAGGTTCACACTCTTCTAAAACTGCATCTCCCATGATTGGCTCTACGGAGAAAACTGATATGTCATAGCCATCCTCATCACAGTGTGGTGTCCATTGTTCTTCATTGATGGCTACATCCATGATTGCTAGGATCTCTGCCCAGCCGTGGGGTTCAAATTCTTCATCAGGAAATACTACAAGTGCATAGGCTGGGTCTTGAATGGATCTATGGGTTTCTTTTGCACCTATCTCTCTAGCCTTTTCTCTCTTCTCTTCTTCCACTACCACTTTACACATCCATAAGTGAGTGTCTTCATGCATCCATGAGGATCCTGATCCTATGGAGTGCACAGACTCTGTATCATCTTTGGCTCTATGAATAGGATTCCATTGGATAGGAGGGACATCTCTATGAGAGTAATCTTTGAGATTAACCTTGTTCGTGACACCTAGGTGTTGCAAATACAAGGAATTGGTTCCCCAATCTTGTACCACTTGCAACTGGCGCATAAATGGTCTTCCCAAAATCATCTCATAGGCATGGTTCTTGCTAAAATCACAGATAGCAAACGTGTGCTCAAACTCTACACCACATGTAGTGAGAGTTATTCCTTCTAGTAAACCTAGGGGTCTTTCTATGTGACCATCAGCCATCTGCAATTTCATTCTCGTTGGCCTGAGTGTTAGCTTGCCCCAACGCTTCCATAGGGAAGTGGTAGCAATTGCGACTCCTGCACCAGAGTCTAGAATTGCCTTGGTTGTGTACCCCTGATGGGTAATGGGGAGGTATGTGTTTCCTTCTTCTCCTTCACTCATGTCTCCTATCCTGTCTAGAGGAATTTCTGGCACTGTCCTATGAGAACCTACCTGGGAATGAGGTTTTGCTATCTCTGGTACTTGTTTGGCTACATGTTTCCATAGTTCTGGCCTTACTTTGAGTAGCTCTTCTAAAGTGAGGTTACACTGGACTTTAGTGTTTTTCACTACCTCTGTATTCCTAGGTATTATCGAGTCTTCGTTTCTGACCATGACTGTGGGTGCTCTCATACAAGTGGACTTAGCTTCCCATGGGCCTGTGAAGTGGGGTAATTCATGTAAAGAATTAGACTCAAAGTCTAATCTCTCTGGAGACTGGGTGCTCTCCTGCTCTCCATAAATGGAGGGAATATCTTGTGGGAATTGATCATGTGCATCATCCACAAGTTCAATGGGAGGAGGGACTTCACTTTCTTTAGCCCATTTGTCTTCTTGAATCTCTTGTAGGAATTCTGGTGTGAACCGATTCATAGAAGAAGAGGTGTCTGGCTCCGTGGAGTTAGGCACATAAGCTTCCTGGGGAGGAAGGCTTACTCTCTTACTTGTCTTGCCTTTACTTGGAGGGGTGGGTTCCTTTTCTGATTGTGCAATCAATCTTTCCAATCTTTCTAGCAGTCCCTCAAAGTGCAACTACGTCTTAGCTGAACTAGAGATGTTAAAGAGGCGACTGGTTTCAAACATGGTTTGAGCCAATTCCACCATCTTAGCACAAATTTTGGTTCGTTCAAGCTCTAGTTCTGCTCTAGGGTAACATTTTTCATGATCGGTTACGTTTGGCCCTTCTTGGATTCTGGCCTAATATGCCTTAAGCATCATATTTAGGTCCTCCAGAGTGGGATCGACTAGGAGTGATCCTACTCTAGGGGGTGGTGGGGTCGTATGAGGTGGGTTGGAAGGTGGTGGGTCGGATGGAGATGGGGATGGTGGTGATGGAGTAGTGTGAGAGGGAGTTTGAGATGTAAGTTCAACTATCCTGGCTTTTGTTTCTCTTAGGCTTTCCTCGAGTTCGATCATCTTCTTAGCCCATTGCCTCTTCATTCTTTCTCTACTATCTCTCCAGGCTCTAGTCCTCTTCTTGGTTATGCTCTCTGTTTCACTAGCCTCAGCATTTTTTTCCTAGCCTAAACTTTGGTTTTGCTGCAAGGCTTGAGCTCTAGTGACTACCTATACTGGTGTAGTGGAAGTCACACTTCCTGTAGAGTCTACTACTAACCCAATAACATTGATATGAGTGATTTTTGGCATATTATTGGGATTCTTTGGGCAATCTCGTAAGAGATGCTCCTTTCCACAATCTTGGCAAAAGCCTTGGATTGTCACTGACTGGGATTGTGTAGATGGAGGTTAGGGGCAATCACGAATGAGATGATCTCCCTGACATCTGTAGCATGGTCCTCTAGGGAATGGGGGTCTTACTTGCCTAGGTTGAGGTCTGAGGTTGGGGTTTGTATACATGACGTTTGCGTAATCTGACTCCCAACTAGGTTCACTCGGTTCCTCAATATAATAGGACTCACCATGTTCAGGAGATTGCATGTAGTAAGCCTATGGACTATCTATGTGAGTGGAATCAAAACTTTGATCACTCGGGTCACTTTCTGAAAGCAATGGAGTCACTAGGACTATGGCTCTATTCAAATTTTCCTCCATAGCTGCATACTTTACAGGAATCACATTAGCTGGAGCAGGAGGTTGTTGAGCTAACACAGGTTGAGGCCTTTGTTGGTTTTGGTAGGGTTGTTGATAGGATTTTTGTGGTCTACCATATTGCTGTGGAGGGTACTGGTTCTG
The DNA here is from genome assembly GCA_020310875.1 of Ceratopteris richardii. NCBI lineage: Eukaryota > Viridiplantae > Streptophyta > Polypodiopsida > Polypodiales > Pteridaceae > Ceratopteris > Ceratopteris richardii. Next base: position 161,583,650 of record CM035419.1, on the reverse strand, counting down.
GTATCTACCCTGTTGTGGATAGGGCTGAGGGTAGGTTTGCCTAACCGCTTGCTTATTGTATGGGCAGTCTTGTGCTGTGTGATTTGTGTATCTCCGTTCTATAGTGCAATATTGGCTACTAGGGTTCACTTGGGGTTGAGCCATGATGGGACATACGTTTGATGGTCACCACCGCAAGTATAGCACCTCTTTACTAGGGCAAACCTTGGGATTTGTTTGCTAGTGACACCTAGTTTTTGAGCTACTATCTCAGCAAGTTCCTCAATTGATGTGGATTGCGAGGAAGAGAGACTAGAGGCACTATCAGAATCTTTGTAGATTTTGGAAAGCTCTAACTCCTCCCCTAGGTTATCCTCGATATCGATGCACATGCGTACACACTCTTCTATAGTCCTAGGGTCCTTCAAGTACACATATGATCTCAATTTGGTACTTAGCAATCCATCCAAAAATAAAGACACTTGTTTGGCTGGTGTGGGAAACTCAGGAACAGGGCATCTCTCAAGAAATTGCCTAAACCTTCTTCCAGCAAGTCTCACGGTCTCTTGAGGGGTCTGCTTGAAGCTATGTATCAATGAGGAAGTATTATGCCTTATGCCACTTTTAGAGAATTCAGTGATGAAAGCCTCTAAGAGTTGGTCTATGCTCCTGAACTGTCTCTCATTCAATGGTTGAAACCATGTAAGGGTTGTGTTCCTAAGGGTTAGACCAAAGGCATTATACTGCATGAAGAGGTCTTCAACTTGTTCAGCTCTCAAAACTTGCCTAAACTCAGCCACATGATCATATGGGTCTCCAGTGCCATCGAAGTAATTCTTCATGGACTTAACTAGTTGAGTCGGTCTCAGAGTCCTCGTGTGCTCTCTGGGTCTTGGTAGAGGGAATTAATCCGCCTTCCTTTGGTTCCTTGGGGCTCTAAGTCCCTCAGGTTCCACTCTATTTGCTTCCGTTCTCGTTCTTTCTCTTCCCACTGGGTTGGCAAAGCTTACCTCCGGTCTATCTCTATGTCTGTCTCTTTGAGTTCCGTGAGCTTGGGATGTTCCAGCTCTTGGGTGACCAAAGGACATATTCAATCTTGGTTGGGGGAAAATAAATTCACCTTTCCAAGTGTAAGCATGCCTATCATTTTCTGTAACCACAAAGATCCTCTCTGAAGCGTGATCTAAGTAGGTCACTCTGCCCAGGCTATCAGGATCTTTGAACTCATATATCATGATTGTTCCTACCTCATTTGGTTGATCAAATCTATACCTCCAAAAGGCTTCATCAGTCTCTCGGTTCAGGAGTAGATCTATGCTCTTATTGTCTTGGGAAATCCACTCTGGTGTGATAATCCTGGTGAGAACAGATTTGCCTCGGGGGGTTCTAGGTTCTACACCCATGTTTCCTTGCTCCAGGTCACCTAAGTCCGTTTCTGGGATCACATTCCCAAATTAATCTGTCCGGATGACTAGTGACTACATATATGGTTCCTTCCTTGTCTAGGTATGCTCCGTTTTCAAACTTGATAGCTGGGTGCTCTAGTCCAATGGATTGGTCAGGGTTTTTAATCTGGACCACATATCTTCCTAGGCCATCCTCATAGATGCTAGCACCTAATCGGTTGGTCCTAAGGTATTCAAGTTGCTTCTTGTAAGGGCCTTCTACCCTATGTAAATATGGCATACCTGAACTTCGTGTAGGTCTCTCCATACCGTGGGACATCTCTAACTCACTAGTTTCAGAGCTAGGGTAGTGTGAATAATGGCTCAACTGATGGGCCCAAGACCTAGCAGTATGGTTAACACTAGCCTCTGAAGATCTAAGACTTTGTCTATCTCTTCCTAGGTGTCGCCCTGATCTAAGGTTCATATGCTTAGCTGAGCAATCCCAATTTTACCCAAGGTACAACCTTGTTGCTGAGTTCTTTTGTATCAGTCACTTGATTCTTTTTAGTTGATTATCGTGTTTACGATCTTGTCTGATATCACGTCGTCAGGAACACTTGAGTTAATTTCCGCACTTGAATGTTGATCGTCTCACGTTAGGTCCTTTTCCTTTAAAGTTGTCGGTCACACACAGGTTATCTCTTGACTTGGACTTGATTTCTTAGATAGTCTTGACTTGTCTCGTGCCTATCGTTGCCCTGACTTACTTCTAGTACTACTCGCACTTAACCTAAGCTAGAAATGGACAGAGGGCGTTAAGAATATTCCAACCTCTCTTGCAGATCCTATGCTCTTTTGGTGCTCAAGAACCCAATTCTCAAGCTTTCGGATTACCCCTTGCTTTGGATGCCTTCTAGTGCTCTCAGTGGGCCTGTAAAAGTCCCAAAGTTAGCTCAAGACTTAGATTCAAAGGACACAAAGAATCACTTTCATTCATGTAATTCAAAGATCAACTATTCTTTTGGTTTTATGGAAAACAACTCTGAAGACCCCTTAGCTTTTCTTCCCCACGAGCTTTCCAACAAAACAAGAATCACAGCAAACTGATTTCGTATGAGAAAGTTACATGAGTTCAGGGTTTTGAGACTAAAACAGGGTTCAAACTGGCTAACAACTCACATGATTTTTCTCAAAACACATGTGTAGGGACCTCACAAAATGCCAATTAATAGACAAGTATGCCCAAAATTATCCCCAAATCTTGGAATATAAAACCCTAAAATTTTAGCCGAAAAAGCCTCTCAATTGCGATCCACAGGTCTGTCAATCGCGATTGACAGAGTCGGTCGTGGGTCTTGTCAATCACGATTGATGGTGTCAATCGCGATCGACACGTTTTTCGGGATTTTCACCGTAATTTCAGTCGATCGGGGATGTGTCCGTCGCGATGGACACGTGGCAACGCGAGAAATTCAGTCAATCGTCAAAATTCAGTCGGTCGCGATCGACGGTGTCAACTGCGATCGACAGAGGTGTCAGTCACGGCTGTGGTCGCGATCGACGGTGTCAATCGCGACTGACAGGGTCAGTCGGTCGTCTCTATCGGTCACGATCGACTGAATCTGTTGATCGTGGCTGTCAATCGTGATCGACGGTGTCAATCGGGATTGATAGAAAAACATGGAATTTTTTAGTTTTTTCTAGTGATTTGGAATGTGCTCCTTGTGCATGTCATGGTGGTGCACTTTGTTTTACCAAAAGGCAAAATTTTCTGTTGATCGCGATCGACAGAGGTCTGCGACACAGAGACAGTTCTGAGTTCGTCCGTACCTACGCAGCGTGCTGGAGGGGATGATACAACTGTACCTGCAAGATCACTCAGAAAACAGGCAAAAAGCAATGCACACAATTCGATCTCTCGCTCTCTCTCATAAGTGAAATGAGGGTAATGGAAGGAAGAAGGTGATATGATCAAAAACTGAAATTTTTCGTGATGGTGGAGATGGAGGTGGGAGGTGGTGAGGATGATGATGGTGATGATGCTGATGAAGTAAGAAAGAGAAAAAATAAGAAGAGTAAAGAAATTACCTACAACGCCAACATCTCCAGTCTACGTCTTACCATCACACGCTCGTCCTCAAAGCTCGATCCCCGGCAAGGGTGCCAAAATTTGGTGTAGCTCAGTGATGAGTAGCACCTCCTTTAATGTCAATCCGGGAAGACGTGAGGATGGTATGAAGACCTTGAGCAAGTGAAGGCACAAATGTGTGAGTGAGAAGCACACCAACATGCACACACATACACACACGCGCACACAAGGTAAGACAACGAGAGAGAAGCAATGGAGTTCTTTAGATTACTTCCAAAATGCTCATACAACTTCAAATCAATTACAAGCTAACCTCAAAAATGAGCTCTCTAGCTCTATTTATAGTTTTTGACTAGGTTTTGGCCGTGTCCAGACCTAGTGTCCGGCCTAGTTAAAAATTAGGTTCTAGGCCCCATTTGAAGGCTCAAATGGAGTCTAAAAATTATGAAAACTGGTAGGTAGCTACTTCTAATGCTCCTCAAGCTCAAGGACTCCTTGGCTTGCACAAAATGGAGCTACCAAAATATGTAATGGTATTTACAATGGCTTCTGGTGATGAAAATCACTATTTTTGTAGGGATTTCCTCTAACGGTTTGACATACACATCTTCGAGCTTCCTACTTGCTCCTTCTCATTATGTGTCCACCTCTTTGATATGCTTTAGCTTCCTGAAAAAATAATGGCCTACTTGCGCGATCTTCTTTGACTACTCTGTCTGCTTGTACCTTCTCTTCGCTCCAACTCCCTTCATTGGCTTCCTTGTCTTTTTAGTCCTTCAGTTCCTTGACTACTGCTAACACCTGCTTTGATAGCACGTGAATAGCACATGGAAGAAGAAGAAGCTTGGAGCACAACACATAATACTGAATGTATTACCACTAGAATGTACAAAGATAAGTAGCTCATTAGGGCAATAGTGTTAAGGAAACACTCACGAATTTGACGCAATAAACAAGACAGAAACGGAATCTTCAGAAAATCGGTGCACAGGTGTACAGTATGCGAAGTTAGTGCGCGGTGTCCGCATAACAGAGCAATTAACCGCGGCGGACGCGTAAGGCGCGCATAACGCGAATTGAAGAATGACAGAGCAAAGGAGCGCCAAAGAAATTGTATATATATACAGCAAGATTTGAAGACGTAGACGCAGAAGCAGATGCAGACGCAGACGCAGATGTATGAGAGAGACACAGAGAAGTGAGAGAGAGCATCACACTGATACACAGAGGAGAACGAGAGACTGAGAGAAGACGCCATAGATCGCGTATGAGTGAAGAGAGTTAGAAGTTCTCAGAAGACGCCATAGATCGCGTATGTACAGATGAATAACACAAGCCTGAAGTGTCGGGTTTCTTCATCTGAAGAGAGATGGTAATAAGAAACTACTCACTGTAGGAGAGTTTCTGTGACTTGAGCAAGAAGAGGCCAAGCTTACTTGTACACATCTTCTCTAATCGAAAACACATGTTCATGTGGATGTCTGCGCGCAATCTTTACTTGTGAAGAATCTGAAGCTATTTCGTGTTACGGTAGGAAGCTTAGTTTATCGTTAACTGTCACGACTCGTTACTAAACGTGCTTCAGTACCTTCTCTGTAAACGCATGTTTTTGGTGAATAACAGTTTACTCAGTAAACATGTTTCAGTAATTTCTGGTCAGTTACAGTTTCTCAGAAAACAAGTTTTTTCGGTAGAACAACGAAGTATAACTCGTAGCAGAGGTTGAAGCTTTGTATGAGAGATAGCTCATCTTGTAGCTAGACGTCTCTACTTTAAGCTGATCACAGTTTCCGGTGGAATGAAGATGTACACACAGTACAAAAGTTAACCGGAAAGTAGCAGTTCAGAACTGTGAAGTTTCCAGAAGGAAGTTCATTCGGTGAAGGAAACTCCACACCACTTCCTTACTTCACATAAGTTCATCTGAAGCAATTACGAACAGAACTAAGTTTATTTCGGTGAAGTTCCGGTACTACTACGGTGTCAGTCCAGTAACAGTCGGGTGAAGTTCCGGTGGAACCTGAGTCGCAGAATAACACAGTTAAAGCGACGTAAATTAGGCTGAGCTACTGTTGATTACAGAGGTATTCTGAATCACTCTAGCTTAGCATCCTATTACGGTGGCGCGGCATTTTCCGCAGGCCTGACAGAGTTCAAGCCTTGTCGCGAAACCCATCTTCAGGGCGAAAGTATTTCCGCAACAGTAGGCGTTAAAAGCCGAAGTTTTTCGCCAACATTATCCCAACAATTGGTATCAGAGCAGGCTAGTTTTTCAAGAATCGGTATAAGAGCCGGATCATTCCACGAGAGGAAGAAGATCATGGCAGATCATGTCCAAATTGATAAACTGGACAGAGATAATTATCCCGCATGGGTAATGCGCATGGAAGCCTTACTTATGAGTAAGGAGTTAATGATGTACGTAACCGGAGAAGAAAAGAAACCGACCTTTGAAGGTGATAGCCAACCAGAAAAGGAAGAGATAGAAGCTTTGAAGCTGTGGCAAAAGAAAGATGCAACGGCAAGAGCCTACATCTACAACACTGTGTCAGATCATCTGCTACCGCACATTAGAGGTCTGGAGAAAGCGGAGGACATATGGAGTGCATTGGAAGATCACTTCCAGAATACTACGAAAGCTAGGAAAGCCAGCCTATGGTTCGAGTTCACAACGTTCAAAAAGAAGCCAAGTCAAAGCATCAGTGACTACGTCACTAAAATGAAGGATCTAGCAGATAGCCTTGGATCCATAAATGAAGAAGTCGAAGATCATAGATTAATAGCGCAAGTGCTCACAGGTTTGAGAGGAGATGAAAGGTGGAAACCCTTCGTACTATCAACTGAACTCTCCCTAAATCATTTTGTACCAGAGTTAAATCAGTTGCTTGGTTTGATGCTCACATATGAGCAAGACCTGAAAGGAGACGCAGACAAAGGACATAGCTCAGCAATGTATATGAAGAACAAGAAGAAAGACAAAGGCAAGTCAAAAGATGAAGAAGAGTCGAGCTCTCAGGCCTATTACGCAAGAGGTAAAGGCACTGGCAGAGGAAGAGCAAGAGGAAGAAGCCGCCAGAATACCACCAAGAAAGTTTGCTGGATTTGTGGACTAAGTAACCATCTGGCGCATGACTGTTGGCACAACCAACAGGGATCAAATCAAAATCAAAACAACAATAGCAGAGGCAGTAGCGGAAGAAATCAGAGTAACTTCCAAAGAGGAAGACAAAGCCAAAGAGGAGGCTACGGTAGAGGTGGAGTAAGAAGTTGGGGACAGAGCCAATCCTACAACACCACCTACAACAACTATGCAAATGACACACAGAATGAGAGTCATACATCATTGATGATGAACTCAATCAGCACATCTGATAACGAAGATCTAAAGGTATTTTACATTGACTCTGGATGTTCTAATCACTTGTCAGGAAACATAGAACTGATGTCAGAATTGGAAAAAGGAAGTGCGAGTCACACTGTTCAAACAGGTGACAATACAAGACACAAAGTACAATCAATCGGGAAAGTGAAATGCAAGAGTGGAGCAGATTTGCTAACCAATGTTTTGTATGTTCCAACAATACCGAAAAATCTGATCAGTGTGGGACAGATAGTCGAAAAAGGTTTTCAAGTCAGATTTACAAATAAAGGAGTATTTGTAGAAGATCCCAAGAACGGATATTATCAGATCGTTTCTGGTAAGAAAGAAGGCAGACTCTTTACCTTAAGAGTACAAGGGAACATTGGCCAAGCGCTGCTCACACATGATGAAAAGGTAATTACAGAACTTGATCTCTGGCACAAGAGATTAGGTCACTTTCACGAAAAAGGAATCAAAGCTATGATAGCGAATCAGTCTGTACTGGGATTACCGAACGTACAGAACCAACATATGATTCACAAATGCGAAGCCTGTCAGATGGGAAAAGCCCACAGGTTACCTTTCCAGAAGAAAGGATTCAAACATGACGGTGTGCTGGAACTCATACATACAGATGTATGGGGACCAACGAAAGAAGGATCAATCAGCGGATCAAGGTACTATGTTTTATTCATTGATGATGCCACAAGGTGGATAACTCTTTATGTTCTAAAAGAGAAATCAGAAGTGTTTGGAGCTTTCAGGCATTTTCATGCATATGCCGAAAGACTCACCGGACGAAAGCTTAAAAGACTGAGGTCTGATGGAGGGGGAGAATACTTCTCCCGAGAATTCAATGACTATCTTTGGAATGCAGGAATTAAGAGAGAAATAACCTGCAGGTATACACCACAACAGAATGGTGTAGCAGAAAGGAGAAACCGAACTCTAGTCGAGTTTGCACGGGCTATGCTAAAAGAAAAGAATTGCCCGGATTATCTTTGGGCTGAAGCCGTAAATACAGCTACATACTTGGTAAACAGATTACCATGTACAGCCTTAGAAGGAATGACTCCTTATGAAGCCTGGTGGGGAAAGAAGCCAACACTTGATCACTGTAAAGTGTTTGGATCAGTAGCGTATGCTTATGTACCGTCTCAACTCAGACATAAGCTTGAACCAAAAGCAGAGAAATATGTATTCGTCGGATATGATGAGAAACAGATGGGTTACAGGCTATGGAGTCCTCTAACCAAACATTTTACTGTTTCCAGGGATGTAACATTTGATGAACAGAAAAGCTGGTATGCAGATCAGAGTCATACAGCTGAAGAATTTGAAGAAGAAATAAAAAGAAAAGAGAAAGGTAAAACAATCGTACAAGTAAACAAAGAAGACGAGGCGAGTACGTCCAGAACCGGAACAGGTATAAGGAACGAAGATGAAGACGGGTACTCAGACACACACGAAGAATATGAGCTAAGAAGGTCAAACAGAGTAAGAAGACAACCGGAAAGATACTCGTATGATACATCATATATAACTCAACAAGATTATGCATATATGGTTAAAGAAGAGGAGGAACCTCAGAGCTATGACGAAGCCAAAGGCAAGAAGCAATGGCAAGAAGCAATGAAAGAAGAATTCACCGCACTAGAAGAGAACAAGACATGGGAGCTTGTCCCTAAACCAAACGGTAAGAAAGTAATTGGAAATAAATGGGTGTTCAAAGTTAAAAAACTTGCAGATGGAAGGATAGCCAGACATAAAGCGAGACTGGTTATCAAGGGCTATGCTCAGACACATGGCATAGACTATGACGAGACATTCAGTCCGGTGGCAAAGATGTCAACTATAAGGACAGTAATTGCTATAGCAGCATCAAAAGGATGGAAGCTAAGTCAGCTAGATATAAAGAATGCATTCCTGAATGGATATATATCAGATGAAGTATATATGGAACAACCGGAAGGGTTTATAAGTTCCAAATACCCAAACTTTGTTTGCAGGTTAAGAAAAGCACTTTATGGACTGAAGCAAGCTCCAAGAGCTTGGAACTACAGACTCGTGAAGTATCTAAACGAACTTGGATACCAAAGTTCGAAGGCAGATGCAAGTCTACTCATCAAAAGAACAGAAGAAGGAATGATCTACATTTGTATCTATGTAGATGACATAATAATTACAGGTACCTCAGATGCAGGAATCACAGAAGTAAAGAAACTGCTAGAAAAGGAATTCAAAATAAGTGACCTAGGAAAGTTATCATACTTTCTAGGAATGGAAATCACATATACAGATCATGGTGTATATGTCACACAAGAAAGGTATCTCCTGAACTTACTGAAGAAGTTCAAAATGGAAAATTGCAGAGAAGCTTCAACACCGCTTGAAGTAAATCATAAACTCAGCAAATTTAGTGGAACAGAATTTAAAGATATGAAAAAGTATCAATCGTTAGTAGGAAGCTTAATATATGCTACGCTAACAAGACCGGATCTTAGTTTTCCGGTGGGAATTCTCTCACAGTTTATGCATTGTCCGACAGATCAACATTGGGTTGCAGGACAAAGAGTTCTCAGATATATCAAAAGAACTATAAAGGAAGGATTATATTATCCTTTTACGTCAGATATAAAGCTCAGAGCATATAGTGACTCAGATTGGGCAGGAAGTCAAGATGACCGAAGATCAACGCATGGGTATATGATATACCTAGGAGATAAGCTGGTAAGCTGGTGTTCGAAGAAGCAACACACAGTAGCCTTATCATCAACAGAAGCAGAATACAAAGGACTGGTAGAAGCAGCAAAAGAAGTAATATGGATGCAGACTTTACTTAAAAGCATGGGTATAGATCAGAGTATACCGATCATACATGGAGATAATATGAGCTCGCTGTATCTTGCAGCGAATCCTGTGTTTCATGCAAGAACAAAACACATAGAGATTCAGTATCATTTCCTAAGGGAAAAAGTAATGGAGAAAGAGATAGAAATAGTCTACACTCCTACGAAAGATCAGATTGCAGATATTTTGACAAAGAGCTTGGATGGAACAAAGACGAACAGATTCAAAGAGATGGCAGGAATAAAAGAAAGAAAGATATATGAAAGACCGGAAGAGGTCAAATTAGTGATTGAGGGGGAGCTGTTAAGGAAACACTCACGAATTTGACGCAATAAACAAGACAGAAACGGAATCTTCAGAAAATCGGTGCACAGGTGTACAGTATGCGAAGTTAGTGCGCGGTGTCCGCATAACAGAGCAATTAACCGCGGCGGACGCGTAAGGCGCGCATAACGCGAATTGAAGAATGACAGAGCAAAGGAGCGCCAAAGAAATTGTATATATATACAGCAAGATTTGAAGACGTAGACGCAGAAGCAGATGCAGACGCAGACGCAGATGTATGAGAGAGACACAGAGAAGTGAGAGAGAGCATCACACTGATACACAGAGGAGAACGAGAGACTGAGAGAAGACGCCATAGATCGCGTATGAGTGAAGAGAGTTAGAAGTTCTCAGAAGACGCCATAGATCGCGTATGTACAGATGAATAACACAAGCCTGAAGTGTCGGGTTTCTTCATCTGAAGAGAGATGGTAATAAGAAACTACTCACTGTAGGAGAGTTTCTGTGACTTGAGCAAGAAGAGGCCAAGCTTACTTGTACACATCTTCTCTAATCGAAAACACATGTTCATGTGGATGTCTGCGCGCAATCTTTACTTGTGAAGAATCTGAAGCTATTTCGTGTTACGGTAGGAAGCTTAGTTTATCGTTAACTGTCACGACTCGTTACTAAACGTGCTTCAGTACCTTCTCTGTAAACGCATGTTTTTGGTGAATAACAGTTTACTCAGTAAACATGTTTCAGTAATTTCTGGTCAGTTACAGTTTCTCAGAAAACAAGTTTTTTCGGTAGAACAACGAAGTATAACTCGTAGCAGAGGTTGAAGCTTTGTATGAGAGATAGCTCATCTTGTAGCTAGACGTCTCTACTTTAAGCTGATCACAGTTTCCGGTGGAATGAAGATGTACACACAGTACAAAAGTTAACCGGAAAGTAGCAGTTCAGAACTGTGAAGTTTCCAGAAGGAAGTTCATTCGGTGAAGGAAACTCCACATCACTTCCTTACTTCACATAAGTTCATCTGAAGCAATTACGAACAGAACTAAGTTTATTTTGGTTATGCCTCTTCATTCTTTCTCTACTATCTCTCCAGGCTCTAGTCCTCTTCTTGGTTATGCTCTCTGTTTCACTAGCCTCAGCATTTTTTTCCTAGCCTAAACTTTGGTTTTGCTGCAAGGCTTGAGCTCTAGTGACTACCTATACTGGTGTAGTGGAAGTCACACTTCCTGTAGAGTCTACTACTAACCCAATAACATTGATATGAGTGATTTTTGGCATATTATTGGGATTCTTTGGGCAATCTCGTAAGAGATGCTCCTTTCCACAATCTTGGCAAAAGCCTTGGATTGTCACTGACTGGGATTGTGTAGATGGAGGTTAGGGGCAATCACGAATGAGATGATCTCCCTGACATCTGTAGCATGGTCCTCTAGGGAATGGGGGTCTTACTTGCCTAGGTTGAGGTCTGAGGTTGGGGTTTGTATACATGACGTTTGCGTAATCTGACTCCCAACTAGGTTCACTCGGTTCCTCAATATAATAGGACTCACCATGTTCAGGAGATTGCATGTAGTAAGCCTATGGACTATCTATGTGAGTGGAATCAAAACTTTGATCACTCGGGTCACTTTCTGAAAGCAATGGAGTCACTAGGACTATGGCTCTATTCAAATTTTCCTCCGTAGCTGCATACTTTACAGGAATCACATTAGCTGGAGCAGGAGGTTGTTGAGCTAACACAGGTTGAGGCCTTTGTTGGTTTTGGTAGGGTTGTTGATAGGATTTTTGTGGTCTACCATATTGCTGTGGAGGGTACTGGTTCTGGTATCTACCCTGTTGTGGATAGGGCTGAGGGTAGGTTTGCCTAACCGCTTGCTTATTGTATGGGCAGTCTTGTGCTGTGTGATTTGTGTATCTCCGTTCTATAGTGCAATATTGGCTACTAGGGTTCACTTGGGGTTGAGCCATGATGGGACATACGTTTGATGGTCACCACCGCAAGTATAGCACCTCTTTACTAGGGCAAACCTTGGGATTTGTTTGCTAGTGACACCTAGTTTTTGAGCTACTATCTCAGCAAGTTCCTCAATTGATGTGGATTGCGAGGAAGAGAGACTAGAGGCACTATCAGAATCTTTGTAGATTTTGGAAAGCTCTAACTCCTCCCCTAGGTTATCCTCGATATCGATGCACATGCGTACACACTCTTCTATAGTCCTAGGGTCCTTCAAGTACACATATGATCTCAATTTGGTACTTAGCAATCCATCCAAAAATAAAGACACTTGTTTGGCTGGTGTGGGAAACTCAGGAACAGGGCATCTCTCAAGAAATTGCCTAAACCTTCTTCCAGCAAGTCTCACGGTCTCTTGAGGGGTCTGCTTGAAGCTATGTATCAATGAGGAAGTATTATGCCTTATGCCACTTTTAGAGAATTCAGTGATGAAAGCCTCTAAGAGTTGGTCTATGCTCCTGAACTGTCTCTCATTCAATGGTTGAAACCATGTAAGGGTTGTGTTCCTAAGGGTTAGACCAAAGGCATTATACTGCATGAAGAGGTCTTCAACTTGTTCAGCTCTCAAAACTTGCCTAAACTCAGCCACATGATCATATGGGTCTCCAGTGCCATCGAAGTAATTCTTCATGGACTTAACTAGTTGAGTCGGTCTCAGAGTCCTCGTGTGCTCTCTGGGTCTTGGTAGAGGGAATTAATCCGCCTTCCTTTGGTTCCTTGGGGCTCTAAGTCCCTCAGGTTCCACTCTATTTGCTTCCGTTCTCGTTCTTTCTCTTCCCACTGGGTTGGCAAAGCTTACCTCCGGTCTATCTCTATGTCTGTCTCTTTGAGTTCCGTGAGCTTGGGATGTTCCAGCTCTTGGGTGACCAAAGGACATATTCAATCTTGGTTGGGGGAAAATAAATTCACCTTTCCAAGTGTAAGCATGCCTATCATTTTCTGTAACCACAAAGATCCTCTCTGAAGCGTGATCTAAGTAGGTCACTCTGCCCAGGCTATCAGGATCTTTGAACTCATATATCATGATTGTTCCTACCTCATTTGGTTGATCAAATCTATACCTCCAAAAGGCTTCATCAGTCTCTCGGTTCAGGAGTAGATCTATGCTCTTATTGTCTTGGGAAATCCACTCTGGTGTGATAATCCTGGTGAGAACAGATTTGCCTCGGGGGGTTCTAGGTTCTACACCCATGTTTCCTTGCTCCAGGTCACCTAAGTCCGTTTCTGGGATCACATTCCCAAATTAATCTGTCCGGATGACTAGTGACTACATATATGGTTCCTTCCTTGTCTAGGTATGCTCCATTTTCAAACTTGATAGCTGGGTGCTCTAGTCCAATGGATTGGTCAGGGTTTTTAATCTGGACCACATATCTTCCTAGGCCATCCTCATAGATGCTAGCACCTAATCGGTTGGTCCTAAGGTATTCAAGTTGCTTCTTGTAAGGGCCTTCTACCCTATGTAAATATGGCATACCTGAACTTCGTGTAGGTCTCTCCATACCGTGGGACATCTCTAACTCACTAGTTTCAGAGCTAGGGTAGTGTGAATAATGGCTCAACTGATGGGCCCAAGACCTAGCAGTATGGTTAACACTAGCCTCTGAAGATCTAAGACTTTGTCTATCTCTTCCTAGGTGTCGCCCTGATCTAAGGTTCATATGCTTAGCTGAGCAATCCCAATTTTACCCAAGGTACAACCTTGTTGCTGAGTTCTTTTGTATCAGTCACAATCCCAATTTTACCCAAGGTACAACCTTGTTGCTGAGTTCTTTTTAGTTGATTATCGTGTTTACGATCTTGTCTGATATCACGTCGTCAGGAACACTTGAGTTAATTTCCGCACTTGAATGTTGATCGTCTCACGTTAGGTCCTTTTCCTTTAAAGTTGTCGGTCACACACAGGTTATCTCTTGACTTGGACTTGATTTCTTAGATAGTCTTGACTTGTCTCGTGCCTATCGTTGCCCTGACTTACTTCTAGTACTACTCGCACTTAACCTAAGCTAGAAATGGACAGAGGGCGTTAAGAATATTCCAACCTCTCTTGCAGATCCTATGCTCTTTTGGTGCTCAAGAACCCAATTCTCAAGCTTTCGGATTACCCCTTGCTTTGGATGCCTTCTAGTGCTCTCAGTGGGCCTGTAAAAGTCCCAAAGTTAGCTCAAGACTTAGATTCAAAGGACACAAAGAATCACTTTCATTCATGTAATTCAAAGATCAACTATTCTTTTGGTTTTATGGAAAACAACTCTGAAGACCCCTTAGCTTTTCTTCCCCACGAGCTTTCCAACAAAACAAGAATCACAGCAAACTGATTTCGTATGAGAAAGTTACACGAGTTCAGGGTTTTGAGACTAAAACAGGGTTCAAACTGGCTAACAACTCACATGATTTTTCTCAAAACACATGTGTAGGGACCTCACAAAATGCCAATTAATAGACAAGTATGCCCAAAATTATCCCCAAATCTTGGAATATAAAACCCTAAAATTTTAGCCGAAAAAGCCTCTCAATTGCGATCCACAGGTCTGTCAATCGCGATTGACAGAGTCGGTCGTGGGTCCTGTCAATCACGATTGATGGTGTCAATCGCGATCGACACGTTTTTCGGGATTTTCACCGTAATTTCAGTCGATCGGGGATGTGTCCGTCGCGATGGACACGTGGCAACGCGAGAAATTCAGTCAATCGTCAAAATTCAGTCGGTCGCGATCGACGGTGTCAACTGCGATCGACAGAGGTGTCAGTCACGGCTGTGGTCGCGATCGACGGTGTCAATCGCGACTGACAGGGTCAGTCGGTCGTCTCTATCGGTCACGATCGACTGAATCTGTTGATCGTGGCTGTCGATCGTGATCGACGGTGTCAATCGGGATTGATAGAAAAACATGGAATTTTTTAGTTTTTTCTAGTGATTTGGAATGTGCTCCTTGTGCATGTCATGGTGGTGCACTTTGTTTTACCAAAAGGCAAAATTTTCTGTTGATCGCGATCGACAGAGGTCTGCGACACAGAGACAGTTCTGAGTTCGTCCGTACCTACGCAGCGTGCTGGAGGGGATGATACAACTGTACCTGCAAGATCACTCAGAAAACAGGCAAAAAGCAATGCACACAATTCGATCTCTCGCTCTCTCTCATAAGTGAAATGAGGGTAATGGAAGGAAGAAGGTGATATGATCAAAAACTGAAATTTTTCGTGATGGTGGAGATGGAGGTGGGAGGTGGTGAGGATGATGATGGTGATGATGCTGATGAAGTAAGAAAGAGAAAAAATAAGAAGAGTAAAGAAATTACCTACAACGCCAACATCTCCAGTCTACGTCTTACCATCACACGCTCGTCCTCAAAGCTCGATCCCCGGCAAGGGTGCCAAAATTTGGTGTAGCTCAGTGATGAGTAGCACCTCCTTTAATGTCAATCCGGGAAGACGTGAGGATGGTATGAAGACCTTGAGCAAGTGAAGGCACAAATGTGTGAGTGAGAAGCACACCAACATGCACACACATACACACACGCGCACACAAGGTAAGACAACGAGAGAGAAGCAATGGAGTTCTTTAGATTACTTCCAAAATGCTCATACAACTTCAAATCAATTACAAGCTAACCTCAAAAATGAGCTCTCTAGCTCTATTTATAGTTTTTGACTAGGTTTTGGCCGTGTCCAGACCTAGTGTCCGGCCTAGTTAAAAATTAGGTTCTAGGCCCCATTTGAAGGCTCAAATGGAGTCTAAAAATTATGAAAACTGGTAGGTAGCTACTTCTAATGCTCCTCAAGCTCAAGGACTCCTTGGCTTGCACAAAATGGAGCTACCAAAATATGAAATGGTATTTACAATGGCTTCTGGTGATGAAAATCACTATTTTTGTAGGGATTTCCTCTAACGGTTTGACATACACATCTTCGAGCTTCCTACTTGCTCCTTCTCCTTATGTGTCCACCTCTTTGATATGCTTTAGCTTCCTGAAAAAATAATGGCCTACTTGCGCGATCTTCTTTGACTACTCTGTCTGCTTGTACCTTCTCTTCGCTCCAACTCCCTTCATTGGCTTCCTTGTCTTTTTAGTCCTTCAGTTCCTTGACTACTGCTAACACCTGCTTTGATAGCACGTGAATAGCACATGGAAGAAGAAGAAGCTTGGAGCACAACACATAATACTGAATGTATTACCACTAGAATGTACAAAGATAAGTAGCTCATTAGGGCAATAGGCGTATATACAAGCCAAGGGAAAAAACCTCCTAAAGAGGGGAAAAGGTGCCTTGACAATCCTAGAGTGTTCACACACATCACGACCTAAATATATCAACAAGTTTGTTAAATAGATGATGATGATCATGACCTAGTTGCATACACCTTGAATGGGCTTAGGGATGATGAAAAGTGGATGGCCTTGACAACATTTTTTTATGTTAGAGATACTCTTTCTAACTTTGGGCAGTTGGTGGTCTTGATGGTCACTAAGGAGATGTATATTAGAGGCTTAAAGAGAACGGTAAATGAAGCCTAAGTTTTCCATGTAGGTAAACAAAGAGGAAGGAGAAGGAACCAAGGCCAAGGAAGAATTAAACAAGAGAGAGGACCAAATGGCTATCGTGATTAGAACCAAGGAAGCAAGTACTCTTTATCAAGTGGGAGAGGCAAGTTCAAAGCTAAAGGAAGAAGGTTCAACTAGAACAAAGAAAACCAAACCTAAGAAGGTTGCTTCATTTGTGGCACGTATGGCCACTATGCAAGGGATTGCTATCAAAGGGAGAAGAAAAATTCAACCTAAAAAGTTCAAGTTAATTATGCATCGAATTCAAATGAAAATGAGAACATGCTAGCTATGATGTCGATGAGTGACTACAAGACACAAGGATCACGTACATAGTACATTGATAGCTGATGTAGCAACCACATGGGTTGCAGCAAGGAGTTCTTCACAAACATGCAGGGGGCAATAACCAAAGGGCATGTATGCTTCAATCACGCAACCTATTTCACATGTGGAAACATGAAATTATCAAAATTGGGGCTATGCCACAAAAGGTATATGCATATCAATAGTCAATGATTGAAGGACATAGAGAAGAAGAGGTTAGTGCTAGAATTACCTAATCTCTATAATCAAAACCTTAAAGTTTTATGTGAAGCTTGTCAATTGGGAAATGAGATTAGTTTGCCATTCAAGAACAGAAATTATGTGAGCATCCATATATATGTTTGGGAACCAAAAAAGGAGAACTCAATTGAAGGTAATGGGTAATCTGTAACTTTCATTGTTGATTGTACAAGGATAACTTGGATCTATTGTATGAAGCATAAATCAGATTTCTTTTGTTACTTCAAGAAGTTCAAAGCCACGATTGAAAGAGAATGTGATAGATACATCAAGTGTTTAAGGTCACATGGAGGTGGAAAATACTTCTCCCATGGCTTCTCTGAATTCTTGGAGACTAATGGCATCAAAAGAAAAATCACATGTAGGTACTAACCACACAAGAATGGTAGAAAGGGAAAATAGGTACATTGAAGAATGTGATCAAATGCACCAACCATAGCTATATGTATTATGAATAGGGCTCCCACAACAAGTATACATGCTACCACACATTATGAAGCTTGGTATAACATGAAGCTATATATATATTACACTTGAGAGTCTTTGGTTGTGCATGTTATTGGCTGCAAATGAATTAATGACCAAGCTTGATGATAAATAAAAAAGGTGTGTCTTTATAGGGTATGCAATTGAAAATAATGAATATAGGTGTTATGACCCCACAATAAAAGATCTAAAGGTATGAAGGGATGCCATATTTGATGAAAGTTTACCTTGGTATGCTACAAATATATCTATGCAAGATAATGAAGATGAAGAAAAGAGAATTTCAAGGGATGAACTAGAGAGCATGGTTCTTTGTGGACCAAAGGATTAAAGTTTTCAACCATCATGGGATAAAAGTAATCCTACATCAAATCAATTAATTGACTTAGGGGGTAAAGGCAAGGCCAAAAGTACAGAGATAGAAGAAGATGAAGACCTATGGATTGAGCTCAATACAAACCACCATGGGAAGAAGGTCGAGAGCTCAAAGACCAATAAAAAATATCCAAGTGAGTGGAATAGTGAGATAAGAAGGTATGATAGGCTAAGGTATCTAGTTGAAAGATCTATCTATGGTTCCTTTATGGCTAGACATCATGCTTACATGATCAAGGTTTTTGAAGACTGACATGCTTTGAATAAGAAAACACATGCAGGTAATGGAAAGAAGCTAGGAAGGAGGAGATCAAGGATTCGGAGGAAAATCACACTTGGACTCTCGGGCCAAGGAAAAAGGATATGAATATAATTGGAAACAAGTGGGTTTATATGGTAAAGAAGCATTTGGATGGTGTTGGGTAGTAGGGTATGCACACATCCTTAATGGTGCATGGAAACCCTCCCTAGACCATCAGAATAACCTTCTTTGTATATACTTAGAGTGTCACATGTGTACACTCTCCTAAAAGCACTTTTTAATATTCCCCTATGCCATAGTGTAGAAGAATTTTAATAGTTCACATTTTTGGCACATCAAGGAGTTCCCCATGTAAAACTCCCATGCATGGAGTTTCTTGGGATTTTTTTGTTACAAGATTGATTTTGGAATCTCCTAGAAGATATGTTAGTGAGAGAGATCTTCTCTTTATGACTTTTCAAAGAAGCACATGGGGAGATAGCCTATATATAGAGGCTCATTTTTCTAAAGAGGGGGAGCTTTTGGCCAAAGTGCTCTCATGTTATATCACTTATGAATGGAAGAATGCTCTCCTTTACCTAAAACTATTTACGTTTATGTATTGTGCCTTTCTGAGTGTATGAGAGTGAGGTGTGTGTGTGTGTGTGCCTATGCATGTCTCTCCTTTGTGTGAGTAGAGTAGTTGCTTTGCTTGTATTTTGATGAAGAGTGTTAATCTCCAAAGAACAAGCTATCCTTGATGTAAGAACACTTCTATATCAAGAATAACTCAAAACCTTTACCAATTTGAAGGACCAATACCATATTATCAAAATTTTGAACTAACTCTGAAGAGAGTCACTACTCAGAAAAGTTTATTGCACATAACTCACTCATTGATTGATCAAATGTGTAAAGTTTTTTTTATGAAACTTTGTACAAACTATATATTGTGCACCTTCTCCAAGTTAAATCATCTCAAAAAAATCAGTAGATCTTGAGGAATGATCCAAACAATCAGCCTATGTCTGAAATTGTCCTCCTGTATAGTCGACTTTGACACCTACAACTTCTAACACATGATTCTCCCAAATTAGAACCCATTTAATCAAATGCTTTTAGCTGTAGATGGCTTACCTTCCAACTTAGATTTTGACTCCTCATTTGTGCAAAACTTAACAATGTGCACTAAGAACTGATCAATTCTTTGACCATCGAGATTGTGCCTATTTCAGAAGACACTCATAACTTCTTCACATACAAATGTTCCTACATATAATTCTCTTAGCCTGTTATCAATTAGGCTCTCTTATCTTAACCATAGAACTAAGTATGAAATTAGACATCTTCAAAAGGAGTTCTAAAATGATCAAGCATAGAAGGAGAACATAGCAAAATATGGGGCGCAATTTTTTCTTTTACTCAGAAAATTTACATCTGAATGATGAGAGATATTCACTTCACTTTTAAAGTGTCTAATGGTTCTCACAACCTCTAATTCTTCATCTCTCATGCTCACTCATACTTGCCCCGACTTTCTCCTTGTATATATAGGCATATATGTACAAGCTTATGACCATAACGAAAGATATAAGTGAGCTAACTACAAGTCTAATGTACATATGTATACAAGTCTTCATTTCCTGAATGTGCACTATCTTTAAGCTTAATAGGCTAATCTTTTCTTCAATCCTTCATCCAAAACATCAATTGATAGTTTTCATGCACCAACATTTCCCCCTCAATCATCAATTGAGGTTTTCTCTATCTTCTTTATACCTGCCATGTCTTTAAATCTCTATAGCTTTGGTCCATCCAAGCTTTTGGTTAGCATATCTGCAATCTGATGTTTTGTTGAAGTATGTATGACTTCAATCTCCTTATCAATCACCTTCTCTCTTAAGAGGTGATATTGAATCTCAATGTGTTTAGTCTTGGCATGAAAAACAGGATTAGTAGCTAGATACAATGAACTCATATTATCTCCATGAATAGTGGGTGTACTCTGAATGATGTCAAAACTCTTCATCAGAGTCTTCAACCATATGACCTCCTTTGTAGCTTCAACCATACCTTTATACTCTGCTTTTGTAGATGATAAAGAAATTTTATGTTGCTTCTTAGAACACCAAGAGATTAGCTTATCTCCCACATAACACAAGTATCCATATGTTGATCTCCTATCATCAAGATTACCTGATCAATATGTATCACTATATATCTTGATGTTTGTATCTGATGTAAAACCATAATACAAACCTCCCTTGAGTGTACCCTTAATGTATCTCAACACTCTTTGTCCTGCAACCCTATGTTCTTTCCAAGCACAATGCATGAATTGAGACAACTCTCCAATTGCATATGACAAATTAGGCCTAGTTAAAGCAGCATATATTAGAGTACCAACCAAACTTTGATATAGCTTCATGTCCTTGAATTCTTCTCCTCCATATCTGCTGAATTTGTGATTCACCCCCATTGGAGTAGGTGCTACCCTCCAATCTTCCATTTTAAACTTGATCAACAAGTTCTTCAAATACCTTTCTTGAGTCACATATACTCCATCTTGAGTATATGAGATCATCATGCCCAAGAAATATGAAAAGTCTCCCAAGTCACTAATCTTGAACTCTTTCTCCATTTGTTTCTTGAGGCTTTGTATGCCCTTCTCATCTGCACTTGTAAGGACTATATCATCAACATATATGCACATGTAAATGAACCCATCATCACTTGCTTTGACAAGCAAGTTACTATCAGCTTTAGATACTTGGAAACCAAGTTCCTTCAAGAACTTTACAAGTCTATAATTCCATGCCCTTGGGGCCTGCTTCAAACCATACAAAGCTCTCTTGCGCTTATGTACATATTCTGAATACCTTTTATCTCTAAACCTTTGTGGTTGCTCCATGAAAACATCATCTGAAATATAACCATTAAGGAAAGCATTCTTCACATCTAATCAACACAATCTCCAACCTTAACATGTAGAAATGGCTATGAGTGTCCTGATAGTTGTCATCTTTGCCACAGGACTATAGGTCTCATCATAATCTATACCATATGTCTTAGCATACTCTTTCACAACAAGTCTATCTTTATACCTAGGCACACTTCCATCTGCATACCTCTTTGTCTTGTAGATCCACTTGCATCCAATGATCTTCTGACTATTTGGTTTAGGAACCAAATCCCATGTCTCATTCTCCATCAATGCATCATACTCTTCTTGCATAGCTTTCTCCCAATTCTCCTTACCTTTTGCCTCCTCATATGTAGAAGGGTCTTCATCTGCTTTCACCATGTAAGCATAATCTTTAGTAGTCAAGAAAGAAGTGTCATAGCTATACCTTGTAGGTTGCCATTTGTGTCTTGATAACTTTCTGAGTTCTCCACTTCTTGAGGTTTCTGGTTCATCACATTCTGGATCAAACCTTGGCACTTCTTCAACTTCAACTTGTACTTCATTGTTCTCTTCTTCATCAAATATATGAACCTTTGATTTATCTTTCTTTCGATTCAAAACTTCTTCATCACCTGCATGATTTTTTATTGTACTTGCATACCAAGTACCTTGCTCATCAAATGTAACATTCTTTGATACAAGGAATTGCTTTGTGGATGGACTCCACAACCTATAAACCATTCGTTTATCATCATATCCAATGAACACATACTTTTTAGCTTTAGGTTCCAATTTATTCCTCAACTGAGATGGCACATATGCATAAGCCAAACATCCAAACACTTTGCAATGATCTTAGGTAGGTCTCTTACCCCACCAAGCTTCATATGGTGCCATACCCTGCAAAGCTTTACATGGTAACCTATTAACCAAGTATGTAGCTTTATTTATAGCCTCAGCCCACAAAAAATTTGGACAATTTTTCTCCTTCATCATTGATCTTCCAAACTCAAAAAGAGTTCTATTTCTCCTTTTTTGCTACACCATTTTGTTGAGGAGACTACCTGCAAGTAACTTCTCTTTTTATACCTGCTTTCCATAAGTAATCACTGAACTCATTAGAGAAATACTCTCCCTCTCCATCTCACCTTAGTCTCTTCAACTTTTGACATGTGATTCTTTCTGCATACACATGATAATGTTTAAATGTATTGAATACCTCTGATTTATCTTTGATCACATATATAGTGATCCACCTTGTAGCATCATCAACATAAATCACAGAATATCTTGAACCATTTATACTAGAATCCTTTGATCGTCCCCACATATTTGTGTGTATCAACTCAAGATTCTCTGAATACATGAAACCATGCTTAGAATATGATTGTTTATGAGCCTTACCTAATTGACATGCCTCACATCTATATGTCATATGTTGACCTGCAACATTAGGCAAACCAAGCACTGAACCATTGTTAAACATATGCTTAATACATCTTTCATTGAAATGTCTAAGCCTTTTATGCCAAAGATCTATTGTTGAGAGCAGTATGGGCACCCAAGGACTGACTAGACAAGGAAGCCAGTGGAGAGAGTCAAAGCGAGGTGAAGGATTGAGTAGACAAAGCAGTCGATGCAAATCTGGTAGATAGGCCCTTCAAATTTTTCCAAATCAACATCTTTATAACAGTGATTCTTATCACTAACAATCATTCTGTAGCTCCATTTTGTGAGCCAAGGAGTCCTTGAGCTTGAGGAGCCTTAGAAGTACCTACATATCAATTTTCGTATTTTTTAGACTCCGTTTAAGCCCTCAAATTGGCCCTGGAACCTAATTTTTAACTAGGCCGGACACTAGGTCTGGACAGGGCCAAAACCTAGTCAAAAACTATAAATAGAGCTAGAGAGCTCATTTTTGAGGTTAGCTTGTATTTGAATTGAACTTGTTAGAGCTTTTTGAAAGTAAACTAAGAACTCCATTGCTTCTCACTCTTTGTCTTGCCGTGTGTGCGCGTGTGTGTGTATGTGTGTGCATGTTTGTGTGCTTCTCACTCACGCACTTGTGCCTCCACTTGCTCGAGGTCTTCATACCATCCTCACGTCTTCCCGGATTGACATTAAAGGAGGTGCTACTCATCACTGAGCTACACCAAATTTTGGCGCCGTTGCCGGGGATCGAGCTTTGAGGACGAGCGTGTGATGGTAAGACGTAGAGTTGTGAGGTTGGCGTTGTAGGTAATTTCTCTACTTTTCCTTACTTTTCTCGTCCTTACTTCATCATCATCATCACCATCATCATCCCCATCATCTTCCACCTCCATCTCCATCATCGCAAAAATTTCAGTTTTTGATCATATCTCCTTCCTCCTTTCATTTCCCTCATTCCACTTGTGAGAGAGAGCAAGAGAGCGAACTGTTGTGTGCTATTTTCTGCATGCTTTTGGAGTTTCTTGCAGGTTTCAGCATCATCATCCCCTCCAGCACATCGCGCAGGTACGGAAATGTGCAGAACTGTCTCGCAGTCGCCGACTTCTGTTGATCGCGATTGACAAAAATTTTCACCTTTTGGTAAATCTGAGTGCACCACAGTGGACTAGAGACCCTGCACACCACATTTCCACAAAAATTTTTGAAAAATTTGCAAAATTTCAATCCGTCGCGATTGACAGCTCTATCCGTCGCGATTGACTGCCTGTCCGTCGCGATTGACTGCCTGTCCGTCGCGATTGACTGCCTGTCCGTCGCGATTGACACCAGTCCATCGCGATTGACTGCCTGTCCGTCGCGATCGACTGCCTGTCCGTCGCGATCGACTGCCTATCCGTCGCGATTGACAGAAATTTTCACCTTTTGGTAAATGTGAGTGCACCACAGTGGACTAGAGACCCTGCACACCACATTTCCACAAAAATTTTTGAAAATTTTGCAAAATTTCAATCCGTCGCAATTGACAGCTCTGTCCATCGTGATTGACACCAGTCCATCGCGATTGACACCCATCAATCGCGACCGACAGCCCTATCCATCGCGATTGACCCCAGTCCATCGCAATTGACACCTGTCCATCGCGATTGACAGCCTAGTCGATCACGATTGACAGCCAATTTAGGACAATTTTTTAAGGTTTTTAATTTCAGGATTTTGGCTAATTTTGGACATGGATCATGGACTCTAGAGCACATAAGGAGGCTATAGACAAATAACCCGAGGAAAACCTGTTTGTCTGTTGGCCTGTTTGAACCCTGTTTTAAACCCTGAAGCCTGAACTGACATAACTTTCTCATACAAAATCCGTTTGCTGTGATTCTTGTTTTGTTGGAAAGCTCATGGGGATTTTGAAGTTGACCATACCCCGAGGTATGAAAACTGAGGGATCCTTGTGATTGTTTTCCATAAAAGCAAAGGATAATTTGGTCTGTGAGTTACATGCATGAAAGTGGTCTATGGTGTCATTTGAATCTAAGTCTTGAGCTAACCGTGGGACTTTTACAGGTTCAGCAAGAGCACTTGAGGGCATTCTAAGCAAGAGTAAGTGCAAGCTTGGGAACACGCATCCTGGGCACACCAGGGCAACCAAGAAGGAAACAAAAGGTTGGAAATTCTCAACTCCCATTGTCAATTCCTAGCTTAGGCTAAGAACGACTAGAGGTAGGAGTAAGCCAGGGCGGTGATAGGCATTTATCAAGTTGAAGACTGACTAAATACTCAAGTACAAGCTAACGAAATAATCTTTGCACGGTCGAGAACTCTAAAGGAAAAGAACCTAACGTGGAACGATCAACTTACAGTGCGAAAATTAAATCAAATATTCCTGACGACGTGATTTTTGACAAGAGCATAAACACGGTAACCACTAAAAAGAATCAAGTAACTGATACAAAAGAGCTCAGCAACGAGGTTGTACTTGGGTGAATTTGGGCTATTCAATTAGGCTTATGAACCTTAGATCAGGGCGACATCTAGGGAGAGATAGACAAAGTCTTAGGTCTTCAGAGGCTAGTGTCAACCACACTGCTAGGTCTTGGGCCCAACAGTTGAGCCACCACTCATACTACCCTAGCTCTGAGACTAGTGAATCAGAGATGTCTCAAGGCATGGACCGACCTACGGGAAGTTCATGAGTGCCATACTTGCACAGGGTAGAAGGCCTGTACAAGACGCAGCTGGAATACCTTAGGACCAACCGATTAGGTGCTAGCATCTATGAGGACGGTCTAGGAAGATCCGTGGTCCAGATTAAAAACCCTGACCAATCCATTGGACTAGAACACCCAGCTGTCAAGTTTGAAAACGGGGCATACTTGGACAAAGAAGGAACCATATACGTAGTCACCAGTCACCCAGATAGGACAGAAGAATTCGGGAATGTGATCCCTGAGACAGACATAGGTGACCTAGAGCAAGGAAACATGGGTACAGAACCTAGAACCCCTCGAGGCAAATCGGTTCTCACTAGGATTATCACACCAGAGTCGATTCCCCAGGATAATAAGAGCATAGATTTGCTCCTCAATTGAGAGACTAACGAAGCCTTTTGGAGGTATAAATCTGATCGGCCAAATGATATAGGAACAATCATAATCTATGAGTTTAAGGATCCAGATAGCCCAGGGAGAGTGACCTACTTAGATCACGCTTCAGAGAGGATCTTTGTGGTTACAGAACATGATAGACATGCTTACACTTGGAAGGGTGAATTCGTTTTCCCCCAACCAAGATCGAATGTGTCCTATGGTCACCCTGGAGCTGGAACATCCCAAGCTCATGGAACTCAAAGGGACAAAAGTAGAGATAGGCCAGAAGTAAGCTTTGCCAACCCAGGGGGCAGAGAAAGAACGAGGACGAAAACAAACAGAGTAGAACCTGATGTACTTAGAGCTCCTAGGAATCAAAGAAATGTGGATGAGTTCCCTCTACCACGACCTAGAGAGCACACAAGGACTCTGAGACCGACTCAGCTAGTTAAGTCCATGAAGAACTACTTCGATGGCATTGGAGATCCATACGATCATGTGGCTGAGTTTAGGCAAGTCTTGAGAGCTGAACAAGTGGAAGATCTGTTCATGCAATACAATGCCTTTGGTCTAACCCTTAGGAACACTGCCCTGACTTGGTTTCAGCCACTAAACGAGAGGCAGTTCAGAAGCATAGACCAACTTCTAGAGGCATTCATTATCGAATTCTCTAAAAGTGGCATAAGACATAATACTTCCTCGCTGATTCACAGCTTCAAGCAAACCCCTCAAGAGACCGTGAGACTTTCTGGAAGAAGATTTAGACAATACTTGGAGAGATGCCCTGTCCCTGAGCTACCCAGGCCAGCTAAGCAAGTGGCTTTATTCTTGGATGGATTGCTAAGTACAAAGTTGAGATCCTATGTGTACTTGAAGGACCCTCGGACCATAGAAGAGTGTGTACCCATGTGCATTGACATCGAGGATAACCTACGGGAGGAATTAGAGCTATCCAAAATATACAAAGATTCAGATAGTGCCTCTAGCCTCTCTTCCACGCAATCCACATCAATTGAGGAACTTGCAGAGAAAGTAGCTTAGAAATTAGGTGTCACTAGTAAAGAGATCCCAAGGTTTGCCCCTGTGAAAAGATGTTATACTTGTGGTGGCGACCACATGGCGAATGTATGTCCCATTATGGCTCAACCCCAAGTAAATCCTAGTAGCCAGTACTGCACCATAGAACGGAGGTACACCAATCACACCACACAAGATTGCCCCTACAATAAGCAAACCGTTAGGCAGACGTACCCACAACCATACCCTCAACAAGGAAGATACCAGAACCAGTACCCACCTCAGCAGTATACTAGGCCTCAGCAAAACTACCAACCGCAATATCAGGCCCAACTGAGACCCCAGCTAGTGCTAGCACAACAACCACCTGCTCCTACTGATGTGATTCCAGTAAAGTATGCAGCTGCAGAAGAAAATGTGAATAGAGCCATAGTCCCAGTGACTCAATTACTTTCAGAAAGTGACCCGAGTGACCATAGCTTTGATTCTACACATATTGATAGTCCCCAGGCCTACTACATGCAGTCTCCTGAACATGGTGAGTCCTACTATAGTGAAGAGCCAAATGAACCTAGTTGGGAGTCAGATTACACAAACGTCATGTATGCAAACCCCAACCCTAGACCTCAACCTAGGCAGGTAAGACCCCCATTCCCTAGAGGACCATGCTACAGATGTCCGGGAGATCATCTCATTCATGATTGTCCCTTGCCTCCACCTACACAACCCCAGTCAGTGACGATTCAGGGCTTTTGCCAAGAATCTGGAAAGGAACATCTCTAACGAGACTGCCCTAAGAATCCTAACAATATGCCAAAAATCACTCCTATTAACATTATTGGGTTAGTGGTAGATTCCACAGGAAGTGTCACTTCCACTGCACCCGTACAGGTAGTCACTAGAGCTCAAGCATTGCAGCAAAACCAAGGGGTAGGCCAGGAAAAGAGCCCAGAAGTTAGTGAAACAGAGAGCATGACAAAGAAAAGGACTAGAGCTTGGAGAGATAGTCGTGAAAGAATGAAAAGGCAATGGGCAAAAAAGATGAGTGAACTCGAGGAAAGCCTTAGAGAAACAAAGGCCAGGATAACTGAACTCACATCTCAAACTCCCTCTCACACTACCCCACCTCCACCATTCCCAACTCCATCCGAACCGCCATCTTCCAACCCGCCTCACCTAAACCCACCACCCCCAAAAGTAGGATCAGTCCTAGCAGATCCCACTCCCGAGGACCTAAGTATGATGCTTAAAGCATATCAAGCCAGAATCCAAGAAGGGCCAAACGTAACTGATCATGAAAAGTGTTACCCTAGAGCAGAACTAGAACTTGAATGAACTAAAATTTGTGCTAAGATGGTGGAATTGGCTCAGACCATGTTTGAAGCCAGTCGCCTATTTAACATCTCTAGTTCAGCGAAGGCACAGTTGCACTTTGATGGACTGTTAGAAAGAATAGAGAAGCTAATTGCACAGTCATAAAAGGAACCCGCCTCTCAACATAAGGACAAGGCAAGTGAAGGAGCAGGTCTTTCTGCCTAGGAAGCCTATGTGCCTGAAGCCTATGTGCCTAACTCTACGGAGCTAGACACATCATCTTCTATGAATCGGTTCACACCAGAATTCCTACGTGAGATTCAAGAAGACAAATGGGCTAAAGAGAGTGAAGTCCCACCTCCTATTGAACTTGTGGATGATGCACACGACCAATTCCCACAAGACATCCCATCCATTTATGAGGAGCAGGAGAGCACCCAATCTCAGGAAAGACTAGACTTTGAGTCTAATTCTTTACAAGAATTACCCCACTTCACAGGACCATGGGAAGCTAAGTCTACTTGTATGAGAGCACCCACGGTCATGGTAAGAAACGAAGACTCGATCATACCTAGGAACACAGAGGTAGTGAAAAACACTAAAGTACAGTGTAACCTCACCTTAGAAGAGCAAAACCTCGTTCCTAGGTAGGATCCCAGAAAACAGTGCCAGAAATACCATTGGACAAGATAGGAGACATGAGTGAGGGTGAAGAGGGAAACACATATCTCCTATCACCCATCAAGGATACACCACCAAGGCCATTCTAGACTCAGGCGCAGGTGTTGCAATTGCTACCACTTCCCTATGGAAGCGTTGGGGCAAGCCAGCACTCAGGCCCACAAGAATGAAATTGCAAATGGCTGATGGTCACATAGAGAGACCCCTAGGCTTGCTAGAAGGAATAACTCTCACTACTTGTGGTGTTGAGTTTGAGCACACTTTCGCCATATGTGACTTTAGCAAGAACCATGCCTATGAGATGATTCTGGGAAGACCATTTATGCGACAGTTGCAAGTGGTACAGGACTGGGGAACCAACTCCTTGTACCTACAATACTTAGGTGTTACGACCAAAGTGAATCTCAAAGATTACTCTCATAGAGATGTCCCTCCTATCCAATGGAATCCCATCCATAGAACCAAAGATGATACGGAATCTGTGCATTCCATAGGGTCAGGATCCTCATGGATGCATGAAGACACCCACTTATGGATGTGCAAAGTAGCAGTAGAAGAAGAAAAGAGAGAGAAAGCCAGAGAGGTAGGTGCAAAAGAAACACATAGATCAATTCAAGACCCACCCTATGCACCTGTAGCCTTTCCTGACGAAGAATTTGAACCCCACGGCTGGGCAGAAATCCTAGCAACAATGGATGTAGCCATCAATGAAGAACAATGGACACCTCACTGTGATGAGGATGGCTATGACATTTCAGTTTTCTCCATAGAGCCAATCATGGGAGAGGCAGTGTTAGAAGAATGCAAACCTAACCCTAATGCATTTGAGGATGCGAGTGACTCCGATCTAAAGTCAATCATTATGGACCCACCTTTTGCATCAGATGAAGAATACTTCCATGAAGTAGAATTTCAACCCCAGAGGTATGGAGAGCTTACAAGTGATGTAAGACTAGCCACACATGTGACCCCGAAGGAAGAAGGAAAGAAAAAAAAGAAGAGAGAAGTCACACCAGAAGAGGAAGAATCCTTGTTTGAGGTCCCAGAAAATTTTAAGAAGTATGAGATAGATGACAGGAGAGTCATGATCAGAATGCCTAAACGAGAGGCGCAATCAGGGGAGGCCTATGATAACAAAGAGACCACCAAGAAAATAGTGGTAGCCATAGAGGAAGGAGAAGAGAGATGCACTTACATAGGACATGACCTGACAGAAGAGGAAGAACAAGAGCTAATAGCCTTGCTAAGAGAATACAGAGATGTATTTGCTTGGAGTTACAAGGATTTGAAAGGAGTGGACCCTGACATATGCTCACACACTATCCCCATGACCTCGGATGCCAAACCTTCTAAGCAAAAGCCATACACATATAATGATAATTATGCTGCTAAGATCAAAGAGGAGATAGATAGACTGGTTGAAGCTGGATTCATCTATGAAATTGAGCACACTGAGTGGGTATCCCCCATCGTAGTGGTGCCCAAGAAAAATGGAAAGCTGCGTGTATGCATTAACTTGAAGAAGGTTAATGCAGCCACAATTCGAGATAACTATCCGCTTCCTATCACAGAGCATCTCTTAGAAAGAGTAGCAGGCAAGGAAGTGTACAGCTTCCTGGATGGATTCTCTGGCTACAACCAAGTAGCCATAGCTCTAGAATATCAGCATAAGACGGCATTTGCCACTGAATGGGGCATATTTGCCTTTAGAGTAATGCCATTTGGGCTTACCAATGCACCAGCTACCTTCTAGAGGCTGATGTGCCATGTATTTAAAGAGTTCCTGAGGAAGAACTTAGAAGTCTATGTTGATGATCTTTGTGCTCATTCCAACATTAGGCACACCCATATTCCCGAACTCAGACAAATCTTTGACAAATGTAGAGAATATCAAGTCTGCCTGAACCCAGAAAAGTGCGTCTTTATGGTCAGGCAAGGCAAGATTCTAGGACACATAGTGTCAAAGAATGGCATATCTACTGATGAAGAGAAAGTGAGAGCCATAGCAGAGCTACCTAGGCCAAGGAATGTCAAGGAAGTACAAGCTTTCATGGGACATTGTGGTTACTACCGCCGGTTCATTCACATGTATGCTGTCATTGCAAAGCCCATGTACGGACTTCTGACTAACTTTGAGTGAACTGATGAATGTGAGAATTCCTTCAATGAGCTTAAACGACGATTATGTTCAGCACCAATCTTAACCACACCAGATTGGAGTAAGCCTTTCCATGTTCATGTGGATGCATCCAATTATGCTATTGGGTGTGTATTCGTGCAACCTACGGGTGAAGGTAATATGGATCTTCCAATTGCCTATGCTAGTAGACAATTGAATGCAGCTGAACGAAATTACACCACTACGGAGAGAGAAGGCTTAGGAATGGTATATGCAGTTAAGAAATTTAGACACTATTTGCTTGCAAACAAGTTTAAATTTTTTACTGACCACCAAGCATTGTTATATCTCGTGAACAAGCCATGCAATACAGGAAGATTAGTAAGATGGTTTCTCTTACTAATGGAATATGATTTCGAGGTTGTGGTAAGAAAAGGGAGGACTCATTTGAGAGCGGATCATCTCTCTAGGCTCACATCTGGAGAAGCCCCACAAGGAGTGTCAGATGACCTTCCTGATGCTTACTTGTTTAATTTGGAAGTTGTACCGCAGTGGGCTAAGTCATTAGTGCCAGTATTGACGTACGGGCCTAACCACCCAGTAATAGCCACACAGGATAGACAGGTAGTAAAAGCCCAAAAGTACCACATCATGGCTGGAAGTATGTACAAGCACACAGATCAAGGGATCTTGGCTTGTTGTGTAGAAGAGGACGGGTATGCGAAGTGGTTGCAATTAGCACACGTAGGTGCATTAGAGCAACACTACTCAAAGCGACGAACCCTACAGACACTACGGAGACTCGGAGTGCATTGGCCGACTATGGAAGCTGATGTCCAAAAGTTGTGCAAGGAATGCCCAATCTGCTGCACTAAACCACCTGTGGAACATGCCACTCTTTATCAAGTGTCCATAGTGCCGGATTGGAGTGAACGACTAGTATCCCTTCTGAGGACGAAAACATTCCCTCCAGACATGACTCTCGCTAGGAAAAGGAGTTTAGAACAAGAAGCCCAGGATTACTCACTCATTGGTGATAATCTATACAAACGTGGTAAAGACGGTTACGTGAGACTATGTGTCCATGAGAGTGAATATCTCAAGATCTTGGAAACTGCTCACCAAGGTGTAGCAAGAGGACACTTTGGACCAGATCGGGTGATCAAGGCAATACTATTTGCGGGCTTCTGGTGGCTGACCCTTCACATGGATGCACATACCTATGTGAAACGATGTGATGTCTATCAGAGAACTCAATATCCTATACGTAAAGATGAGATGCCATTGAAACCTATGATGGGTGGACGTGCATTCTCTAAGTGGGGAATAGACTTCGTAGGTCCTATTAATCCCCCAGCTAAGGGTTCCCATGCAGAATATATCATTGTTGCGACAAACTATCTAACAAAGTGGGTAGAGGTAAAAGCCACAACGAAGAACGATGCTCAAACAACTGCTAAATTCTTGTTTGAGAATGTATTCACAAGATACGGGTTACCTATAGAGCTAGTCAGTGATAGAGGCACTCACTTCTTGAATGAAGTTATTGAAAATATGCTCCAAGAGTTCTTGATAGTACATAAAAAGTCTGCCCCCTATCACCCTCAAGCTAATGGGCAAGCCGAAAGCACAAACAAGATTCTATGCAATGTGTTGACAAAATTAGTGAACAGTAAACGCTCTGATTGGGACAAACAGCTACACCATGTTGTTTGGGCATACCGAGTCGCCTACAAAACGGTACTCCAAGCCACCCCCTTTCAGATGATGTTTGGCCAAAATGTAGTGCTACCATTAGACTTCTTAATACCAACACTGAAAGTAGCACAAGAGCATGAATGGACGGGTCATGAACTCTCCTCAAGACTTTTTGACCTTGAACAATTAGGAGAAACAAGACTAAGAGCGGCTGCAGGGATATATGCAGCTAAGAAACAAGAGAAGGCATACTTTGATGCCCACGTTAAGGATAAAGGTTTGAAGGCAGGCGACCTAGTACTAGTATACACGTTGAAACAACATGCGAGGAAACTGGAGAAGAGAGGCTACGGACCCATGATCATTAATAGAATCTCAACGAGTGGGGCGGTACAGCTAGCCACCTTAGAAGGTGATATTCTTCCGAGCTACATAAGCGCATGCAGGGTCAAGCTGTATCAGGAACCTCTCACAGAGGAAATGCTAAGTTGACTCAATACTGCTAAGAAATGCAAAGAAGAAGAAAAGCGAATTCGAGAAGAAGCCCAAGCAGAAGCCTTAGAGCGCATACGGAGAATGAAATTAAGAAGACAAGGTAGAGAGCAACCTGTGCCAGATGCATATGCGGATCAAGGATATCACATGGCTATGTGTGAAGTTTCAGGTATCAACTCCCATAGGATAATTGATCGACATCCTTTTATGACCTTAGATATAGGACAAGGAAAGGGTGCAAGGACTGTAAGAGCCTTGATTGACTCAGGTGCAGCCACTAGTGCTGTTAAATTGTCTTACTGTCAAAAGTTGAAATTAACTGTCAATCCTATTGAAGCCTATCTTATAGGATTGGGAGGTGTGGAAACCCCTTGCATGGGCAAGGTGGAACTTCCCATCTACATTCAAGACGAAGTAATGACAGTCAAAGTACTAGTGTGTCAAGATGAGGACCTCACCGAGCCTCTTGTCTTGGGTCAAGACTGGATCTATGATCATGCGGTCAACCTAAACCTAAGAAGTGGACTTCTTCAGGTATGGGTAAATCATAGTCGAATTACAGTTGAATTGGAAAATGAGGCACTCAAGGAACTAAGGCACGAACTCCTGGTCCTTCCAGGGGTGCACATGAAGTTGACAATGCTATTCTTGTCCAAAAATGTATTATGCAGAAAGAGAATTGTCTCAACAACGGAGTCAAGAATAAGACGGTACTCCCTTCTTTCCCAAAGGCCAGAAGGATGCAGCAGCCAACGACAGATCAAATACAGAAGAAGCAGAACACTACCTATACTGGAGGCCAAAAAAAGTAGCAAAGCAGATTGTTTCAGCCGATGAAACAAGTATGGAGGCAAAAAGGCAAACACCCTGTTCCGACCAAGCCAACACCACGACCTAAACCTCTTATTAGTAATCAACAACTCGACACTAATAAGAAGTCCTTCATAAATTCTTCTGCGAAAGTAAAGTCTATTTGGGTACCCAAGAAGTCAATGAAGGCCAGCCCACAATCACGACAAATCTGGGTGCCTAAGGCTTGCTTGCGGGCTCAAATAGCTACACCAAGGCCAAACCCTGTACAACATGTTTCACTCACGCGAACATCTGAGGCCCAGTCTTACACACCACGCACGGACACATATTCTTCCATGTGCAAAAGTAGAATCACTCATAAAAGGGTCCCTAAAAAGCCCCATTTTTCAAGTAAATACCCTATCACACTCCCCAGAGCCTCCACAAAGTCAAAATCAAAACCTATCCATTGCATTTGGCAACCTAAAACTTGTAATAAACCCCCGGACCCCAATTGTAAATCCATGTCCACCTACTAACTACTTCACTCTCACACCACATCATTCCGCTTAGCTCTTGGGTCTACCCAATTCCTAACTACACACACAAGCACCAAGCACTTACTAACCCCCTAACCTCTCCCGAGCCTCATGTTAATGTTGTAACGGGGACACGGTGTCATTTTTGTGTCCATTGCAATGTTAACATTTATTCATGTATTCTCACAGAACTAGCTGCAAAGTTTTCAACATGGCTGAGGCGGCAGGAACTAGCTCTCAAATAGAAACAAGCCAGCAAGTGGTGGACTTAGACAGTTTACCTGTTTTGCCTGAAACAAACGAAAGACCAGAAGAATTGCAGGCCATCAAAATCATACCTATAGCGGGCCCTCCCAGTGGCCATACCATGCCCATAGGAAAAGCTTCCCACTTGTTTAGTGAAGTGGCAGGACCCTTGGGAGAGGGAACATACCTATGGGAATCAGAGTTGGACTTCAATGGGAAGCAAGGTAAATACCATTCCTTTACAAGAGAATTCGAGAAGTTACAAAATGCGGAAGGTCTACGTTTGGTATGGGAGAAGGCAGGATTGAATGCATATTTCAGTGCACGGCTCCCAAAGCCTGACTTCATGCGATGCTACTATCTCATCAACACCTTGACCCCAAACAAGAACCCAAAAGGTGCAAGCTCATTTGTGATCCCATCTCTAACAAAAGGAAATGAGCTCAAGAGGTTTAGGTTATCCAACAAGTTGGTGAGAGAGGCCCTAGATATGCACGGAATGCATATTCCTACAGAGAAGGAAACCCTAGTGCCGGATTACATGAAGAATTGAAGCCTCACCAAACTCAAGGACATGGTGTCCATGACGCCTAATGTTGCAATACACCTTCGCATGTGCATGCAACACTTTGCTTTTCCTGCCCAAGATAGATTCACCATGCCGCCTAAAAAGATTTGGTTTAGTTTGTATCTGGCAGAGACACAGAGCCTCACCATCAACTTACCCCACTGGATAATTGATCAGATACACCTAGCTCACAAACGATGGCCGCGGAAACAAGTTTTATATGGATGTGTGCTCTTACAAGAATAATTTATAGGTGTTTGGCTTATGACATCCCTATTCAACGGGCCCTAATGTGGAATCGTGTAGAGCAGTTTAGAGGCAGGACATCCACTGGACCCCCTTCTAAGAAGATGAGAGGTACTGTCCAAGTCCCTTGTGCTCAACCACGTGGAGCCACCCTAACACCAGACGTCACCCCTCCACCCCGAAGAGTCCGACCATTCACACTCTGACTTCCAAGACGCAGCACCGACGGCTCTACCTTGATATTCCCTCCCATCCTAACCGATCTTGAATTTCCCAGTGGTGCACCTTTGGAAGAACTCACGAATGAAGATTTCAAACAATTATTACAGGATGTAGAGCTCGAGGCAGAAGAGGCACAACAAGTGGAGAATGTGCAAACGCAAGCAACAACCGCCCAAGTACCTGCCATCACAGTGGAAGTGGATGAAGAGGATGATGAAAATGAAGAACAGGAGGAAGATGAGGAGGATTATGATCAAGAGCATCATGATGAGCAACAAGAAGTGCCAAAAATTGTAGGTGCACCGGCATACACAGCTCAACTACAAAGGTTATACGACACAATCAAAGCAGTGCAAGAAAGGCATCAACTCTCTCTTGTGTCAGGTCAAGCTTTGATGCAAGAAATGCTATCAGATGATGGGGTGGATCAACATTTCATTGACACCCTCAAATTAGTGTCAGAGTCTTTAGGAGTTCCGGAGGCTGTCCACACTGTAGTCCGTCAGTCCGTGAGGTATGACAAACACAGAGTCGACACATTACCACGAGCAGGTAAGACTATCAAGATGCCGGTCACAGAACAAGAGGTAACCATTGAAGCCACAGCTACCCCCACCACCACCATTGACCTCTCTGCCGAAACCTTCGTTCAGACATCACCCGTCTCACCCCAGTATCCCCCATCACCACCTTCTCCAACCCCACCACCACCTCCCACCATGGAAGAAACGCCAGTCATCACCTCTACCTTCACTTATAACCCACCCTCAGTCACATCATTTTCCTTTCGAGAACCCACCTCACAAGACACCCTCTTCTCGTTCATCACCAATCCCTTGTACACTTCAACCCTTCTACCCTCCGAACCCATAATTGGCCATCCCATAATTCCAAGTGTGGTTGGAAACTCGGCACCCACCGAAGGCACCCTGTGTTTCCCAGCCTATTCCCCAATACGGGTACCTCCACTCCATGACCCTCACTTCCCATCTGGCCCCCACACCTCTTTCAACCTGACCTCACCACCCTAATACCCGTCCTTTGTGGAGTAGTTCATCCGCTCTCCAATGTTTCAGAGGCACATTTCCCCGATGTTCGCAATGACATCACTTTACACGAACACCACACTCACTTCACCTACCATACCCACCTACATGGTAGCCCCTGTACACACCACTCTGTCTGACCCAATGGACATTTCACCCACCATAGCACCTCTCCCCATGATTCCACCATCTCCCCCTCCCTTACCCCCCACCTCACCACTCACCACATCATTGGCACACACAGCATTCACTACCTCCCTCCCCAATCCCACCTCCCCTGCATTCCAAACTTTTCACCTTGCATCTCATAATGTAAATAGCACGTTCAATACATTACTTCAGTGTGCACATCACTACACCAAGAATACCATCAATTGGAAGAACGCACTGCTGCCCTCTAGGCAGAATCTCAGCGTTTGCAAGCGAGAGTCAACACTCTTGAAGCTGATTACCAAACGCTCCTAACAGAGCATACCACCTTACAGCAGGCTCACTCTGAATTGGAATCAAAGACATCGACAGTAGATGATCAAGCAGTCAAGGAACTAGAAACAGTGCTCCAAGCGCAAATGATATCTAATGCTACACTCAGACGCAACCTTGGGCTATTAAGGAAGCATATGGCAGCAGCATTAGAAGAGAACAAGAGGCTTCAACAACAAAATCAAGACAACTTTGAAGCGGCTATGGAAGGAACGGCAGGAGCAACCATTAGCCCTACCAAGTATAGAGCGGTCCCATCGGAAGACATTCGTATCTTACTTGAGGAGCATGCAAATTTCTTGGAGTCATATGAAAAGTAAGAGACTGAATGTGCAGACCTAAAGAAACAGATAGCCAGACCCCCTCGGTCACTATAATGTTTGCCTGGCATGCACGAATAAAGTACTTACCCGCATGCTTCAAGCAAACATTTGAGGAAATGTTCTCTACGGGATTCTGGGAATATCATTCAGAAATTTTCATTCCCAGACCCACACATTTGCTACATCTATTCGGAGTAGAACAAGCGATCCATGCAGATCAGTTACGTCTGCCACATCCAGACATTCCAAGACCAATTGATTGGGATCGTATGATGAAAGACTTGGCCAGAGGACTACGCATACAAGAACAACATCTTGCCACTCAGGTTGTGGAATATTACATCCAACACTCCCAGCAACAAGGGTCTGTCAGGGACGACAGACGCGAGAGAGGGGGGGGGGTGTTGAGAGCAGTATGGGCACCCAAGGATTGATTAGACAAGGAAGCCAGCGAAGAGAGTCAAAGCGAGGTGAAGGATTGAGTAGACAAAGCAGTCGACGCAAATCTGGCAGATAGGCCCTTCAAATTTTTCCAAATCAACATCTTTATAACAGTGATTCTTATCACTAACAATCATTCTAAATACCATTTCATATTTTTGTAGCTCCATTTTGTGCAAGCCAAGGAGTCCTTGAGCTTGAAGAGCCTTAGAAGTACCTACATATCAATTTTCGTATTTTTTAGACTCGGTTTAAGCCCTCAAATTGGCCCTGGAACCTATCTGTTCTACTATCCTCCCTGTCGTGCATGATTACTATTCGGTAGTCTTGTGTTGTGAATCTGTTGGGTGATAAGTTATACGCAGTTCTGGATTTCTTCACGAAATAAGTGTTGTTTATCAGCCTTCTAGTGAACAAGGGACTGTGTAAGGCCGAAGCGAACTAATTGCGTGTTAGCATTTTTTTGTTAAGTGACCAGGTTCGATACAATAGTCTGCGTTCACTGTGGATTCCGATCCCAGGAAGGACTCGTATCGGTAAGGGTCTGTACGCGAATGAAAGCATTGATAAGTTTGTGACGAATCGACTGTTGGTAGGAACTTGTTGCTTGAGTTTGGTATACGATAAGTTTGCGTAACCTCGAGTATAGCTGTCTGTTGTATTATTGTTCGGTATACCTATCTGTCACGAGGAAGTAGCATATTGAGTAGTATTCGGTTAATGAAGTTGAGTATTCTACTAGTTTTAAGTCGGAACAGGACTACTGCTCTGTTACTATAGCAGGTCCAGTCCAGGAGTTCTAAGTCCCCACACGCCGAGCAGTTATCAGTAGTCAGAGTCAAGTACTGAGCTAAGACACGATAGAGTATTTATGATTGTGTGAGAAGTTGGGAAAATAGTAAAGGGCCTCTGTCTAACAGACCCCTACCACTCCCAAGGACCCACGTGGCTAAGCGAACGATCGCGGTTAGAAGATTTGGAACCAATTGAACGTGAAGCATTGAATAGGAAGTAAAGTAACGCTAAACCCATAAATCAGTATCAGTTTAATCCATAAACAGTTTAACATTTAACACCTCTCAGAGCCTCTAAATCATATCAAATTTGATCTATTTTGTAACATGATATGAGGCTCTAACCTCTCAGTTTTGAGTCTATTGTATCACATAATATCAGGCTTGAACTTAAGTTCGAGTCTTTGAATCATATCAACTATCATTCTATTTGTTGGGAAAGATGGATGGATGATCCAAGAGATTGAGTAGGTACTGCTAAAACCTGCTTTGTACTACCCTCTTTAGCTTCAGACTTGATTAGTAGACTCCCTTAGCTTTCCAATGAGACCAAGAAATGGCCTATGTCCTTTGGAAATGATGTGTGCAATGATTGAATCAAAATAGATAACTTTGGAAGTCACAAAGTCAAGAAAACCTTCTATTTTGGTCTTGACACCTGCTCAATGTTTTGCTCAGTGTGACCAGCACAGTAGCAATTGATAAAATTCCTTCTACGGGTATTCAATTAGCTTAGTAATCTAACATTTGCAAGTGGAATAATGTAAAATAATGAACTATGCTAAGAGAAATTAATTTAGCAAGATTTGGTATACCCCTGACTTTTTAGGACTGTTGCAGAGATAGACCAGTAAGCACCTCGACGACGATTTCTCTGAATTTGCTAGATGAAATCAGTTCAAACGTTTTCAGCATGTAGATGACTTTGAGCTGAATCCAACAAGCTTTGAATCACTGAATTTGGAGTAGTATTGACTGCGATATGCCCTTGCCAAGTTGACATATTTTTGAGTAGACTAGCAGAGAACACAAAGATGAATGATGTAAATGTATCTATTGATTAACAATTGTGTACAATCCCATTGGCATGGATAGCATTGCCAAATGGTGTAGAGAGGTGTAGGCTATGGTATAGTCCTTACACACACTCAAACTCAATAGAATGAGCCTCGGGAATGGAGTGATCTACCCGCGACTTTTTTACATCCAATTTTATAGGAAATGACTTAGAATTTGAATTCAAATTCAAATCTTTGGCTTCCTACTATCAAGCATCTAAAAGTTTGGAGATATTCTCTCAATCAAGTGATCTACTTACAAATCACTTAGGTAGGTGATTACAAAAGATTCGAAGTCAAATTAGACTTTTACAATGAGGTAAAGTGGTAATAAACCACTAGCATATGTTCCTATGGTTCTTCATGCATGTGGAGTCTTCATGATGTCTTCCAAGACAAATGTGTAGGCTTGTGATTTACACCAACAGCTCCCCCTCAAGCCAAACATTTTGGCTTAAGTCTTCATCTTCAATCTTCAAGTACATCCTGCAATCCAATCATAGATTTGAACCTGCAAAGTTTGGTTTCATCCAAAGCTTTAGTCAGCAAATCTGCACATTGCATGTTGGTTGACACATAGGTCAGCTGAATGTCCTTGCTTAGCAACTTCTCCCTCACATAATGGTAATGAACTTCTATGTGTTTGGTCCTGGCATGATAGATAGGATTAGCTGCAAGGTGAAGAGAACTTGTATTATCTCCAAAGATAATTGGAGGCCTAGTATATAAGCCCAATTCTGAATACAAAAGCTTAGTCCAAATTGCTTCTTGAGTGGCATTAGCCAGCCCTCTATACTCTGCTTCTGTAGAAGACAATGCAACAGTTGGTTGCTTCTTTGCAGACCATGAAATTGGTTTGTCACATGCAAAAGAAATGTATCCAGAAGTGCTTCTCCTATCATCCTTGCATCCTGCCCAATCTGCATCTGAATAAACTTTTATATCAATATCTGAAGTGTAAGGAAAGTACAAACCATGGTTCTGTGTACCCTTGAGATACTTCAAGATTCTTTTGGCAGCCTCTAAGTGAGGTATCCTTGGCTTGTGCATAAATTGACTTAGCACACTAACTCCATATGCAATGTCAATTCTAGTTAAGGTAGCATAGTTCAAGCTACCTACCATACTTTGATAACTTGTAATGTCTTGGACTTCATCACCTTCATGGGCACTTAGCTTTAGGTTCACCTCCATTGGAGTACTAGCTGCTTTAGCATCCTGCAAGTGAAATTTCTTCAACATGTCCTACACATACTTCTTCTGAGTAATGTATATTCCTGAATTAGTGTAAACTAATTCAAGTCCCAAAAAATACTTCAATAGCCCAAGATCATTGATCTTGAACTCCTTCATCATTTGGCTTTTGATGCTTCTGATTCCATTGACATCATTACCTATAATGATGATGTCATCAACATAGACACAAAGATAGATTCCCTATAAATTACTTCTCTTAATGAACAGAGAAGTATCTGCCTTGCTCATGACAAAACCTTGGTCTTGGAGGTATGTAGTTAGCCTGTAATTCCATGCCCTAGGTGCCTGCTTCAATCCACATAAAGCCTTCTTTAATTTGCAAACATAAGTTACCTTCTTAGGGTCTTCATATCCAGGAGGTTGTGACATATAAACCTCTTCTGAAATCCATCCATTCAAGAAAGCATTCTTGACATCCAATTGGTACATGTTCCAATTCTTTGATGCAGCCACACTCACCAACACTCTGATTGTTGGCATCTTGGCCACAGGAGAAAATATTTCTTCATAGTCAATGCCTTGGGTTTGTGCAAAACCCTTGGCTACTAATCTGGCCTTGTACCTGTTAATTGTGCCATTAGAATTTCTTTTCAATTTATAGATCCATCTGGATCCTATTACCTTCATGGAGTCCTTCTTGGGTACTAACTCCCATGTATCACTCTCTTTGAGTGCTTCAATCTCCTCATCCATAGCTTCCTTCCATTTTGATTTTGTGATTGCTTCTTCATATGATCCTGGTTCTTCATTTAGCAAATCCTTTACAAGATAAATTGAATGTTTAGTAATAAGAGATGTATCATACCCATATCTGATAGGTTTTTTGCTTTCTCTTTGAGACCTTCTGATTGATTGATTTGAAGATTCTGGTATGTCCTCAAGCTTCTTCATCTTCATTTTGCCTTTGGACTTCCATGCCTTGAACTCTTCAAGGTTGATTGTATCTTCATCATCTGAACTTGTCTCTCCATCCTGAGTAGGTTCCTCCTTTGTAAGTTTTGGAAATTCTTCTTCCAAATCATAGGGTAGTTTGACCTTCCTGCATTCATTCTCATACCAAGAATCATTCTCATCAAAGATCACATCTCTGCTTACCATAAATCCATTATTGGTAGGGTTATAAAACCTGTAACCTTTTTTATTTAAATCATATCCAATGAAAATACATTTTTCAGCCTTTGGATCTAGCTTTCCTCTTACCTGTGAAGGAATGTGTACATATGCTACACATCCAAAAATTTTGCAGTGATCCAATGATGGTCTCTTACCATGCCATGCTTCATATGGTGTCATACCATCAAGTGACTTTGATGGTAACCTGTTTATGAGATAGGTGGTAGTTGAAACACTTTCTGCCCATAGGTAGTTAGGTAATTTCTTCTCATTAAACATAGATCTAGCTATCTCTACAATTAACCTATCTCTTCTTTCAGCTACCCCATTCTGTTCAGGAGAGTACCTTGTGGTTATTTCCCTTTTGATGCCTTTGTCCTGCAAGAAGTCCTCAAATTCATTGGAGAAGTACTCACCTCCTCCATCTGACCTTAGCCTCTTCAAATTCCTTCCTGTATGATTTTCAACTAATGCAAGATATTTCTT
This sequence comes from Ceratopteris richardii, assembly GCA_020310875.1. Lineage (NCBI taxonomy): Eukaryota > Viridiplantae > Streptophyta > Polypodiopsida > Polypodiales > Pteridaceae > Ceratopteris > Ceratopteris richardii. The sequence goes on along the minus strand of CM035419.1, from coordinate 161,541,111 downwards.
AAAACAATTAAATACCTCATCCTTGTGCTTCATAAAGTATAATACAGTCCATCTGCTATAGTCATCAATAAAAGACACATATACCTTGAACCTGAGACTGAGGGGTCTTTTCTAGGTCCCCATACATCTGTGTGTACAAGCTCTAGATAGTCTTCATGCATATATCCTTTCTTGGAGAAGGGTAACCTGTGAGACTTACCAAATTGACAAGCACCACACTTGTAAATCATATGCTGCTTGGATACATTAGGTATCCCAAGCGCACATTGGTCCCTGCACATTTGCTTCAAGGTCCTTTCTCCTATGTGCCCTAATCTCTTGTGCCAAATCTCAAGCTCTGAAAGTGTTTGATCTTTATAACTGTATAATGCAATGTTCTTTGTATCTTCTAACTCAAAAGTGAAAAGTCTACCTGATTTTTCTCCTTTGGCTATCCTTTTGAATCCATGTCTTGGGCCCTCCACAAATGCTCCATACTGATTGAATCTGACGTGCAACCCTTTCTCTAAAATTTGACCAACACTCATTAAGTTCTTTGTAATGGTTGGTACATAGAGTACTCTGCTCAACAAATTCTGATTACCATCACAAGTTTTCACATTTCCAACTTTAACTAGAGAATGCTTTGTATCATCACCTGTTTGGACTTGGTGTTTACCTTTTGGTTCCTCAAGATCAGAGAGTAGTGCAACATTACTAGCCACATGATTTGAACACCCTGAATCAATATAAAATAAGTGATCATCATTTGTACCTGACTTTGAAGTCATGTTCATGATCAAGAGAGAGTCATCCTGCTCCTCTATGTAGTTGTTGTAGTCCTTTCTGTTTCTGAATCCTCCTTGGTAGTTCCCATTGTAATTGTTGTTGTAGTTGTTATTATAATTGTTGTTGTGGCCTTGGTGATGGTTGAACCTTCCTCTAGACTAAGAGTATCCACCTCTTTGGTAGCCTCTTCCTCTCTGATTTTTGTAATTCCTGTAACACTAATCTGTGGTGTGGTTTGACAAACCACAAATGTTACATGGTGATGAGTTATAGGGTCTCCCCCTACCTTGCTTACCTCCCCTGCCCCTACCTCTTGAAGATCTACCTCTCCCTGCATAGTTGGCTTGGGAGGTAGAGCATTCATCTTCCACCTTCTTACTCTTGCCTTTATCCTTAGATTTCTTATCAATGTATAGGGCAGAAGAGTTGTTACCTTTGGTAGTATCTCCACTCTTGGTAAGCTTTGCTTCATGTGTGAATAGTTGACCCATGAGAGTTGTAAGATCTAGAGTGTGCATGTCCATGTAGAGATCCATTGCAGTGGTGAAGCTTTCCCACTTGTCATCAGCCTTGATTCCATTAATTACCTGCCTTACAATTTGTTCTTCTTCAATTTCTTCTCCTATGCTTGCTAACTGATCTGCAACATCTTTGATCTTGGTCACAAATTCTGAAACAGCTTGCTTAGGTTGCTTCCTTAGTGTTGTGAATTCAATCCACAACTGGTTTTTCCTAGCCCTTGTATTGGAGGAAAAATATGATGACAAGGTTTCCCAAGTCTCTTGGGAAGTCTTACAATTTCTGATATGAGGTAAAAGAAATTCAGATATAGAGTTGAGTAAATAAGACCTTGCCAATGCATCCCTTGCACACCATGTGTTGAGTTTTTCTTGCTCCTCCTTGGTTGGCAAGGGCCTCTTGCTTTGAATGAGGTCAATTCCTCATCTCCTGAGATGTATCCATAGAGACTCCTTCCTTGTGAGTAGGTCTTCATCCTTAGAGACCAAGCTTGATAGTTGTTCCTGTCCAATTTGTCAATAAATGAAGGAAAACCATCTCCCATTTTACCTTATTTGCTCTGATACCACTATTGGGAAAGATGGATGGATGGTCCAAGAGATTGAGTAGGTACTGCTGAAACCTGCTTTCTACCAGCCCTCTTTAGCTTCAGACTTGATTAGTAGACTCCCTTAGCTTTCCAATGACACCAAGAAATGGCCTATGTCCTTTGGAAATGATGTGTGCAATGATTGAATCAAAACAGATAACTTTGGAAGTCACAAAGTCAAGAAAACCTTCTATTTTGGTCTTGACACCTGCTCAATGTTTTGCTCAATGTGACCAGCACAGTAGCAATTGATAAAATTCCTTCTAGGGGTATTCAACTAGCTTAGTAAGCTAACATTTGCAAGTGGAATGATGTAAAATAATGAACTATGCTAAGAGAAATTAATTTAGCAAGATTTGGTATACCCCCGACTTTTTGGGACTGTTGCAGAGATAGACCAGAGAGCACCTCGACGACGATTTCTCTGAATTGGCTAAATGAAATCACTTCAAACTTTTTTAGAATGTAGATGACTTTTATCTGAATCCAACAAGCTTTGACTCACTGAATTTGGAGTAGTATTGACTGAGATATACCCTTGCCAAGTTGACAGACTTTTGAGTAGACTAGTAGAGAACACAAAGATGAATGATGTAAATGTATCTATTGATTAACAATTGTGTACAATCCCATTGGCATGGATAGCATTGCCAAACGGTGTAGAGAGGTGTAGGCTATGGTATAGTCCTTACACACACTCAAACTCAACAGAATGAGCCTCGAGAATGGAGTGATATACCCGCGAGTTTTTTACATCCAATTTTATTGGAAATGACTTAGAATTTGAATTCAAATTCAAATCTTTGGCTTCCTATGATCAAGCATCTAAAAGTTTGGAGATATTATCTCAATCAAGTGATCTACTTTTCCATGAATCACTTAGGTAGGTGATTACAAAAGATTCTAAGTCAAATTAGACTTTTACAATCAGGTAAAGTGGTAATAAACCACTAGCATATGTTCCTATGGTTCTTCATGCATGTGGAGTCTTCATGATGTCTTCCAAGCCAAATGTGTAGGCTTGTAATTTACACCAACACTATTGACCCATAATATGAGGCTCGGACTTAAGTTCGAGCCTTTCAGCTTTGAGTCTCAAAATCATATCAAGTTTGGGATTGTTGGGTCACATGATATGAGGCTTGAATTTAAGTTCGATAGGAACCATTTGTGGATAAACTTTTACAAGCTAGATGTTGAAGCTCAAAGTCAAGGACAAAGCATGGAAGCACATCAAAAGGTGGACACACAAGGAAAGGGAGCAAGTAGGGAACTCCAAGAAGTGTATGTCAAATTTTCAGAAGAATCCCCTACAAAAATAGTGATTTTCATCGCTAAAAACCATTGTAAATACCATTATCTATTTTTATAACTCCATTTTGTTCAAGCCGAGGAGTCCTCGAGCTTGAGGAGTATTAGAAGTACCATCGTACCAATTTTCATAATTTTTAGACTTCGTTTGAGCCCTCAAATAAGCCCTGGAACCTAATTTTTAACTAGGCAGGACACTAGGTCTGGACAGGGCCAAAACTAGTCAAAAGACTATAAAAAGAGCTAGAGAGCTCATTTTTGAGGTTAGCTTGTTAGAGAATAGAGCTTTGGTAAGAGAACTCATTTGCAATCGAAGCTTTCCATTGTTCCTCTCTTTGATCTTACCTTGTGCGCATGTGTGTATGTGTGTGCATGTTTGTGTGCTTTCACTCACGCACTTGTGCCTTCACTTGCTCGTGGTCTTCATACCGGTCCTCATGTCTCCGTGGATTGACAAGTAAAGGAGGTGGTGCTTACGCTTGAGCTACACCAAATTTTGGCGCCGTTGCCAGGGAGAGAGCTTTGAGGACGAGCGTTGTGATGGTAAGATCGTAGAATTGCGACGTTGGAAGGTAAAAAAAACTCTCATTTCTGTTATTTTTTTATTTTTCTTCTTCATCTTCTTCATCATCATCATCTCCACCTTCTTCCATCTTCTTCTTCATAGAAATTTCTTGTTTTTTAGTGCATTTTCACCATTTCCATACCATTTTTCATGCATTATTGTGTGAGAAGGAGTTAGGAGGTGCAAGGGAGAGCAAGCGCTGTGTTTTTTCATGATTTTCTGCACATACGGAGCTCGCCATTGCTCGGCGCTCAAAAATTCAAAGTTCCCGCCAAAAAACGCGATTCTGTGATGAAAATCGCGATTCTATGAAAATTCAAAATTTTTTGAAAAATCACGATTCTCTGTTTCCCGCCTAAAAGCCTTTTGAAAAGAACACGATTCTGTGGTCATTCTCAGAATCGCAGATTCTGTGGTTGTGCTCAAAATCGTGATTCTCACAAATCACGATTTTCAGCCAAAAACACGATTCTCTAAAACACGATTTTGTGAAAACACGATTCTTTGAGACAAAATCGCGATTTTCACGTCAAAAAACACGATTCTCAGAACCACGATTTTGTCAAAAACACGATTTTGTGAAAACACGATTCTCTGAGACAAAATCGCGATTTTCACGTCAAAAAACACGATTCTCTGAAACAAAATCGCGATTTTCATGTCAAAAAACACGATTATGAGAATCACGATTTTGTGGAAAACATGATTTTATGAATCACAATTCTCTGAGACAAAATCGCGATTCTCTAGAACACGATTCTGTGAAAACACGATTTTCTGCTGAAAATCGCGATTCTCACAAATCACGATTTTCAGCAAAAACACGATTCTGTGAAAACACAATTCTGTGAAACACGATTCTGTGAAACACGATTCTGTGAACCACGATTCTGTGAACCACGATTTTGTGAAAAGACAATTCTGTGAAAACACGATTTTGTGAATCACGATTCTGTGAAAACACGATTCTGTGAGAACACGATTCTCTAAAACACGATTTTGTGAAAACACGATTCTCTGAGACAAAATCGTGATTTTCACATCAAAAAACATGATTCTGAGAACGCCAATTTTATGAAAAACACGATTTTGTGAAAACACGATTCTCTGAGACAAAATCGCGATTTTCATGTCAAGAGGCACGATTCTGAGAATCATGATTTTGTGAATCACGATTCTCTGAGACAAAATCGCGATTCTCTAGAACACGATTCTGTGAAAACACGATTTTCTGCTCAAAATCGCGATTCTCAAAAATCACGATTTTCAGCCAAAAACACGATTTTGTGAAAACACGACTTCGTGAAAAACACGATTTTGTGAAAAACACGATTCTCTGAGACAAAATCGGGATTCTCTAAAAACATGATTCTGTGGTTGTGCTCAAAATCACGATTCTCTAAAAACATGATTTTCATCCAAGGTACAAAATCGCGATTTTCAAAACACGATTTTGTGGACCATGATTCTCTGAAACACGATTCTGTGCTCAAAATCGCGATTTTCAAAAAAGACGATTCTGTGCTCAAAATCGCGATTTTCTGATTTCACACAATCGCGATTCTCTTGATTTCACAAAATCGCGATTTTTTCCAGAAGGTCCTGTTTGCCTGTTTTGACCCCCAAGAGCCTGATTTGACATAACTTTTTCATCCAAAGTCCATTTTTTGAGCTCTATAGCTCGTTGGAAAGCTCGTTTTGAATCCTACACGGCCTCTACTGTTTTTTATAAGAATAACGCGTTGATTTTTACATAGGATAATTTGAAGTTGGGCTTCAAGTGGGACCTAGAACCCAAGGGGACTCCAAAGGATTTTTTGAACCATACCAAGGGGAAATTTTGGACTCTTAGCCCAAGCTTATGAACCTGAGATCTGGTAGACACCTAGGCAAGGATAGACAAAGCATTAGATCTTCTCAGTCTAGTGTCAACCATACAACTAAGTCTTGGGCACAACAACTAAGTGGTTGTCCTTACGTACTAAACTCAGACACAAGTGACTCAGAAATGTCTTTGAGCATGGGAAAACCTGCAGGTAATGCAAGAACAGCCCATCTACAAACACCAGAAGGTCCCTATAAGACACAATTGGAATATATTCAAACCAACTGATTAGGTGCTTGCATCTATGAGGATGGCCTGAGGCGGTCAGTGGTCCAACTCAAAAATCCAGATCAACCCTTTGGACTTGAACACCCGGTGGTCAAGTTCGAAGAGGGTTCATACATTGATAAGGAAAGAACCATGTATGTGGTCACCAACCTACCAGATAGGACTGATGAGTTTGGAAATGTCATTCATGAGAATGAGATAGGAGACCTAGAACAAGGAAATGTAGGACAAGGACCCCAGACTCCTAGAGGTAAGTCAGTTCTGACCAGATTAATCACACCAAATTGGATCCCTCAAGACAACAAAAGCCTAGAACTATTCTTGAATAGAGAAACAGAGGAAGCCTTTTGGAGATTCAAGCCAGATCAACCTAGCCAACTGGGCATAGTCATCATCTATGAATTCAAAGACCCTGAGATACCAGGCAAAGTTCTGTACCTGGATAACACATCAGAGAAGATATTCTTAGTAACAGAACATGATAGACATGCATATACTTGGAAGAGTGAATTGATTTTCCCTCCACCAAGATCCAATGTGTCCCATGGTCCCCAAGGAGTAGGATCATCCCAAGCTCATGAAGCCCAGAGAGAAAGAACTAGAGAGCGACATGAGGTAAGTTTTGCACACCCTGTGGGCAAAAATAGAGCAGGATTTGAAAATGAAAGACCTGAAAGAGAGAGACATCAAGCACATAGGCAACAAAGAGATGCACATGATTTTCCATTGCCTAGACCTCGAGAGCACACAAGAACCCTTAGACCCACTCAAGTGATCAAGGCAATGAAGAATTATTTTGACGGGTCAGGAGATCCTTATGATCATGTGGCCGAGTTCAAACAAGTGTTAAGAGCTGAACAGGTTGAGGATTTGTTCACCCAGTACGAGGCATTTGGTTTGACTCTTAAGGGCATTGCCTTAGATTGGTTTCAGCCACTGAGTAGTCACAACTATCACAATATAGGTCAACTGCTAGACGAATTCATTGTAGAATTTTCCAAGAGTGGTATCAGGCATAACACATCATCCCTGATCCACAGCTTTAAGCAGACACCCCAAGAAACAGTGCGACTAGCAGGTAGAAGATTCAGACAGTATTTAGAGAGATGCCCTGCTCCCGAGTTACCCACACCAGCCAAACAAGTGGCTTTGTTCTTATATGGCTTACTGAGCACAAAGTTGAGATCATATGTGTACTTGAAAGAGCCCAGATCCATAGAAGAGTGTGTGCAGACGTGCATTGACATAGAAGATAACTTGGGTGAGGAGTTAGGATTGTCCAAACTCTATAAGGATTCTGATAGTTCTACTAGTCATACTTCAAAAATCTCCACGGAAATAGATGAGATAGCTGAGCAAGTTGCCAAGAAGCTGGGAGTCCAAAATAGACAAACACAAAGAGTCACCCCATTGAACCGATGTTATAATTGTGGAGGGGACCACATGGCTATGATGGAGAGTGTTAATCTCCAAAAGAACAACCTACTCTTGAATTTAGAACACCTCTATATCAAGAGTAAGCCAAAACTATCACTAAGTTAGAGGTCCAATCTCCAAATTATCAAAAATTGAGAAAATCTGTGAAGAAAGTAAAACACAGAAAGTCTGCTGCACAATTTCTTCTCATTGACCTATCAAACATGTAAATTTTTCTATGAAATTTTGTATGGAGTGTCGCCTAGAGATTGCGCACCTCGTCCAAGTTAAAGTTCTCAAAAAGGTTTAGTATAACTTGAGAAATCAACTTCACAAGTTACCTATGTCTGAATCTGTACTTCTGAGAAGTCGATTTAGACACCCCTAACTTCTTAACTTCAATTCTCTCAGTACAAAACCCGTTTAAGCAAATGCTTCTAGCCACGAGTAGATTACCTTCCAACTTAAAGATTAAGTGCTTGCTTGCACAAAACTTTAAACTATGGAGTGAGAACTGACCAAAAGATTAAGATCAAAATTTGCGCCTGTTTCAGAGAACTGTGAACACTCAACACATATGAATGTTCCTACTAACAATTCTCCTAGCCTGTTTGCAATTAGACTCTGAAAATCAGGTCACAGACTCATTAACTACCAACTTAGATATCCTCAAAAGGATTTTACAATTGATCAAACACAGACGGAGCAGACACGAAAAGATCGGGCGCAATATTTCTTCATTTACTCAGAAAATTACAGTTGAGTGATGAGAGGAAACTCAACTAACTTTTCACATGTCTCATGACATCTATCTTCCTCATTCTTGACTTCTATCTATTCTCACATATACTCTCATATCACGCCCCGACATTTTCAAGGTATTTATAGATAAATTTGTACACGTCTATGACTAATCAAAGATCTAAGTGAACTATGTACATATGTGTACATTCCTCACATACTCTGAATGTATCTTCCTTCCAAGTTTCAAGAATTGATCTTATCCTTCATTCTTTAGTCTTCAAACATTCAATTGGTGATTGATCTGCACCAACAGCTCCCCCTCAATCATCAATTGAGGTTTCTCCTTTCTTCTTTATACCTGCCATGTCTTTAAACTTCTGTAGCTTTGGTCCATCCAAGCTCTTTGTAAGCATATCAGCTATCTGATCCTTTGTTGAAGTATGTATGACTTCAATCTCCTTATCCATCACTTTCTCTCTTAGAAAGTGATACTGAATCTCAATGTGTTTGGTCTTGGCATGAAAAACAGGATTAGCAGCTAAATACAATGAACTCATGTTATCTCCATATATAATTGGTACCCCATGCACAATGTCAAAACTCTTCATCAAAGTCTTGAGCCAAATTACTTCCTTTGCAGCTTCAACCATGCTTTTGTACTCTGCTTCTGTAGAAGACAAAGCAACTGTATGTTGCTTCTTGGAACACCATGAGATAAGTTTATCTCCCACATAACACATGTATCCAAAAGTTGACCTTCTATCATCTGGATTACCTGCCCAATCTGCATCACTATAAATTTTGATATTTGTATCTGAGGTAAACCCATAATACAAACCTTCATTGAGTGTACCCTTAATGTACCTCAACACTCTTTGACCTGCAATCCAATGTTCTTTCCTTGGGCAATGCATGAATTGAGACAAAACCCCTACTGCATATGATAAATCAGGTCTAGTTAAAGTAGCATAGATAAGACTACCAACTAAACTCTGATATTGTCTCATGTCCTTGAATTCTTCACCTCCAAACTTACTCAATTTATGATTCACCTCCATTGGTGTAGGTGCTACCCTGCAATCATCCATTTTAAACTTGATTAACAAGTTCTTCAAATACCTTTCTTGGGTCACAAATACTCCATGTTGAGTATATGTAATCTCCATGCCCAAGAAGTATGACAAGTCTCCCAAGTCACTTATCTTGAACTCCTTTTCCATTTGCTTCTTGAGTCTTTGTATTCCTTCTTCATCTGTACCTGTAAGGATTATATCATCAACATATATGCACATGTATATGAAACCATTATCACTTGCTTTGACAAGCAAGCTACTATCTGCTTTAGACACCTGAAATCCAAGTTCTTTTAGGAACTTCACAAGTCTATAGTTCCATGCCCTTGGGGCCTGCTTCAAGCCATACAAAGCTCTCTTGAGCTTGCACACATGATCTGGATACCTTTTATCTCTGAACCCTTGAGGTTGCTCCATGAACACATCATCTGAAATATAACCATTCAAAAAAGCATTTTTCACATCAAGTTGACATAACTTCCAACCTTTACATGCAGCAATAGCTATAAGTGTCCTGATGGTTGTCATCTTTGCCACAGGACTATAAGTCTCATCATAGTCAACACCATAAGTCTGAGCAAACCCTTTGACAACAAGTCTAGCTTTGTATCTGGACACACTTCCATCTGCAAACCTCTTGGTTTTGTAAACCCATTTGCATCCAATGATTTTCTGACTATTTGGTTTTGGAACCAAATCCCATGTTTGATTCTCCAATAGTGCATCATATTCTTCCTGCATAGCTTTCTCCCATTTTTCCTTACCTTTTGCCTCTTCATATGTAGAAGGGTCTTCATCTGTTTTCATCATATAAGCATAATCTTTCGTGGCCAAAAATGAAGTATCATAGCTATACCTTGTAGGTTGTCATTTGTTCCTTGTAGACCTCCTAAGCTCTCCACTTCTTGAGGTTTCTCGTTCTTCATATTCAGGATCAAATCTTGGTGTTTTTTCCACTTCAACCTGCACTTCATTATTCTCTTGTTCATCAAATATTTGAACCTTTGATTTACCTTTCCTTTGGTTCACATCTTCTTCATCACCTGTATTGATATTGATTGTACCTGCATACCAAGTGCTTTGCTCATCAAATGTAACATCTTTAGAAACCATGAATTGTTTTGTAGATGGACTCCACAATCTATAGCCCATCTGCTTATCATCATAGCTAACGAAAACATATTTTTCAGCTTTAGGCTCCAACTTGTGCCTTAATTGTGATGGCACATATGCATATGCCACACATCCAAAAACTCTGCAATGATCCAAGGTAGGTCTCTTACCCCACCAAGCCTCATATGGTGTCATACCCTACAAGGCTTTACATGGTAACCATTGACCAAATAAGTGGCTGTATTTACAGCCTCAGCCCACAAATAATTAGGGCAATTTTTCTCCTTCATCATGGATCTTGCAAACTCAACAAGTGTTCTATTTCTCCTTTCTGCTACACCATTTTGTTGAGGAGAGTACCTGCAAGTAACTTCCCTTTTTATACCTGTATTCCATAAATAATCACTGAACTCATTAGAGAAATACTCTCCCCCTCCATCTGACCTTAGTCTCTTCAACTTATGACCTGTAATTCTTTCTGCATATGTATGATAGTGTTTAAATGTATTAAACACTTCTGACTTATCTTTGATCACATAGATAGTGATCCATCTAGTAGCATCATCAACATAAATCACATAATACCTTGACCCATTTATACTGAAATCCTTTGATGGTCCCCACACATCTGTGTGTACCAATTCAAGCTTCTCTGAGTACATAAAACCATGCTTGGAGTAAGAATTCTTATGAGCCTTACCTAATTGACATGCCTCACATTTGTATGTCATATGTTGACCTGCAACATTAGGCAATCCAAGCACTGAACCATTGTTAACCATATCTTTAATACCTCTTTCATTGAAATGTTCAAGCCTCTTGTGCCAAAGATCTAACTCAGAGATCTTATGTCCTCCATATGTGAACATAGCATGACCAATATTGCCTTGAATCTTCAATGTAAATAATCTTCCTTCCTTTTTCCCTGAAACAATCTGTTTATACCCTTGGCTAGGGTCTTCCACATATACTCCATCATTAGTGAACCTTACTTCATATCCCTTTTCAACAATTTGTCCTACACTTATCAAATTCTTAGGAATTGTAGGAACATACAAGACCTTACTCAATAAGGTGCTACCATCCTTGGCCTTCACTGATCCAATTGACTTCACATTGTGCTTTGTGTTGTCACCTGTTTGAACAACATGATTAAAAACATTATTCTCCAAATCAGTCATCAAAGATATATTACCACTCAGGTGATTGCTACACCCTGAGTCAATGTAGAAGACTCTTTGATCTTCACTCTGCCTTTCACAAGTTGCATTCATTATCAATGTTGAATCCTCCTTTTGATCTGAAGCATAATTGTAGTAGGTGTTGTTATATTGTTGACTTTGGAAACCTCTACCTGCATTTCTTCCAAAGTAACTCCTACCACCTCTGCCTCTGAAATTACCTCTTTGATTTCTGCCTCCTCTTCCTCTTGCATTATAATTTTGATTATATCCATTATTACTCTGAGTATTGTGCCAACAATCATTAGCTAAGTGATTTGTCTTACCACAAATCCAGCAAGCTTTGCCTCCATCTTTGTTATTCCTGCCTCTTCCTCTACCTTTGCCACCTCCTCTTCCTCTTAGGAAGTTGGCTTGACTAGTTGTACCTTCATCTTCACCTGCTTGTTGCTTTCCTTTGCTATTCTTCTTCTTGTCCTTTGAGTACATTGCATGACCTGTACTCTTGTCACCATCTCCTTTAACATCCTGCTCAAATGCTAGCATATGACCTAGCAACTGATTTAAATCAGGAGTGAAATGATCAAGTGATAATTCTGTAGACAAAATGAATGGCTTCCATTTGTCATCACCTCTTAAACCTGTAAGGATTTGCCTTACCAATTTATCCTCCTCAATGTCTTCATCAACAGCTCCTAATGCATCTGCAATGTCTTTCATCCTTGTTACATAGTCTGAAATAGATTGAGAAGCCTTCTTCTTGAAGGTTGTAAACTCTGCCCATAAGGATGCCTTCCTTGACTTTGTAGTATTCTGGAAATGCTCCTCCAAAGCATTCCAAATGTCAGTTGCACTTTCAAGACCTCGAATATGAGGTAACAAGTAATCATTAACTCCCATATAGATAATGTTCCTAGCTTGAGCATCTTTCTTCATCCAATTTTTCAAATCTGCTAACTCTTCCCTAGTTGGAACACTAGGATCTCTAAACTGTGGCTTCTCTTCTTCTCTTGTGATGTAAGCAATCAAATCTTTGCTCATAAGATGAGCTTCCATCCTCATTGACCATGCAGGATAGTTTTCTCTATCCAATTTCTCTATCTGTAGAGAATCTCCCATCTTGTGTCTACCTGTGTATTGAAATCTTCAAGCTTTATGAACAATATATGTACCTTTACTTCGAATTAGACTCCTTTTGTCCTTCTTGATGTCGTATGGTCTCCTCCTCTTGCTTTGCCTTCAAACTTTCACCTTTTAGTTCTTAAATGTTGAATTTCTTGAATCTGCAGCAGTCGGGACCCTCCTTTCCTTGATTTGATGTCTCCTGCTCTAATACCACTGATGGAGAGTGTTAATCTCCAAAAGAACAACCTACTCTTGAATTTAGAACACCTCTATATCAAGAGTAAGCCAAAACTATCACTAAGTTAGAGGTCCAATCTCCAAATTATCAAAAATTGAGAAAATATGTGAAGAAAGTAAAACACTGAAAGTCTGCTGCACAATTTCTTCTCATTGACCTATCAAACATGTAAAGTTTTCTATGAAATTTTGTATGGAGTGTTGCTTAGAGATTGCGCACCTCCTCCAAGTTAAAGTTCTCAAAAAGGTTTAGTATAACTTGAGAAATCAATTTCACAAGTTACCTATGTCTAAATCTGTACTTCTGAGAAGTCGATTTAGACACCCCTAACTTCTTAACTTCAATTCTCTCAGTACAAAACCCGTTTAAGCAAATGCTTCTAGCCACGAGTAGATTACCTTCCAACTTTAAAGATTAAGTGCTTGCTTGCACAAAACTTTAAACTATGGAGTGAGAACTGACCAAAAGATTAAGATCAAAATTTGCGCCTATTTCAGAGAACTGTGAACACTCAACACATATGAATGTTCCTACTAACAATTCTCCTAGCCTGTTTGCAATTAGACTCTGAAAATCAGGTCACAGACTCATTAACTACCAACTTAGATATCCTCAAAAGGATTTTACAATTGATCAAACACAGACGGAGCAGACACGAAAAGATCGGGCGCAATATTTCTTCATTTACTCAGAAAATTACAGTTGAGTGATGAGAGGAAACTCAACTAACTTTTCACATGTCTCATGACATCTATCTTCCTCATTCTTGACTTCTATCTATTCTCACATATACTCTCATATCACGCCTCGACATTTTCAAGGTATTTATAGATAAATTTGTACACGTCTATGACTAATCAAAGATCTAAGTGAACTATGTACATATGTGTACATTCCTCACATACTCTGAATGTATCTTCCTTCCAAGTTTCAAGAATTGATCTTATCCTTCATTCTTTAGTCTTCAAACATTCAATTGGTGATTGATCTGCACCAACAGGCTAATGTATGCCCAATGCAAAACCAAAACATTAGAGAAAGGAATGCTCCATATTGCACTATTGAGAGAAAATACACGAACCACACGACTCAAGATTGTCCCTACAATAGGCAGGCTGTTAGACAAACTTATCAGCAACCTTACCAACAAGGTAGGTATCAGAACCAATACCAACAGCCATATTATAGACCACAAACAGCAATATCAGGCACCATATAGGCCACAACCTGTCTTGGGAAACCAACCACCAACTCCTGCCAACGTGATTCCAGTCAAGTATGCTGTGGGAGAGGAAAATCCAAATAGAGCATTGGTGCCACTAACCCCATTGATCTCAGAGAATGACTCTCCTGCTCAAAATTGGGACAAAATTGGGAGCCTGAATACTCAAATCTCATGTACACAAATGCTAACCCTAGGCCCCAATTAAGACAAGTAAGACCACAAGCCCCTAGAGGACCATGTTTCAGATGTCAGGGCGACCATTTCCTTTGTGATTGTCCCCATCCACCATCTCTGAGTCAAGGACAAGCTATCACAATACAGGCTTTTTGTCCTGATTGTGGCAAAGACCATCTCCCCAGAGATTGTCCAAGAAACCCCTCTAGTGCGCCCAAGATTACACCCATTAATGTGGTAGGTTTAGTGGCGGATTCAAGTTCAAGTAGCAGTAATGTGGCACCTATACAGGCAGTTACTAGGGCACAAGCATTAAAACAAGAAAAACCAACAGAACAATCGGAGTCAAGTGAATCAGGAGAGCCTAGTAAGAGGAAAACAAGAACATGGAAAGATACCAGAGAAAAGGCCAATCGCAAGTGGAATAAAAAGTTATCGGAACTAGAAGAAAGCTTAAAAGAAGTGAAAACAAAAATAGAAGACATTGCATCTCAAAGCCCCTCGCATGCCAAAACTCCATCCACTCCACCTCATCCCACCCCACCACCCATTGTAAATAGGCCGCAACCAGGGTCTGTTCTTGTAGATCCAATCCTAGAAGGCTTGGACATGATGTTCAAGGCCTACCAGGCTCGACTTCAAGAAGGGCCAACAGCTGCAAATCTAGACAAGAGTTACCCTAGAGCGGATTTAGAGATTGAACGAATGAAAATGTGCATGAAAATGGTAGAACAAGCTTAAGCTATACTTGAGACTAGTCAAAAGTTCAATCAAACAAACTCTGTCAAACCAGATTTGCATTTCCAAGGGTTACTAGAAAGATTAGAGCAATTGGTAAACAAACCACAAGTTTCTTTACCTCCACAGGCTCAACCAATTATTGAAAGAGGAAGCTCACCACCAATGGGAGCTTATGTTCCTAATTCCACAGATGCTGGAATACCTCCTTCAATTCAACAATACTCTCAAGAGTTCTTGCGGGAAATACAAGAAGAGAAATGGGCCAAGGAGAAGGGTAATTCCCCTCCTATTCTTGAGATTGATGATCTTCATGATCAATTTCCCCAAGACATTCCATCTATTTATGGAGATGAAGTAGAACAACAAGAAGATGAAAGGTTAGATTTTGAATCTAATACCTTAGAGGAACTGCCTCAATTTCTAGGCCCATGGGAATCTGAATCTCTTCAGATCAGAGCTCCCACAATACTGGTCACAAATGAAGACTCAGTGGTCCCAAGGAACACTGATGTCGTGAAGAACACTAAGGTTCAATGTCATCTCACTGTAGAAGAGCTGCTCAAAGCAAAACCCGAGCTATGGAATCATGTGAAGGATCAGGTTCCAGAACTTGATTTCAATATGCCAAAAGCAGGCTCTAAGAAAAAAGTGCCAGAGATACCTCTAGACAAAATAGGGGACATGTGTGAGGGTGAGGAAGGTAATACTTATCTTCCAATCACTTACCAAGGTTACACAACCAAAGCAATCATAGATTCAGGTGCTGGTGTTGCCATTGCGACCACCTCTTTGTGGAAGCAATGAGGCAAACCCACATTAAGACCAACTAGAATGAAGCTTCAAATGGCTGATGGTCATTTTGAAAGACCTCTAGGATTGCTAGAAGGGATAACTCTAACCACTTGTGGTGTAGAGTTTGAGCACACATTTGCTATATGTGACTTTGAGAAAAATAATGTCTCTGAGATGATCCTAGGAAGACCCTTCCTACGACAATTGCAAATAGTACAGGATTGGGTAACTAACTCCTTGTACTTACAGCACTTAGGGGTCACCACCAAGGTCAATTTGAAGGATTACACCTTTAGAGATGTACCACCCCTACAGTGGAATTCTATCCACAAAGCGAAAGAAGATTCCATCTCTGTGCATTCTGAAAGTTCACCTGATCCATCATGGCTGCATGAAGATACTCATTTGTGGATGTGCAAGGTCGCAGAGGAAGAGGAAAAACGTTTAAAGGCAAGAGAAGAAGGAACTTCGCCAGGAGATAGACCAATTAAAGACCCAGCCTATACACCGATGATCTTTCCATATGAGGAATTTGAGCCTCATGGCTGGCCAAAAATCTTAGCCACCATGGACATTGTTGTCAATGAAGAACAATGGACACCTCATTGTGATGAGGAGGGTTATGATATCTCAGTGTTCATGTGTCAGCCCTTGCTAGAAGAATGTGACCCTAGTGATGTCATAGAAGAAGAAGAGAATGACGATGATATAGAGTCTATTGTGATGGATAGTTGCTTAAACTCAGAGCAGCACTATCTAGAAGATATAGGAGTGTTCACCCAGAAAGAAGAAGAACCTCTCACAAGTATTAAAACGGTAAATTCAAAGGGTGAGAGCAGTCAAAAGAAAAAGAAAAGAAAAGCAGTGAAACAAGAAGAGGAGGAATCATTGTTTGAAGTACCAGAAAACTTCAAGAAATATGAAGTTGACGACCGCAAAATTTTGGTACGAATGCCTAAGAGAGAGGCCATCATAGGAGAATCATATGATAATAAAGAAAAGACCAAGAAGATTGTAGTGACCATTGAAGAGAACAAAGAGAGATGCCCATATATAGGAGATGACCTAAGTGCAAGAGAAGAAATGGAGCTTGTAACTCTATTAAGGGAATATAGGGATGTGTTTGCGTGGCACTATAGAGACTTGAAAGGGGTAGATCCAAGAATTTGCTCTCATACTATCCCCATGACTGCTGATGCCAAGCCCACCAAACAGAAGCCCTACACATATAATGATACCTATGCAGCCAAAATAAAAGAAGAAATTGATAGGTTGATTGAAGCTGGATTCATCTATGAGATTGAGCATACTGAATGGGTGTCCCCCATTGTAGTGGTGCCCAAGAAGAACAGAAAGTTGTGAGTGTGTATTAACCTTAAAAAAGTTAATGCCGCTACTATCAGAGATAGTTATCCACTTCCAATCACGGAACACCTTTTGGAGCGTGTTGGAGGCAAGGAAGTTTATAGCTTCCTTGATGGGTTTTTAGGTTACAATCAAGTAGCCATTACCCTAGAAGATCAACACAAAACAGCTTTTGCTACAGAGTGGGGAATCTTTGCATTTCGTGTGATGCCATTTGGGCTCACCAATGCACCTGCAACATTCCAAAGGCTCATGTGTCATGTCTTCAAAGAGTTCTTGCCAAAGAGCTTAGAAGTTTATGTGGATGATTTATGTGCTCATTCCCAAGAAAGAAGGTTTCACATCCCTGAGCTCAGACAAATCTTCAACAAGTGTAGAGAATATCGAGTGTGTCTGAACCGAGAAAAGTGTGTGTTCATGGTGCGTCAAGGTAAAATCTTAGGTCATATTGTTTCTAAGAATGGAATCTCAACAGATGAAGATAAGGTACAAGCCATAACGGAGCTACCAAGGCCAAGGAATGTTAAAGAGGTACAAGCCTTTATGGGCCATTGTGGATATTACCGTAGGTTTATCCACATGTACGCGATCATAGCTAGACCCCTTTATGCCTTGTTGTCTAATTTTGAGTGGAACGACGAATGCGAGAATTCTTTCAACGAACTGAAGAAACGTTTGTGCACAGCACCAATATTGACCACTCCTGATTGGAATAAACCATTCCATGTCCATGTGGATGCATCCAATCATGCCATAGGATGTGTGCTTGCACAACCCACAAGTGAAGGAAACTTAGATTTGCCCATAGCATATGCTAGTAGACAGCTCACTGTAGCTGAACGGAACTATACCACAACTGAGCGAGAGGGCTTATGCATGGTATATGTTGTGAAGAAGTTTAGACACTATTTATTGGCCAACAAGTTCAAGTTTTTCACTGATCATCAAGCTTTGTTATATTTGGTCAATAAACCTTGCAATACTGGATGCTTAGTAAGATGGTTCCTCTTACTAATGGAATATGACTTTGAAGTTGTTGTCAGGAAAGGTAGAACCCACCTTCGGGCATATCACCTTTCTCGCATTACTTCAAGAGAGTCACCACAAGGAGTGTCTAATGAACTACCTGATGCTTATCTGTTCAATTTGAAAGTTGTTCCCAAATGGGCAAATAAGTTGGTACCAGTCCTAACCTTTGGCCCTGCAAATAAGAATGTGAAAACATCACAAGAAGAAATTGTAAAATCACAAAAATATCACATATTAGTAGGAAGCATGTACAAACAAGACACTGAGGGTGTATTAGCTTGTTGTGTTGAGGACGATGAACATAGTAGTTGGTTGCAACAAGCTCATGAAGGATTGCTAGGAAATCATTATTCTAAACAGCGCACATTACAAAATCTGAAACGTTTAGGAGTGTATTGGCCTAGCATGGACAAAGAAATACATGAGTGTATTAAGAATTGTCCAATGTGCAGAGAGAGACCACCAGTGGAGCATGCGACCCTTTATCAAGTGTCATTAATTCCAGATTGGTGTGCTCCATTGGTAGAGTTTATGAGGTCGGGAAGATTACCCAAAGAGGCCAGTCTAGCAAGAAGACGAAGCATGGAGCAAGAGGCTCAAGGCTATGCCTTAGTAGGAGACAACCTATACCGAAGAGGCAAAGATGGTTACTTAAGACTGTGCGTGCATGAATCAGACTATTTAAAGGTCTTAGAGACTGCACATAGTGGTGTTGCAGGTGGACACTTCGGTCCTGATCAAGTAATCAAGACCATTCTATTCTCAGGACTTTGGTGGCCCACTCTTCATATGGATGCACATACCTATGTGAAGAAATGTGACACATGCCAACGTACACAATATCCAGTTAGAAAAGATGAGATGCCTTTGAGGCCAATGATGGGAGGGCGTGCATTTTCGAAGTGGGGCATAGACTTCGTAGGTCCTATTAACCCCCCAGCTAGAAACTCCCATGCAGAGTATATTATTGTAGCCACAGATTACCTTACAAAGTGGGTAGAACTCAAAGCCACCACAAAGAATGATGCTCAGACAACGGCTAAGTTCTTATTCGAGAATGTGTTCACAAGATATGGGCTACCAATAAAGTTAGTAAGCGATAGAGGCACACACTTCTTGAATGAGGTCATTGAAAATCTTCTCCAAGAATTCTTGGTGATACATAAAAAGTCTGCCCCTTATCACCCACAAGCTAACGGACAAGCCGAGAGCACCAATAAGATCCTCTGTAACGTATTGACAAAACTGGTAAATAATAAACGCTCTGATTGGGACAAACAACTTCATCATGCTATTTGGGCTTATCGAGTTGCCTACAAAACGGTACTCAACGCCACCCCATTTCAGATGGTCTTCGGACAGAATGTTGTGCTACCATTAGATTTCTTAATCCCTGCCTTAAAAGTAGCACAAGAGTATGAGTGGAGTGGACATGAATTGTCCTCCAGGATCTTTGATCTAGAACGCTTAGGTGAGACAAGGCTACGTGCGGCAGTAGGCATCTATGCTGCAAAGAAAAGGCAAAAGGCATACTTTGATGCACACATCAAGGATAAGGGATTGAAAGAGGGAGATCTAGTGTTGGTTTATACACTAAAACAACATGCCCGTAAGTTGGAAAAAAGAGGATATGGACCCATGATCATTAATAGAATTTCCACTAGCGGTGCAGTTCAGTTGGCCACTCTAGAAGGAGACATCTTGCCAAACTATATCAGTGGTTGTAGAGTCAAGTTATACCAAGAACCTCTTACAGAGGATATGCTTACGAGACTCAACACTGCTAAGAAGCGAAAAGAAGAGGAGTTAAGGGTGAGAGAAGAAGCACAAGCCGAGGCTAGAGAGCGCATAAGGCAAAATAAGTTAAGGTGACTAGGCCTAGATGTCAACTCAAAAGCCCCAAAATATCACATGGATATGTGCCAAAAGTCAGGCATAGCGACTTCTCAAGTCGTTGACCGAAGACCCTTTGTGACCATAGAGATAGGACAAGGAAAGGATGCAAGGACTGTGAAAGCATTGATTGACTCAGGTGCAGCAAGTAGTGCAGTTAGACTATCCTACTGCCAAAACTTGCAGTTGAACATCAATCCCATAGAAGCTTATCTCATAGGATTGGAAGGTGTGGAAACCCCTTGTTTGGGCGAGGTGGAACTTCCCATCTACCTGCAAGATGTTCCAATGAAAGTCAAAGTGCTAGTGTGTCAAGATGAGAACCTTACATAACCACTTGTCTTAGGACAAGATTGGATTTATGACAATGCAATCAACTTAAACCTAAGAAGTCAACTTCTTCAAGTTTGGGTCCATGGACAATGCTTTACATTAGAACTAGAAAATGGCATGCTCACAAATCCAGATGTCACATCTTGTAGTTCTTCTAAGACTAATCATATGGAAGAAGATGTTGTATGTGTCAAAAGCTCTATGATGCAGAAGGAGTCAATCGTGGAAGAACAGGTTCGAAGGCGGGTGGATCTTTCTTCTTCTCCAAAGAATCAAGTAGCCACAGTAGTGAGTCCACCACACAGGCAAACACAACCGTTCACGACAACTGCTACATCAAATAGAAAGACACCATTCGACAAGAAAGAAGTTCCGAGTATGAAACAGATCTGGGTACGCAAAGGAGAGCAACCACCAGCCTTGCCCCCACAAAGCCCATCCAGGCAAGCCAAGCAGGCCAAAAGACAAAGGGAGCAGCTCGGACAAGCTCAATCACAAGGTATCCAACAAGTTTGGGTGCCTAAGAAATTAGCTGCAGCTCAACAAGGGTGATTACAGATGTGGGTACCTAAGAAGCTCTTACATCCACAACAACCTATGTTCTCCCACATGCGAAAGGTCTCAACAACGAAGCCAAAAAGAGGAAAGGGTAAGAACCATGTACAGAGACCGAAAGAAGATCAAATCAGCTCTTCAACAATAGTAGGAAGATGTGCAAAAAGTCTATGGGTTTGGAAGCCAAAAGTACAAGTAGCACATTGGATACCACAGTTCAGAAAGCATCCAAAGAGGAAGACGCCTGAAGTGATCTCTACAGTGCCGAATGCTGTTCTAAAATGGATCCCTATAAGGAGGAAGGATTAGTTGTCATCTCAAGATCCAATGGATACCTCCACGATAGATGGCATCAACATCCGCAAATAACATCGAAAAGCCTCGACAAGTGAACACCATGTGCTCCTTGCACAATCCAGTCTTTTGCACCATTCAGGTTATGCATTTCCAAAGTATGCATTAATATAGGGCCACATTACAGGGCCGTGCATAGACACATTGGAGAGTCCCATGCACAAGAGCACATTGACATATGTCAACTATTTTTTCTGATACTAACATCTATCTTCTTGTTTGATGACATTGTTCCACATTAAAAAAAAAAAAGAGTGGAAGCACTTGTTCCTAGGTTTGGCTCATGAAACATGAATGAGTCATGCTTGGTTAAAGGTGGATTGGGCATTTATCAGTTGGGATAGAAGTATGTCTTGGCTAGCAGATGATATAATTGCTACCTTATCTCATAGATGTCAAGAACTTGGCATGAGCATGGCATCCACAACTATGGTTTCCTCTTACTATGGTAGGAGTGAAGAGCTTGAAGGTCTGCAACTTGAGTGATGCATAACTATTGCATGTACGAGAGCATCCAGGGAGAAATCTGCACGGGGTAGTTCTCGTACCCTGCAAATCTTTGTATGTATACTGGATGAGAAGACTCGTGCTTATGGTGAGCTAGAGAGAATATGTGAAACTAAGCTTGGTGTAGTTATCGAATGTTGTTGGTCAAGGAATATAAAGAAATTCAATTCTCTGTATTTGGCAAATGATGCTTTGAAAAGAGGAGACATGATCAGCCATTCAAAAGATCTCATCAGTGGACCATCAAGACGGACATTCATCAACAATGTTCCATCCCAAAGGCCGAGTGTACAACACGAAGAGATGAACATCCATCGACCTTCTCCATGGTAAGTATCTTTACCTTGGAAACATCATAACCATGATAGCTTAGGAAACCTCTTCGTCGGCATACCCTTGAGCACTTAGCTCAAGACCCCCAATTTTTGCACCATACTTCTTCCAATGCATTTCCCAAGTAAGCATTCATAGGGCTACATTACAAGGCCGTGCACAAGGCACATATTTTCCTCAACCCATTCACGAACACACTTACCCATCACTCAATATGGGTTATGAGTACTTGGCATGACTATTATGAACATCAACTGTGGAAGATCTAGAAAACATCAACGGAGACTCACAACGACACAGTCATGCTGGAATCCAAGGAAGAAGCACATACCAAGAGACTACAACTTGCAAAGACTCGCAGTGATAAATGAAGAACCAGACATATCTGGAAGTCAGACCACTTTTGTTCATACAGAAGGGACACTCCCTCTCAAGGCACTACTTGGAACAACCACTACAACAAGGGTCTATTAGGGACGACAGACTCAAGAGGGGGGGGAGTGTTGAAGCTCAAAGTCAAGGACAAAGCATGGAAGCACATCAAAAGGTGGACACACAAGGAAAGGGAGCAAGTAGAGAACTCCAAGAAGTGTATGTCAAATTTTCAGAAGAGTCCCCTACAAAAATAGTGATTTTCATCACTAAAAACCATTGTAAATACCATTATCTATTTTTATAACTCCATTTTGTTCAAGCCGAGGAGTGCTTGAGCTTGAGGAGTATTAGAAGTACCATCGTACCAATTTTCATAATTTTTAGACTTCGTTTGAGCCCTCAAATAAGCCCTGGAACCTAATTTTTAACTAGGCCGGACACTAGGTCTAGACAGGGCCAAAACTAGTCAAAAAACTATAAAAAGAGCTAGAGAGCTCATTTTTGAGGTTAGCTTGTTAGAGAATAGAGCTTTGGTAAGAGAACTCATTTGCAATCGAAGCTTTCCATTGTTCCTCTCTTTGATCTTACCTTGTGCGCGTGTGTGTATGTGTGTGCGGTTTGTGTGCTTTCACTCACGCACTTGTGCCTTCACTTGCTCGTGGTCTTCATACCGGTCCTCATGTCTCCGTGGATTGACAAGTAAAGGAGGTGGTGCTTACGCTTGAGCTACACTAGATCTCAATGGAAAGCAAACGGATGTCCATCCAAGCCTCCTCCAGGTGCTAATCAGAGTAAAAGGGAACGTATATCATGGTAGGTATGTTTATATTCTTGGTATTTTTAGTTTCTTCTGAACTTATATTCATTAACATATTTATATGCTTACTATATATTATTGTTTTTTAAAACTTTTATGTATTTAAACCTTTTTTGCAATTGTTTTTTTGTAGAATTTTGTAGAGACTATAGAGAAAACTTTACAGAAAGGATTTATAAAGAATTATTTGCATCTTCTTTTATGTAATGATCAGGAATGGAAGAATTGGATATCAATAATGCATTTGTATTATCAAGGAGCACTGCTTAATGTAAAGGGTGAAGTGCCAAATAGCAAAGGAGATTCAAGAAAAGATGTTATATCGACGTCTGCAAAGATGGTGGCAATGAAAGGTAGTCAATTAAAGTAAGCACCAGGGACATTTATATTAGGTCGGATATTATTTAGATATATTACAGGTTTAGACAATAAAGAGATCTTAGAAAATCAAAAGGCAATTTTAGAAAACAAAATGTTAAAAAAGGCAAAATCATTGAAGAACATGGTTGACATAGAAAATATGGTATGGAGATTAAAGACAGATCGTGTATTGAAAAATACTATAATTGCATTTTTTATTGATTTAACAATAGAGGTTTTGACTTGGGAGAAGCTTTGTGAGAAATATAATATCACAGACATACAATATGAAAAAATTAAAAGTTTTAGTGAGACATTTGTGAAAGATTCATGAAACAAGGCAAAGCAATCTCCTCCTTTAAAGGCTGCCATAACTTTGCTGAGTCATTTGTACAGAGTTGTAATAGGAATAAAGACCACAGCAACTGTCATTCCATGGTCAATCTATGGATTTGGTCGTGATTTAAAAAAGGTGTAAACTTTTTGTTCACAGCAAGTTCTTCTATTCAACATTGCTTTCTTTAAGACTCAAAACTGTACACTCTACATAGTTGGGAATGCATTTCAACAACCTTCTTCTCTAGATTGATTTTTGCACTCAATGGGATGAACTCTGAGATAGAATATATTATCATATCTTTTAATGGTTTCCTCTATGTTCATATGCTTGTGGAAGGAGTTCAACATACGGCTACAAAAATGACTTTAAAAATTGGAGCCATTCAAAGTAGTAATCATTCGATTAAAGGAGCATTGGATTATGCAATAGTGCTTATGTAGATTAGTGAGAGGATAATTATCAGATGATTGATAGAATAGATCAAGGAAATCTAAATATTTTTGCTCGTAAAGGTCGTGATGAATTCATAGATAAAAATTTCATTGATGATTTCATCAATAGTTTTGCTCGTGAAGACGGCTATGTTAAAGAGTTGTATTGTCGAGGAGTTGTTCTTCAATGAGAGAATTATGTGTAGGAACATTTGTGTGTGAAGAAGTGTTCACTGGTTCCTGAAACAGGCACAAAATTCGAAGTCAATGTTTTGATCAGTTCTCCTTCCACAGTTTAAAGTTTTGAGAAAATAAGCACTTAATCTTTAAGTTGGAAGGTAAGCTACTTGTGGCTAAAAGCATTTGCTTAAACTGGTTCTATTCTTGGAGAACCATGTCTTAGAAGTTATAGGTGTCTAAATCGACTTCTCAGAAGTACAGTTTTAGACATAGGTGACTTGTCAAGTTGATTTCTCAAAATCTACTGAATGTTTTGGAGTGATTCGACTTGGAGAAGGTGCGCAATCTTTAGGCAACACGTTGTGCAAAGTTTTATAGAAAACTTTACACATTTGATAAGTCAATGAGAAAGATATGTGCAACAGACTTTCTGTAGAATCATCCTTTTCACAGATTTTCCAGAATCCTTATAATTGAATGTTGATCCTCCAAATTGGTAAAGGTTTTGACTTACTCTTGATATAGAGGTGCTCTAATTTCAAGATAGGTTGTTCTTTTGGAGATTAACACTCTCCATCAGCACTCATGTATAAGGAAGTGCCAAGCTATGTGGAATCACTCCACAAAAGGAAGTAATCCCAAAGCTTTGCAAAAATATTCATACTTCTCCCTAGGTAGAGCCTTCATGAAAAGGTTTGCAATGTTCTCCTACATCGGCACATATGCAAAGATGATATCTCTAGCAGAGAACCGCTTAGTGACATAATGATAATGCACCTCAATGTGCTTAGTGCAAGCATGGAACGGAAGGTTTCTCGCAACTCCCAATGCACTCTAACTATCAGTGAAGATGGTGGTGGTAGAAGACTGACCAACACCCAAATTAATCATAAGGCGTCTTAGCCACACACACTCAACAGTCATTGTGAAAGCTACCCTATACTCAGCCTCACAACTCAAAGTGGTCACAATAGGCTGCTTCTTGCTCAACCAAGATATACATGAGCTACCAAGCATGAAGCAAAAGCCACTAGTGGACACACGAGTGTCATAGTAACCAACCCAATCAGAATTAGAAAAAGCATGTAAATCTGGCACTCGTGACCCCCCCTTTGGGATAAAGCAATCCAAGTAGCCAGGTACCACTCAAGTAGTGAAAGATGTGCTTAACTACTTGCCAATGCTTGACACTTGGGTAATGTATAAACCTACTCATCTCACTAGAACATATCAGAGGCATACCGGCCCCAATACCAACACAAATACATGGTGCTATTTTTTCTCTGTCATTGGTATAAGTGTTGGTATGCATGCGAGCATTATATCATTTGTATAAGCATTAGCATGGGCATTGGTATAAGCATCAATATTTGGCTAGACATACCAATGCTCATACTGGCGATTATACTGATGACCAAATCTACATTTTTTTTTTGGGACAGTGTGTTGTCTCTTGTTGCAGCAACATTGCCATGCTAATGTGTAGCAAAAGATAGTACATTCTGCCCAAAGAATATGGAGTACATGTAACATGTACTCTAGTGGCTGCGGATAAAGTATTTAGATGAACGGCAACCAAAACACGATTTGATAAAGCAAAACACTATCAAACACAAAAGAGATGAGAAGAATGAACCATGAAGCATGTACAAAAGTGTGATAAAGAGATATATATTCCATAATGAACCATGTCCAAAAGTGTGGCAAACCATTGGCATATATGACCCAAATACAAAATGTGGCAAAGCACTACCATATAGGAACTCAATACAAAATTATGGTACACCATTGCCACATATGAGTGTAATACAGAATTGTGGCAAAGCAGTGCCATACATACGCCTAGAGTAATCAAAACCTTTATACCTACACTCCTGCAACAAAGTACATTAGGGATAAAAATGAACCTTGCATGGGCCTTTTGGATTAAGGAGTGATTAGTAATGGACCAATGAGACGAGGGTGGTGGACACAGTCTATAGCCTAAAAATCACTAGGCTGAAGGGGATGAGGGGACAGGATTCGCCTATGTTCAGGTTTTGACTCTATTCAAAATTTTCAAAAATTTATAAAACTCATCATAACACCATTTAATGGTCCCCCAACCACTTTTTAGGATCAAAAGTGCTACTTCTGAGTTCTAAGTCAAAATCCGTGCATGAACTGAAGTGAAAAAAGTGAATTTTTAAAAATAACTCAAAATGCAACTTTCTCCCTCCAAAACCTCACATTTTTATACCCAGGTCCCAAAAAGTCATCTCTTTCCACTACTTTCTCTCCCTAGCACACCATTGCAGCTCCTGCATCTCCATTTCTTTCTCTGTGCATCATCTTCTTTGAATTCCTACTATCACTTCCATAGCCTGAACTCCAATGGAGAAACCTAAATCTCATAGACGTCCAAAAGATGAGGTTATCGCGATAAAATCTCAGAATATCAAGGCTACAGAAGGAATTTGGTTAGGACATGAGTTCTGCAAAGGTGCATGGGTGTACATGCAACCGTTTGGTGTTGTTCCTCACTGTGTAAGAGATTGTGGAAACTTGGATCTTCATTGGAAAGGGAAGTTCTTAGGCTTCAAAAAGCTCAAAAATGGTGAAACTGTTTCCATTGTACAACATGTTTTCACAATGTCAACCATGAAATTGGAAAACTCAAACAAAATGAGATATCCTATCAACTGTAAGTATTACTCATTGACTTTTGTCCAAATTTCATAATATACCTAGCTAAGTTGTGTAGTTTTTTGTTGTAGACATATTTCCTTCTACCTTGGTGGAAGAACAACCACTTCATAGTCTTATAGGTACTTTCCAAGCATTGCATGCAGATGTTGGTTCGATAGTCTTTCCACAAGCCGGTCCTGCTCAGCTATTATGTGAGAGAGATTTCTTTTACACACATACATATGTTGTACCCTCTTCATCAAATGATTTTGGCAGGTTAGAGATGATTAAGGTAGATTCTCTTTTAAAGCTCGAGTGGCCGCAACCTAATGTATGGACATTAACATCTTTGAAGCATACGATGGTGATGGACATACATAACTCCTTGAAATTTACAAGAGTTTCAAGATCTATAGGATTACATTGGTGTGTTCCTATTCATTGTTTTGTACATTTATTTTAGATATTCACAATTCTAGAGACTTCAACAATGTTCATGTTAAAAGATATCACGTATGAGCAGGTAGAGGGTTTGCTAGGTGAAAATTGGGGACTTGTAGAAGGATGCACCAAAGGGGATAGATACCTTTGTAAAATTGGTGCAACATGCATAGGATTTTGATACTTGAAACATCGTACTTCATTGTACATTAGATTCTATTATGATCGTTGGATGTGTAAACTTGGTGAATGGATACCATTACAAAGTTCTGAGGGTTTTTAATTTCATTTGAAATTAAGATAAATCTACCCAACAACGAAATGGAAGTTATTTCAGTAAATCATCATTGGACTCTTGCCAATGTGAGAGAACATCTAGTAATCATGGGATTTGAGGATCTGGATCAATCAAAGTTCAGAATACAAGGGCATAAGGTAAGTAGCATATGGTATTTTTTCTTTTGTTTATACAAATTCTTATACTCAAATATGTTCATTTAAAGTTTTCTATTTGTCTGCAGATTGGTAAGAGGTTGGAGGATAAAATTAAAGTCCTTCCTGAATGGAGTGTGGATGGAACTCAACTTTCATTGTCATAGCTCAAGAAGTATTTGAGTGCTAGAGTGTACACACAACCTATGTTCCATTTATAATCCTTCATCTACAACAATGTATTTAACATGCAAGACATGTAGCATGTAAAATTTTTTTATCTCAATATGATGTACAATGTGCCAAATCTTTGATTTTTCCAATGGCAATTTATTATAATTTTAAAGTTCTGAGAATTTATTTTTTCTATTGTGTAGATTTGGTGTATCTTATTCTGGTTGATGATTCTTTTCAATCTTTTTTATGAGCCAAAATTTTTTTTTGAGAGTTTTGTGCATGATTGTTTTATTTGAAGATATGAGTTTTAGTTTTAAAATGGGTCCCACTCACTTTAAAATTTTGAAACTGCTATAAAAGCAACACTTATTCTCTCATTTCTCACTTTTGCAACCAAGAAGAGCTAGAATCACTTGCAGAGCACACACACAAGCTAGCATCACGCGCAATGGCTGCCGCATCCTCCAGTACCCTGCAACCCAAACGTCCACGTGAACTCTTCAATGAGTTCTTGGAATCAACTGAGTTCAAAGGTCAAAACCACTTGTATGACCTATTGTCTAGAGTCCCTGATCTAGACAAAACAATTCAACTGAACTCTGATGTGCTCGAGGAAATCATAGAGTTCCTTGAGTACTACATCTTGCGTTTCTCTATAGAAATACCACCTTATGAGGGTAAATGGGTCCCATTTGACCTTCTACTCTACATACACAGAGGCGATGAAGCCTTCATGAAGCGCCTTAAGCGCTTCATGGCAATTGTTGAAACTACAGGGCAGTTACTGGATGACTCTGTGCCATTAGTAAATGAAATTAGCAAAAAGAAGAGGATGGGTACAGAGTACCTTTCCTACATTGCAACAACATGTTTTATCATTAATGAGGAGCCCAAACCTACGCCTGTTGAGCTCCCCAACCTTTTCACTGGGGTTTTTGTTAAGGAGAAGAATGAGCCTCAACTAGAGGCCATAAATTTTGCCAAAGAAAGCATTACAATCCACCAAGAATTTCTTGGTGGTGTTGAGCACAAACTACGTGAGCAAATCAAGCATGGAGGAGACCCCCATTCAAATCTCAACCCCTCTCAGCCCACATTACCAGAGGTGGAACTTGAATATCTCTCCAGCATCGTTGTGGATGGAGAGGAATTTATTTTACTTCATGACGTTGACAAGGCATTCAGTCTACGTCTAGATGAATGCTTGAGTATTTTCTCCACAATGTCACATGTTCCACTTGACAACACATCTGACATACTTGAAAAGAAGGCAATCCCACTTGGGGATTCTGTGGCACACACCATAGCAATGGTGTGTGCTGATATTTTAAAAGATGACAACAATTCTACTACGAAGGAGGAGTTCAGTGCAGCACGGGAGAGGATAATGAAGCAAAAAATTCCTACATCCCCCGTAGTAGAGCAGAGTGGCATGGCCCACTCTAGCATTGATCTTGATGCCCCTGGAAGAGGGGAGGAAGAAGACAAGCTTCATGATGTAAGTGGTAATTGAATTAAATAAATGGATAATTTAAGTTAAGATTATAAGAGCTTGAATTCTCATTTTTTCTTAACAGGAAGCAATTGAGCTCGACAAGTTCGCAGCAAGATCTGGTGGGGATCGAGCTTCTCGTGGGAGTGGTTCATCCTTGGAAAACTACATCGGAAAGTTCCCAAAGGATGATTTTGTTATCATACACAAAGACTACAGTCCGGATGGGCACTTCATGACTTGGTGCTTGAAGGCCCTTAGCAAAATTTTGTGTTTATGTACAATTATCCAAAGCACTAATTGTGTCATTTTGGTTAGGAAATCCTTAGTTGTAAGTACATTAGGACTTAATTTTAGAGGAAAAGTATTAGGGCAAATAGGTATTGCCATGGGTCTTGGAATGCAAGACCCCCATGTAATATCAAGATTTGTATTGACTTACCAGCTGCCTCAATCTCTCCAAAGGAGAAAGAAAGTTGTAGAGAAATTGAAGGCAGCTGAGAAATGATGTAAATGTTTTGATAATACAAACTTTTTTTTACCTTATTTGTCTAGTCCTGTAAATGAATGTGCTAATAAATTGAACTTATCTTCTCTCCACAAATTGTATCTAATTTGAAGTCTTTGTATTGTCCCTTTTGTCTTTTGTATACTTAAATGCATAAAAATGGCCAAAAAATCCCCAGCCACAGAAACGCGGGAAACGGCCCTGCAAAAATTTTGCAAGGCTATTTCCCGCGTTTCTGTGGCTGGGGATTTTTTGG
Source organism: Ceratopteris richardii (assembly GCA_020310875.1). NCBI lineage: Eukaryota > Viridiplantae > Streptophyta > Polypodiopsida > Polypodiales > Pteridaceae > Ceratopteris > Ceratopteris richardii. Next base: position 161,510,579 of record CM035419.1, on the reverse strand, counting down.
CCTTATCTGGTGTTTTTAGGGGCTACAAAGCATAGGAAAGTATGTAACACTTCATTATCACTTGGTTTTCTTAGAATCAAGACCAAAGACTACCAATAGGATATAACCTCAGCATTAACACTAGTTTGGTACCAAAACAGGACACTTAAGTGTCCTTTTTTGACAATTTTCCAAAAAATCACATACCTTTTACAAAGAGAATTTGAGAAAATCCTATAACACTCATATTAAATATAGTTCAAAGGTCAATGCAAAATTATTAAACACAATAAATCATGTTTTGTGTTCATGTAAATAGCCTCTCAACATGCTATGGTAGTGAACATGATGAAAATTCCTGATCAAATGTATTTTTATCAAAAGAAAAAAATTCATCATATGAAAGAAAAAATTATACACACTCCTTGAACATAGATCACATGGAATGAACCTCAAACTCACTTAGAAAAATCATTTCAATTCAAATAAAATCAATTATTTTGACTGTGTATACCAAAAACAACAACTAGTTCTAATTATGGTTCAAACAAACTTATGGGAATCCATAGAAGTGTACAAACAATCAAAAAAGCTATGAAGACAACAACCAAGGTATCCACATATAAAATCAAGTGATATGACTCGTCACCAAAAATAGAAAACTAAACCCTCATATATGACGTAAAAGAATTATGGACATCATTCAAGGTGTACACATTCAAGTTACCGAGTAGAAAATGTGTGACATACCAAACCAAAGATTACATATATGAGGCTAAATAATTTATTGAAATCCACCAAAATTTTCATGTCTTTGGAGAGAACCAATAATCTTTTGTTGTGTGGGCATCAACCAAATTCTATAGATACAATCATGAATAGTTTGTGGACACATACTCAAAACTCTTTGATATAATGTTTGATATCATAAAATGATAAGGATCATTTGAAAACATTTCATCATTTCCATCATGGATGCCATCTTCTTTTTGTCAAATGAAATATTAATGCCAATTATTTTCATTCTCATCACAATCACCATTGCGGATCACATATTATTTGATGAGATTAAGAATGAAACATGGCATGAAAGCATATTTTGGAAGGTTTAATACTTAGAATAGCATTTAAATAATTATTATTTTTCATCATAACTTTTTATTCCACCTTTGGAGCTATGTTCTTTTTGTGAACATAGAAATATAAGCTTTGCCAATTCAGCATGAAAGTCAGCACCAAATGTAATGGCTACTAGTTCAAATTGGAGGCGTTCTAACTTTGAATAAAAATATGCATTCAATTAGTATGAAGGTTGTCCATTGATAACTTGCAAATTCTCTGGAATCTCACTTACACACAAGTTATAGTGATCCATTCTTTAAAAGGTGCAATAAATGGCAGTGCTCTAGAGAAGACAAGTTTTTAGTCCATGTTTATCACTTATGTAAGTGTTCAACCTTCTCCAAAGATCCCTAGACACTTGGTTTACACTACCAAAGTCCATGAATAGCTTTCCATTTCCTAAAAAATATCCAATTTGTCAAAATGTCTTAATTGTATTATTTTTTCAGTTATGCTAAAAGTTGAGTTTTCAAAAATCCCCATTTTCTTCTTCATTTAATAACCCATGTGAAGTTGTAAAATGTCAAAGATTATATTTTTCTCGAAAAGTACATGATGTGGGCTATCAAATCCAAGTGAGTATGCCATCAAAGCCTCAAGGGTGTTATCAAGAAAAATCAATCAATTTGGTGTAAAAGCAGGACACTTAAGTGTCCCAGGACACTCAAGTGTGTCCTAGTACAGAACTAGTGTTAACTACATCAAAGATCTTATCCATACCTTTTATTCATACAATGATTACCTGTAGGGTATAACCTCTTAATTACTAGACCATTACATCTCTGCCATACCTTTTATGCTTACACAAGCCCAAAATATGCAAAAAAAACCCCAGCCACAGAAACGCGGGATTCAGCCTTGCAAAAAATTTGCAGGGCTGAATCCCGCGTTTCTGTGACTAGGGGTTTTTTGGCATGAAAATGACATGTGGGACATCAATAGGTAAAAAAAGAAGATATCTAGTCACAAAACAATATGTAAGTGCATGCATGTTTAACTGAATCCATATATAACTAACTGAAAGAAAAGTTAGTTGCATACAATTATGCTAGGAGTTTAAGAGAGAGAGAGAGTGAGAGATAGAAAAAAAAAAGACAAAAAATATAGGTCAAAACAAAATTTTCTATTATCCATTGTATTACATCGCAAAGTAGGCCTATCATAGGGTGTAATATACACATCATGGGTTATTTCCTCTAATTCTTCTTGCTAACTAAATGTCCTTCGGTTGTATGGTTACTCTCTTGGCATGGACAACACAGAGGTCAGAGTCCTCAAGCATGGAGATGAGGTAGGCCTCAGCTGCCTCTTGAAGTGCTTCAAGTGCTATCCCTTGTATTCGTAGACCTGCATGGTAGCTTTGTAGTTCCTCTTTCACTACCCTTGCAAAAGCTCTTCCTGGTATGAGTAGTTCAACGGACTTTTGGTAGTGTTGCATCTCTTCAAAAGCCCTGCAGTGCCTCCTTCGTCTTTGTGGAGCTCTTGTGTTGGGAGGTATGTTTGGCTGGCATTGAGTTCGATGTCATGGTTGATAGTTTTTTTTTCTCCGATGTACACGATGTGAGGGCCCAACTTCATCTTGCACATTTTGTTGTTGATGTGGTTGTTGACTTTGCTCTCTTTCCTCCTCTGTTGGTATTTGCCCTTGTCCTTGTCGAAGTGTCTTACCTCCATGTGTCACCCTATGGCTCGTTGGAATTTGCATATCATTCCATGGTGGTTGATTGCTGCTTTCATCATTCGGGGATGACTCCTCTTCGCTCTCTGGTACACTCCTTCTGATCAACTTCTGTTTGGGTCTTGCCTTGATGGGTGTCCTTGTTGGTGGCTCATCATCTGAAATGGACTCTGATCATCTTGGAGTGAAATACTCATGTCTATTGGACACTTCATTTTCTCCCGCTGAAGTGCTCCTAGGTGGTGTGCCATTGTGTGGCATAGGCACAGATGTGCTCTGGGAACATCTTCGTGGTCTTTGGGGGGGCTGCAACCATGGTGGGCATTGTGTCCCTAGATGCGGGCTAGGAAAGAAGACGTGATCTTTCCTTGGAGTTTGCTTGGTGCGTGCCATTCTCTTGAGTTGCAAAAAGTGTGAAATGAAGTGAGTTCTCTCTATTTATAGAGTTTTTTAAAAGACTATTTGTGCACACTAGAATGGACAAAACCTGTTTAAAACCATACAAAATATTATATATTAAATAATAACACATTGAAACCAAGATTACAATAATCATAGGTTTTACCACATAATGGGAAATAACAAATTCACTTTACTTCCAAGTTGAGCCTTCTCGTTGTCTCCTAGCATGCCACTGAGCATGATGAAGAGGACCTAAGGATGACTTCCATTTCTCACTAGCAATGTTGTGTTGCATCGTTCTTGCAAGTTTTGCCAATTTTGAATCCCTAAGTCGTTCCACAAAAAACTTTCTCGAGAATGTAGTGCGGTAAAACCAATTAAACATCTCCTCCATGTAGTTTGATTGCATTGGACCACCACCATGTCGGGTGTTTTTGAAGTAGACACCCCTCGCTTTGTAGTGTGACTTTTTCATTCCTTGGGTACTGAAAATCTCTAATGACCCATATTGATGCATGAAAAAAGCTCCATGTGCAAACAAAATATGCTAAAAATTGTTAAGTACATTGGAAAAAGGTAAGTGCAATGAACACTTGTAAAAGAAGATTACACTTACAATGTAGTGTGTTATATTGCTCTCTCCCCAAAATTGAATGAAACACTTGGTGAACTCCACTAATGTTTCTTGAAACATTTGACATTGAATAGCACTAGACCTATTCAGACCCATTAAGCCTACCAACTTATCAAAGCTCGACCAAACTTTCTTTCTCTTATTACAAAGATCAACTTGAGAGTCATTGTCTATTGTGATCATGCATAGGACCTTCCACAGCTCATAATGTTCATTATTTTGAGTGCTAGTACCTCTTCTAAAAAAATGTCTTGCTTTATTCCCTATCATTAACACTTGTTGCAAGCTATCTTGAGATTCTCCAACTTTCTTAACAACTAGGGTTACATTTCCACCATGACAACCAATTGAATTACAAAGTTCCTCCAATTTCTTTCTTGAATAGATTTATCAACTGGCTTCATGGCAAATGTGTATTCTATATGGAGCTTTAATAGTCTATCGAAAATTCTCATGAAGGCATGCAAGGTGCAAAAGTGGACATTGACTAAAGGGAATGGAATAATGGGATTCCAATCCTTATCTGACATGTCACGATTAGGTGTACCTAACATGGGACACCTCATTAAAGGTATGTCCCATTCAGCAAATGGAGTTGCATCTGTGTCATCAACTAAATCATCTATGTTGTTTTGTTTTCTCTTTGTTCGTTTATAACCTCATGTGCAATATGGACAAGGATAGAGAGTAGATGCACCTTGTTTGCACCCTAACATGCATTTGATAGTCTTTAAGTCTCCACCTAAGTGCCACTCTACTTCAAAATCACCAAGACTTTCTACAGTGTATTTGGCACCATGAATTTGAGAAGTTATCACCTCTGTGATCCATGGGGCCCTACTAAAAATCCATGTAAGAACATCATTGGATTCTTTAGGTACTTCAATAGCACCTAACCACCATATATCTTTCTCGGATTGGACACTATATGTAAAGTGATGGGTAGATTCTTCACTATCATCAATAATAGCATGGGTCATAGCTTCGTTCATGAGTGTCACACTAAGTCTCTCCATATCGCGTCCCTTTATGATTTGACATTCATCTAGCTTCAATACAAACTTGAGTTTGGAACCACAATCTACATAAAATAAAAAACATTATATTATTAAAAATACTATGAATGTCATTATCAAAACAATGGATATACCTTGGATTGTGGATTTGTAAAATTTAACCATTTCCTTTTGAAGCCTCTCCAAATTGACAAATATGTTGTTGTACTTTGTGTAGATGAATCCATTTCTAGATGTGTTTTTCAACTCTTTCTTTGATGTAGATGAATGATAAATGGATGCAGGCATAACATCTTCTATATGCAGGTAATTGCCAAGAGTATTGGCTACATCCTCATTGGTCATCTTCTTCTTCAGAGATACCTTGTAAGGGCATGGAAAAATGCTCTGGAAAATACCTTTGTTTTGTAGAGCCTGCTTCAAAAGATTGTACAATGCAGTGTACGCTCTAGTTAACACTTGCTTCATCACATACCATCTGTACCTCATTAGGACTAATAATATCTTCTAAGTTGCTTGCAAAATCTTTAATCACTTGGGTTTTGATGTGATTTCCTATTGGTGAATCCAAAATCATAAGCACATGTTTGTTGCTAAGACAAGAATTCAGAAACTTCAATTGATCCTCCATTGTTGAGGAAGCACTCGCATCTTCAACAAATGACTTGCACAATAAGAAACTCAATCTAAAAGTCTTTTAAAATAAATAAACAAGGGAAACACATACCTAAGTGCGTAAACATGTCGCTTCCGTGCTCCACCACCAGTTGAAAGAGCTTGAAAGGATTATAATGGTCGTTTCCTATATTGCATCCCAAGTGGAGTCTCTTTTAGTTGTGTAAGATTGGCTTTTAACTTTGTAATTGTGCTCTCCTTTTCTTCCACATCTTGTTGGAGTCTATTATTGTGCTCATCCAAAGATTTGATAGCACTTTCTAAAGTGTGTATAGCACTCTCTAAGCTGTGTATCTTGAAATGGTTGTGATGACATTGTTGCATCCAATAATTTCTTATAGATGTAGAATGGTTAGACAATCGCTTGCAATAGCCTAGCAGTCCATCTTCATCGCAACCAAGGAATTGTAGAAGTGTGGAGAAACTATGGAATCTAGGATGAACATTAGCCATTGGATCCAAGGGATACTAAGCACCATTGACCCAAAGATCAATATTCTTCTCTTCAGCTGCACGTCGTGCATTTTGAGAGTCTATGTCATTGCTACCTCTAGTTGTTGGTGCAAATTCTGTAGGAACACGAACATGTACACTCTTTGTGTGAGGAGCACGTCTTGGTTCTCGTGTCATGTTCGTAATACATGTGAGCACCATGATGTTCCAAAACTCAAGCACCGAATGGGAAGAAGCACAGAGATGGCTGGAATGGCTAGTATAGTAGTTGTGTGCAAGAAAAAAAGTATGTCTTGGTATGTGGATAGGTCAAAATGACTTTTTTCAGTGTGTTAGAGGGAAAAAGAGCTTTTTTCCAAAAATTCATGTTTTGGGGCAACCAAAGTTACGAGTTTGATGATGTGGCACGTAACTTTTGGAGGGATTTTGAAAAGTATGTTTTTTAAAGTATTTTTTATAAAAATAAGACTAAAAAGGTTAAGTTCTGACATATACATAAAAGTATGGGCCATTTTGAATAAAGAATAGCTGAAAAAGAGTCTTTTTGAGAAAAGTCACTTTTTTATTCATAAAGATGGATGGATTTGATGAGGTGGAAAGTGGTTTTTCTCTCTCTATGTGCAAAAGAGAGAGAAGATCCTAACTTAGCCTAAAAAAAAGCCAACTTTAGCCTACCAAAAAGTGCTTTATTAAATGCACTTTGTCCCCTTAAGAAAGTACAAGATTAAGCTTAATCCCTAGTCGTAGGATGACCCACTGCCAACTCCTGCAATAAATATGCAAAACATTAGATCAACATACATGACATGCTTAGCACAATCAAATTCAATAATCAAAATGATACTTACAAAGTCGTAACGCAAAGTGTCATATCCCTCGCTACCCAAATGTGATGCTCCAACTCTATCTAGACATGTGGCCGCTACATCTTGCTGCTTGATGATATCCATTAAGAGTATGTTGCTACTCATCATGAATCGATTCCCACTCTTGAGCGTCTAACCCTACAGGCTTTGGTAAGCCTGGTCTAAAAGCATCACGAGCGTCTGACCATCAATGGGACATAACCTCACATGCCATGTGCTAAATCCACTCTGAGCTGACAATAGGATTCTCAAATGTTGGTCGGTACTCTTCATAGATCGACTCTGTGATAAAATTTTTGGAATCTTTATCCTATTCACTCTATTTCAACATAATAGAATGTCCAAATAGTATGGAGCAAAGCTATCCTATGCCCTAATGCATGGACTTTCTAGTTGCATCCATCATCGGAGGTCCATCACGTATGTGATACATCTTGGAGTCGTCATGGTCATGAGCACCCCAAGGTGTACGTGGAGATGCCATCTAATCCCATGTAGAGATGTTAGGACATTTAATATCTGAAACATTTATTTATATATTCTCATTTTAATTTTGAAACCTTAAGTTTTATTTTTATATGTGGAATCCAGAAATTTTTTTTTCCTAATCTTTTATATATTTAATTATATGTCTATAAATATCTATAAACCAAAGATCCTATATATATATATATATATATATATATATATATATATATATATATATATATATATATATATATATATATATATATATATATCCTAAAAAATTTATCGATCTACTTATAAGATATTTAATTATCTTTATTTTACATATTTTAATTTTTTCCCTAAAGTTTACATACATTTAATTAGAATATTTACACATTCTAATTTTTTTCCTATTTTTAAATGTATTTGATTATAAATTAATATTAATCCTACAACTTTATCTACAATGTGTTTGTATGTAAAAACCCAAAAATCCTATATATATATATATATATATATATATATATATATATATATATATATATATATATATATATATATATATATATATATATATATATATATATATATATATATCTCTAAATATCTATTCTTTAGATATTTAATTAGATATATTTTACATATTTTGATTTGTTTCATAATGTTTACATACATTTCGTTAGAATATTTAAACATTCTAAAGTTGTCCCTATTTTTACATATATTTGAAATACTATTAAACCTAACCTTTATTTAGAATGTATTTGTATATAAAAACCCAAAAATCCTATATATATATATATATATATATATATATATATATATATATATATATATATATATATATATATATATATATATATATATATATATATATAAACCCTCAAAAACCTAAAGATCTATTTTCTAGATATTTAATTTTATATATTTTACATATTTTGAATTTCTTCCTAAATTTTACATACATTTAATTACAGTATATACACATTCTAATTTTTTCCCTATTTCTACTTATATTTGATTATATAAATCAATATTATTCCTTAAACTTTACTAAGGATGTGTTTGTATATAAGAACCCAAAAATCTTATTTTTTATATATTTAATTTCATATATATATATATATATATATAATCTAGAGATCTATTTTATAGATATTTAATTTTATATATTTTGAATTTTTCCCTAATGTTTACATACATTCAATTAGAATATTTACAAGTTCTAATTTTGTTCCCTAATTTTACTTATATTTTATTATATAAATCAATATTATTCCTAGAACTTTACTAAGGATGTGTTTGTATATAAGAACCCAAAAATCCTATTTTATATATATATATATATACATATATATATATATACATACATATATATATATATATATATATATATATATATATATATATATATATATATATATATATATATATATATATATATATATATATATATATATATATATATATATACCCTAAAGAATCTAAAGATCTATTTTATAGATATTTAATTTTATATATTTTGAATGTTTCCCTAATCTTTACGTACATTCAATTAGAATATTTACAAATTCTAATTTTGCTCCCTAATTTTACTTATATTTTATTATATAAATCAATATTATTCCCAGAACTTTACTAAGGATGTGTTTGTATATAAGAACCCAAAAATCCTATTTTTAATATATATATATATATATATATATATATATATATATATATATATATATATATATATATATATATATATATATATATATATATATATATATATATATATATATATATATATATATATATATATATATATATATATATATATATATATATATATATATATATATAAACCCTAAAAGATATAAAGATCTATTTTCTAGATATTTAATTTTATATATTCTACATATTTTGAATTTTTCCCTAATGTTTACATACATTTAATTAGAATATTACACATTCTAATTTTTTTCCCTATTTTTACTCATATTTGATTAGTTAAATCAATATTAATCCTAAAACTTTACTAAGGATGTGTTTGTATATAAGAACCCAAAAATCCTATTTTTTAGATATTTAATTAATTATATATATATATATATATATATATATATATATATATATATATATATATATATATATATATATATATATATATATATATATATATATATATATATATATATATATATATATATATATATATATATATATATAAACCCTAACAAATCTAAAGATTAATTTTTTAGATATTTAAATATATATATTTTACATATTTTGATTTTTTCCATAATATTTAGAGACAATTAATTAGAATATTTAGAGATTCTATTTTTCTCTTTCATCTCTCTCTCTTTCACTCTATGTCAATAGAGAACAAAAAATGACTTACATCAATGTAATTCTTCGGATCCTTGTCGTCAAAGGCCACTTAATGTTGTCCTTCATCGAATTCCAAAGAACCAATGCCAAGAAGCTCATGTGAAACTAAGGAGAAGAGAAATAAGAAAAGAAAAAACACAGAGAAAGAGAAAGGGTGCTAGAGTATGTGTGATACTTACGAAAATTCCACATCTAGAGAAAAAGAGAGGTGTGTGTCGAGGAGAGAGAGAGAGAGAGGTGTCTTTGTGTACACAACATGCTCACAATTTCGTTCGCACATAGAGACTCGACAGTAGGAAAACGGAGTTCAAATCATGAAAAAATGTCTTTGCGCTAGGGTCTAGTTAAAACACACCGTCCGTATGAATGTTAGAAAGAACATCGGTATGAGCATTAGTATTTCCAAGTATTTACGGGCACTTATACCAATAGTTATACCGACGCTCATACCGATGCCTCACATTTTCGAAGTTGTCAAAACAATCTCATCGTTCGAATTGACATACAAGAAAATTAAAAAAATTGTTTCCAGATTGGTTATCTTTAAACTCTCTCAAATACCCTAAAAAATCTAAAGATCTATTTTCGAGATATTTAATTTTATATATTTTACATATTTTGAATTTTTCCCTAATTTTTACACACATTTAATTAGAATATTTACACATTCTGATTTTTTTCTCTATTTTTACTTATATTTGATTATATAAATCAATATTATTCCTAAAACTTTACTAAGGATGTGTTTGTATATAAGAATCCAAAAATCTTATTTTTTATATATTTAATTATATATATATATATATATATATAATTTTAAATATTTTTTGTATTTTGAATTTTTCCCTAATGTTCACATATATTCAATTAGAATATTTACAAATTCTAATTTTGTTCCCTAATTTTACTTAAATTTTATTATATAAATCAATATTATTCCTAAAACTTTACTAAGGATGTGTTTGTATATAAGAACCTAGAAATCCTATTTTTAATATATTTAATTATAAACATATATATATATATATAAATATAAATATATATATATATATATATATATATATATATAAACCCTAAAAGATATAAAGATCTATTTTTTAGATGTTTAATTTTATATATTTTTTATATTTAGAATTTTTCCCTAATGTTTTCATACATTTAATTAGAATATTTACACATTCTAATTTTTTTCCCTATTTTTACTTATATTTGATTAGATAAATCAATATTATTCCTAAACTTTACGAAGGATGTGTTTGTATATAAGAACCCAAAAATCCTATTTTTTACATATTTAATTATATATATATACACACACACACACATACATACATACATACATATATATATATATATATATATATATATATATATATATATATATATATATATATATATATATATATATATATATATATATATATATATATATATATATATATATATATATATATATATATATAAACCCCAAAAAATCTAAGATTACTTTTTTAGATATTCAAATATATATATTTTACATATTTTGACTTTTTCCCTAATATTTATATACAATTAATTAGAATATTTACAGATTCTATTTTTCTCTTTCATCTCTCTCTCTCTCTCTCTCTCTCTTCTCACTCTTTGTCAATAGAGAACAAAAAAATCACTTACATCAATGTAATTCTTCGGATCCTTGTCGTCAAAGGCCACTTAATGTTGTCCTTCATGGAATTCCAAAGAACCAATGCCAAGAAGCTCATGCAAAACTAAGGAGAAGAGAAATGAGAAAAGACAAAACACAAAGAAAGAGAAAGGGTGCTAGAGTATTGTTGGCGAAAACTTCAGCTCTAATACCACTGGTGCGGAAATACTTTCGCCCTGAAGGTGGGTTTCGCGACAAAGCTTGAACTCTGTCAGGCCTGCGGAAATTGCCGCGCCACCGTAATAGGATGCTAAACTAGAGTGATTTAGAACACCTCTGTAATCAACAGTAGCTCAGCCTAATTAACGTCGCCTTAACTGTGTTATCCTGCGACACAAGTTCCACCGGAACTTCACCAGACTGTCACTGGACTGACACCGTAGTCGTACCGGAACTTCATCGAAATGAACTTCTATTCTGGTTATAATTTCTTCAAGTGAACATACAAGAAGTAAGAAAGTGATTCGTGACCTTTCTCCACTTAATGAACTCTTCTGAAGTTTAGGGAAAAACTTCACAGTTCTGAAGTGCTACTTTCCGGTTAGATTTTGTACTGCATGCACATCTCCTTTTCACCGGAAACTGTGACCAGCTTAAAGTAGAGACGTCTAGCTACAAGATGAGCTATCTCTCATACAAAACTTTGAACTCTGCTACGAGTTATACTTCGTTGTTCTACCGGAAAATCTTGTTTCTGAGAAACTATAACTGACCAGAAATTACTGAAATATGTTTACTGAGTAAACTGTTATTCACCGAAACATGCGTTTACAGAGAAGGTACTGAAGCACGTTTAGTAACGAGTCGTGACAGTTAACGATAAATGAAGCTTCCTATCGTAACACGAAATAACTTCAGATTCTTCACAAGTAAAGATTGCACGCAGACATCCACATGAACATGTGTTTTCGATTAGAGAAGATGTGTACAAGTAAGCTTGGCCTCTTCTTGCTCAAGCTACAGAAACTCTCCTACAGTGAGTAGTTTCTTATTACCATCTCTCTTCATATGAAAAGACCCGACACTTCAGGCTTGTGTTATTCATCTGTACATACGCGATCTATGGCGTCTTCTGAGAACTTCTAAATCTCTCTTCACTCATACGTGCATCTCGCACGCATCATCTCTCTCCCTCTCTTCTCGCCTTCTCCGTGCGTGTCTCTTCTCTGTGCGAGTTCTTCAAATCTTGCTGTATATATATATACACTTTCTTTTGGTGCTCCTCTGCGCTGTTACTCTTCAATTTACGTTATGCGCGCCTTACGCGCCCACCGCGGTTAATTGCTCTGTTATGCGCACACCGCGCCCTGATAGCGTATATTGTACAATTGTGATTCTGATTAGACGGACTGATTCCGCGCGCTGATTTTGTTTCCTTTTCTTTTCTTTATGTTTGTTTGTCAAATTTGTGAGTGTTTGCTCAACAGCTCCCCCTCAATCACTAATTTGACATCTTCCGGTCTTTCATATATCTTCCTTTCTTGTATTCCTGCCATCTCTTTGAATCTGTTTGTCTTTGTTCCATCCAAGCTCTTGGTCAGAATGTCTGCAATCTGATCTTTCGTAGGAGTGTAGACTATTTCTATCTCTTTCTCCATTACTTTTTCCCTTAGGAAATGATACTGAATCTCTATGTGTTTTGTTCTTGCGTGAAACACAGGATTCGCTGCAAGATACAGCGAGCTCATATTATCCCCATGTAAGATCGGTATACTTTGATCTATACCCATGCTTTTAAGTAAAGTCTGCATCCATATTACTTCTTTCGCTGCTTCTACCAGTCCTTTGTATTCTGCTTCTGTTGACGATAAAGCTACTGTGTGTTGCTTCTTCGAACACCAGCTTACCAGCTTATTTCCTAGGTATATCATATACCCGTGCGTTGATCTTCGGTCATCTTGACTTCCTGCCCAATCTGAGTCACTATATGCTCTGAGCTTTATATCTGACGTAAAAGGATAATATAATCCTTCTTTTATAGTTCTTTTGATATATCTGAGAACTCTTCGTCCTGCAACCCAGTGTTGCTCTGTCGGACAATGCATAAATTGTGAGAGAACTCCCACCGGAAAACTGAGATCCGGTCTTGTTAGCGTAGCATATATTAGGCTTCCTACTAACGATTGATACTTCTTCATATCTTTAAACTCTGTTCCATCATATTTACTAAGTTTATGGTTTACTTCAAGCGGTGTTGAAGCTTCTCTGCAATTTTCCATATTGAACTTCTTCAGTAAGTTCAGGAGATACCTTTCTTGTGTGACATATACACCATGATCTGTATATGTGATTTCCATACCTAGAAAGTATGATAGCTTTCCCAGGTCACTGATCTTGAATTCCTTTTCTAGCAGTTTCTTTACCTCTGTGATTCATGCATCTGAGGTACCTGTAATTATTATGTCATCTACATAGATACAAATGTAGATCATTCCTTCTTCTGTCCTTTTGATGAGTAGACTTGCATCTGCCTTCAAACTTTGGTATCCAAGTTCATTGAGATATTTCACAATTCTGTAGTTCCAAGCTCTTGGGGCTTACTTTAGTCCATAAAGTGCTTTTCTTAACCTGCAAACAAAGTTTGGGTATCTGGAGCTTATAAATCCTTCCGGTTGTTCCATATAGACTTCATCTGATATATATCCATTCAGGAATGCATTCTTTATATCTAGCTGACTTAGCTTCCATCCTTTTGATGCTGCTATAGCAATCACTGTTCTTATGGTTGACATTTTTGCCACCGGACTGAACGTCTCGTCATAGTCTATGCCATGCGTCTGAGCATAGCCCTTGATAACCAGTCTCGCTTTATGTCTGGCTATCCTTCCATCTGCAAGTTTCTTTATTTTGAACACCCATTTATTTCCAATTACTTTCTTACCGTTCGGTTTAGGAACAAGCTCCCATGTCTTGTTCTCTTCCAGTGCGGTGAGTTCTTCTTCCATTGCTTCTTGCCATTGCTTCTTGCCTTTGGCTTCATCATAGCTCTGAGGCTCATCCTCTTCTTTAACCATATATGCATAATCTTGTTGAGTTATATACGATGTATCATATGAGTATCTTTCCGGTTGTCTTCTTACTCTGTTTGACCTTCTTAGTTCATATTCTTCATGTGTGTCTGAGTACCCGTCTTCATCTTTGTTCCTTATACCTGTTCTGGTCGTGGACGTACTTGCCTCGTCTTCTTTGTTTACCTGTACGATTGTTTTACCTTTCTCTTTTCTTTTTATCTCTTCTTCAAATTCTTTAGCTGTATGACTCTGATCTGCAAACCAGCTTTTCTGTTCATCAAATGTTACATCCCTGGAAACAGTAAAATGTTTGGTTAGAGGGCTCCATAACTTGTAACCCATCTGTTTCTCATCATATCCGACGAATACATATTTCTCTGCTTTCGGTTCAAGCTTATGTCTGAGTTGAGACGGTACATAAGCATACGCTACTGATCCAAACACCTTGCAGTGATCAAGTGTTGGCTTCTTTCCCCACCAAGCTTCATAAGGGGTCATTCCTTCTAAGGCTGTACATGGTAATCTGTTTACCAAGTATGTAGCTGTATTTACGGCTTCAGCCCAAAGATAATCTGGGCAATTCTTTTCTTTTAGCATAGCTCGTGCAAACTCGACTAGAGTTCGGTTTCTCCTTTCTGCTACACCGTTTTGTTGTGGTGTATATCTGCAGGTTATTTCTCTCTTAATACCTGCATTCCAAAGATAGTCATTGCATTCACGGGAGAAGTATTCTTCCCCTCCATCAGACCTCAGTCTTTTGAGTTTTTGTCCGGTGAGTCTTTCAGCATATGCATGAAAATGCCTGAAAGCTCCGAATACTTCTGATTTCTCTTTCAGAACATAAAGAGTTATCCACCTTGTGGCATCATCAATGAATAGAACATAGTACCTTGATCCGCTGATTGATCCTTCTTTCGTTGGTCCCCATACATCTGTATGTATGAGTTCCAGCACACTGTCATGTTTGAATCCTTTCTTCTGGAAAGGTAACCTGTGGGCTTTTCCCATCTGACAGGCTTCGCATTTGTGAATCATATGTTGGTTCTGTACGTTCGGTAATCCCAGTACAGACTGATTCGCTATCATAGCTTTGATTCCTTTTTCGTGAAAATGACCTAATCTCTTGTGCCAGAGATCAAGTTCTGTAATTACCTTTTCATCATGTGTGAGCAGCGCTTGGCCAATGTTCCCTTGTACTCTTAAAGTAAAGAGTCTTCCTTCTTTCTTACCAGAGACGATCTGATAATATTCGTTCTTGGGATCTTCTACAAATACGCCTTTGTTTGTAAATCTGACCTGAAAACCTTTTTCGACTATCTGTCCCACACTGATCAGATTTTTTGGTATTGTTGGAACATACAAAACATTGGTTAGCAAATCTGCTCCACTTTTGCATTTCACTTTTCCGATTGATTGTACTTTGTGTCTTGTATTGTCACCTGTTTGAACAGTGTGACTAGAACTACCTTTCTCTAGTTCTGACATTAGTTCTATATTTCCTGACAAGTGATTAGAACATCTAGAGTCAATGTAAAATACCTTTAGATCTTCGTTTTCTGATGTGCTGATTGAGTTCATCGTCAATGATGTATGACTTTCATTCTGTGTGTCATTTGCGTAGTTGTTGTAGGTGGTGTTGTAGGATTGGCTCTGTCCCCAACTTCTTACTCCACCTCTACCATAGCCTCCTCTTTGGTTTTGTCTTCCTCTTTGAGCATTACTCTGATTTCTTCCGCTACTGCCTCTGCTATTGTTGTTCTGGTTTTGATTTGATCCTTGTTGATTGTGCCAACAGTCATGCGCCAGATGGTTACTTAGTCCACAAATCCAGCAAGCTTTCTTGATGGTATTCTGGCGGCTTCTTCCTCTTGCTCTTCCTCTGCCAGTGCCTTTACCTCTTGCGTAATAGGCATGAGAGCTCGACTCTTCTTCATCTTTTGACTTGCCTTTGTCTTTCTTCTTGTTCTTCATGTACATTGCAGAGCTATGTCCTTTGTCTGCGTCTCCTTTCAGGTCTTGCTCATATGTGAGCATCAAACCAAGCAGCTGATTTAAATCTGGTACAAAATGATTTAAGGAGAGTTCAGTTGATAGTACGAAAGGTTTCCACCTTTCATCTCCTCTCAACCCTGTGAGCACTTGCGCTATCAATCTATGATCTTCGACTTCTTCATTTATGGATCCTAGACTATCTGCTAGATCCTTCATTTTAGTGACGTAGTCACTGATGCCTTGACTCGACTTCTTTTTGAATGTCGTAAATTCGGACCATAAGCTAGCCTTCCTGGCTTTTGTAGTATTTTGGAAATGATCTTCTAATGCACTCCATATGTCCTTTGCTTTCTCCAGACCTCTAATGTGCGGTAGCAGATGATCTGAAACAGTGTTGTAGATGTAGGCTCTTGCTGTTGCATCTTTCTTTTGCCACAGCTTCAAAGCTTCTATCTCTTCCTTTTCTGGTTGGCTATCATCTTCGAAAGTCGGCTTCTTTTCTTCTCCGGTCACGTACACCATTAACTCCTTACTCATAAGTAAGGCTTCCATGCGCATTACCCATGCGGGATAATTATCTCTGTCCAGTTTATCAATTTGGACGTGATCTGCCATGATAGATAATATTCTGGGCTCTTGTACCAATTCTTGGGAAACTAACCTGCTCTGATACCAATTGTTGGTGAAAACTTCAGCTCTAATACCACTGGTGCGGAAATACTTTTGCCCTGAAGGTGGGTTTCGTGACAAAGCTTGAACTCTGTCAGGCCTGCCGAAATTGCCGCGCCACCGTAATAGGATGCTAAACTAGAGTGATTTAGAACACCTCTGTAATCAACAGTAGCTCAGCCTAATTAACGTCGCCTTAACTGTGTTATCCTGCGACACAAGTTCCACCGGAACTTCACCAGACTGTCACTGGACTGACACCGTAGTCGTACCGGAACTTCACCGAAATGAACTTCTATTCTGGTTATAATTTCTTCAAGTGAACATACAAGAAGTAAGAAAGTGATTCGTGACCTTTCTCCACTTAATGAACTCTTCTGAAGTTTAGGGAAAAACTTCACAGTTCTGAAGTGCTACTTTCCGGTTAGATTTTGTACTGCATGCACATCTCCTTTTCACCGGAAACTGTGACCAGCTTAAAGTAGAGACATCTAGCTACAAGATGAGCTATCTCTCATACAAAACTTCGAACTCTGCTACGAGTTATACTTCGTTGTTCTACCGGAAAATCTTGTTTCTGAGAAACTGTAACTGACCAGAAAGTACTGAAATATGTTTACTGAGTAAACTGTTATTCACCGAAACATGCGTTACAGAGAAGGTACTGAAGCACGTTTAGTAGCGAGTCATGACAGTTAACGATAAACGAAGCTTCCTACCGTAACACGAAATAACTTCAGATTCTTCACAAGTAAAGATTGCGCGCAGACATCCACATGAACATGTGTTTTCGATTAGAGAAGATGTGTACAAGTAAGCTTGGCCTCTTCTTGCTCAAGCTACAGAAACTCTCCTACAGTGAGTAGTTTCTTATTACCATCTCTCTTCAGATGAAAAGACCCGACACTTCAGGCTTGTGTTATTCATCTGTACATACGCGATCTATGGCGTCTTTTGAGAACTTCTAAATCTCTCTTCACTCATACGTGCATCTCGCACGCATCATCTCTCTCCCTCTCTTCTCGCCTTCTCCGTGCGTGTCTCTTCTCTGTGCGAGTTCTTCAAATCTTGCTGTATATATATATACACTTTCTTTTGGCGCTCCTCTGCACTGTTACTCTTCAATTTACGTTATGCGCGCCTTACGCGCCCGCCGCGGTTAATTGCTCTGTTATGCGCACACTGCGCCCTGACAGCATATATTGTACAATTGTGATTCTGATTAGACGGACTGATTCCGCGCGCTCATTTCGTTTCCTTTTCTTTTCTTTATGTTTGTTTGTCAAATTTGTGAGTGTTTCCTCAACAAGTACGTGTGATACTTACCAAAATTCCACATCTAGAGAAAGAGAGAGGTGTGTGTAGAGGAGAGAGAGAGAGAGAGAGGTGTCTGTGTGTACACAACATGCCCACAATTCTGTTCGCATACACAGACTCAACAATAGGAAAACGGAGTTCAAAACGTGAAAAAATTTCAAATTTTTGCGCTAGGGTCCAGTTAAAACACACCGTCCGTATGAACATTAGTAAGGACATCGGTATGAGCATTAGTATTTCCAAGCATTTGCGGGCACTTATACCGATAGTTATACCGATGCTCATACCAATGCCTTGCATTTCTGAAGTTGTCAAAACGATTTCATCCTTCGAATTGATATACAGGAAAATTAAAAACGTTGTTTCCAGATTGGTTATCTTTAAACTCTCTCAAATACCTTGTTGGTTTGACTAATCTCTTTCTCGTACCTGTAGGCAACAAAATTGTGAAGATTAAAACTGATCCAACCTCATCATATGATTGAATGGATACAAGTTCTAAGAATAAATATATTTAACCTTTCTGATGTATGTGTGAGCATGGGTATCATGGCTATCATTAAGAATGTGCCTAAGTGTAGATATATGCATTGATGATTGTATACCCTTTTCTGTTAATATATCTTATATTATGATTTAATTATCCATCATAATATGTGTATGTATGTGAATGCTAAAGTATTTAATTATCTTATACTTTAGTAAGCTTAAATTAAAGAATATTAAAGAATTATAAAAACATAAGAACAAATGAAATATAATAAAAAGAAAAAGCGTGTGAATAAAGTGTGGTGTATGCCAAAGTATGAATTAAAGAATGGTGTTAGTGATTTGCGAGTAAAAGAGTGGTGTGAGTGATTTGTGAGTAAAAGAGTGGCGTGAGTGAATTGTGAGTTAAAGGCATGGATGTTAATAAAAGTAGTTGAATCATGCACATGTATGCGTGAGGTCTATATCAGTTAATATTATGTCTTCTTTATTCATGCTTTTTTTGCAGGTAATTGACTTCTTCTTCTTCTTTCCTCCCTATCACAGTTCTTGCCATAGGTATGCGCATGCACAAAAGAGAGTTGTAAATACATGGCACAGCATGACGCACACACACACAGAGAGAGAGATATGCACGAGTCTGCCACTATCTAAGGACTGGAATGAGAGACTCTGACACCTGATTGTAGAGTTGGAGGTTTTCGACTGAGAGAGGGAGATGGAGGGAGAGAGAGAGAGAGAGAGAGAGAGAGAGAGAGAGAGACTCTGACACATGATTGTAGAGTTGGAGGTTTTTGATAGAGAGAGGGAGATGGAGAGAGAGAGAGAGAGAGAGAGAGAGAGATGCACGGGTCTATCACTATCTACGGATGGGAGAAAAAGAGATTAGAGGTGGCACTTTAGCAAGGTTGACGAGAGGGGGGAGAGAGAAAGAGAGAGAGAGAGAGAGAGAGAGAGAGAGATGAAGCTATGGCTACAAGAAATCACGTGCACAGATAATCGGAGATGAGAGAGAGAGAGGGAGATGAAGCTATGGCTACAAGAAATCGTGTGCATAGATAATCAGAGATGACAGAGAGAGAGGTGCATATTGTTGCAGATATGCTATCACGAGCAAAATTTGATGATGATAAAGAAGCAATGGATAGAGAAATAAACTTGATTAATTATGACTCATCTACTTTTATGTATGAGCGATTCAGGGATGAAGAATACGAAGGAGAATGGAAAGATATAGGTTATTATCTGAGGAAATTTCAGCCTATTCCAAGTTGGTCAACAAGTCGATTTCAGAACATCAAGAATAAGTCTTTTAACCTCTTTTTGAAAGATGGATATCTCTGGCGATATGCTAAAGGGAAGGTGAGAAATCCTCAAAGAGTGTTAGGATTAAGAAATTTACAAGTGCAAGTTATGAGGGATATGCATGAAAGCCAATGGGCTGGTCATAAGGGTTTCGTAGAGATGTATGAAAAGATTCGGGAAAGTTATTGGTGGCCGAGGATGTATGTAATTGTGAAAGGTTTTGTGAGCACATGTAATACATGTCAGTTACATTCCTCAGTCAAACATAGAGACCCTTTACATCTGACCTATCCACCTTGTATTCATTACAAGTAGGTAGTCGACCTTGTGATCACTATGCATAAAAGCAGTAGTGTTATGAGGCATATAGTAATTGCATGTGAAGATTTAACTAACCATGTTGAAGGTCCAGCACTTCGTTCTAATACTACCTATATTGTATGCTTATTTCTATTAGAAGAAGTGTTATCCAAATTTGGATATGTTGAGAAAGTAGTAGCAGATCTAGGTGAGATAGACGCTAGAGAGGCAAGAGAGTTCTTTCATCAACATGGAATTCGATTGTCTCTTCGACAACCTACAACCCAAAAGCGAATGGAAAGATTGAGCGAGATCATCCTTCCATCTTGAAAGCATGCCATGGAGATATTGGGAAATAGCCAAAATACTTACCATTTACTTTATGGGCTGAGAGGATGACGTGCACGAGAACAACTGGCTTTATGCCGGCTAAACTCATGTATTGTCAAAAGCCAATTTTTCCTATACACACTCAGATAATAAACTGGATAAGTTTAAAATGGGAGGACAATTGAACACGAGAAGATTTATTGGCTTTAAGAATTAAACAATTAAAACAAGGTAATGAGAGTTTAAAAGAGGCTACTAAAAAATCAAAAGCATCACATTTCAAGAATAAAATTTACTTTGATAAGAAACATCAACTTAGGCCACGATCGATAGAGAGTAGGGATTGGGTACTCATTTATTATAGTACTTTTGAAACCCAATACGACGCACGATAAAAATTAACTAAACGATGGTTTGGACCATATGTTGTTGTCTATGTGTTTGATACAGGTACATATACTTTAGAACTTGACGGGACTCCTTTAAGAAATGTGATTGCAGGTAAAAGGATTAAGCTACTCAAAAGAAGGTCAAGCAATGACTACGAGTTAGATGAAGACTTCTTGGAGGACAATAATGAAATGAAGCATGATGTTAATCATGTGAAATAATTCTAGTTTTTCTTTATTTTTAATATAAAATTTCTTCTTCATGCATTTCATAGTTAGGAATTTATATGTTTCTAGTATAAAAATGAAATTGTTAAAATTATGTAAATAAAGAATTATAAATCAAAGAAAGTAGGGATGTGTATGTGAGCTAAAGGTAAGAGTTCGGGATCTTATGATTGTTATGAGGATATGAGAAGGGAAAACTTTACTTGAGACTCTTAGTAGAAGTAGATTTATTTTATACAAGTAGGCTTCCTTAATTCATGAAACATTTAGCTAATAAGATCCTACGGTTCTAACTATAGTATGCCTCTCTGAATAGGGGTTAAGCGGCCTTTCCCCTTTAACAAAAAAGTTGCAAAGAAAAAGAGAAAAGATAAATACATAAAGTAGTACATTAATGGTTGTTACGACATGATAAAAAGAAAAATGAGAAAAAGAAAGAAAAACAAAAAGAAAAACAAAGAAAAAAAAAGAATAAGGAAAAGTTATCATGATTCAGGTGTGGTCTTGAAACAAACCCTGAAATGTATTTACGGTTTATATGAGGTGGAGGTCTGCTATAGAAGAATTAGTTAGATGTATCTTGTGGTAGATGGTTAAGAGATAAAAGATTAAACACTTATATAAAATAAATAATACTTTGAACAAGGTTAATGGAATGGTAAGTACCACGATTATCTGAATGACTGTTATGGGATTTTCTAAACCTTGTCTCTAAATTTCATGGATTGAATGAAATGGTTTCCAATTCAAATTTTCATAATTTTAAAGATTTTCTTTGCTATCAGAATATTTATTTTCATCTAGAAGCATTTTTGCTATATTAATTCAAGTCAGTTAATCAGTTTTTCCAATAGAATTTGATGCTACTTCCCATGAACTACAGGTTGGCCCATCAAGAAGATGTGCAGGTTTGGTGGGAGCAGATGTCAGAACGATTTCATCCTTTGAATTGACATATAGGAGAATTAAACATTTTGTTTCCAGATTAGTTATCTTTAAACTCTCTCAAATACCTTGTTGATTTGACTAATCTCTCTCTACTACTTGCAGGCGACACAATTGTGAAGATGTAAACTAATCCAACCTCATCATATGATTGAATGGATATAAGTCCTAAGAATAAATATATTAACCTTGCTTATGTATGTGTCAGCATGGGTATCATGGCTATCATTAAGAATGTGCCTAAGTGTAGATATATGAATCGAAGATTGTACATGCTTTCCCGTTAATATATCTTATATTATGATTTAATTATCTATCGTAATATGTGTATGTATGTGAATATTAAAGTATTTAATTACATTATACTTTAGTAAGCTTAAATCAAAGAATATTAAAGAATTATAAAAACATACGAACAAATGAAATAGAATAAAAAGAAAAACGTATGAAGAAAGTGTGGTGTATGTGAAAGTATGAATTAAAGAATGGTATGAGTGATTTGTGAGTAAAAGAGTGGTGTGAGTGATTTGTGAGTAAAGGAGTGGTGTGAGTAAATTGTGAGTTAAAACATTGGATGTTAAAAAAAGTAGTTGAATCATGCACATGTATGAGTGAGGTCTATATAAGTTAATATTATGACTTCTTTATTCATGCTTTTTTTTTTAGGTAATTGACTTCTTCTTCTTCTTTCCTCCCTCTCACGGTTCTTGTTGTAGGTCTGTGCATGCACAAAAGAGAGATGTAGATACATGGCACAATAGGGGAGAGAGGAGAGAGAGATGCATGGGTCTAACGTTGTCTACCGACGAAAGAGAGAGGCTCTGACACCTAATCATAGAGTAGGAGGTTTCCGACGGAGAGAGGGAGATGGAGAGAGAGGGATATATATATATATATATATATATATATATATATATATATATATATATATATATATATATATATATATATATATATATATATATATATATATATATATATATATATATATATATATATATATATATATATATATATATATAGAGAGAGAGAGAGAGAGAGAGAGAGATACTCTGACACCTGATCATAGAGTTGGAGGTTTTTGGTGGAGAGAGGGAGATGGAGAGAGAGAGAGAGAGATGGACAGAGACAAAGAGAGAGAGAGGGAGAGAGAGAGAGAGAGAGAGAGATGCATGGGTATGTTGTTGTCTGTCGATGGGATAGAAAGAGATTGGAGGTGGCACTTTAGCAGGGATGATGGGAGAGAGAGAGAGAGAGAGAGAGAGAGAGAGATGAAGATATGGCTGCAAGAAATCGCATGCACAGATAATTGGAGATGAGAGAGAGAGAGAGATGAAGCTACGGATGCAAGAAATCACGTGTACAGATAATCACAAATATGAGAGAGAGAGAGAGAGAGATGAAGCTATGGCTACAAGAAATCACATGCATAGATAATCGGAGATGTGAGAGAGAGAGAGAGATGAAGCTATGGCTACAAGAAATTGCATGCACAGATAATCGGAGATGTGTGTGTGTGTGTGTGTGTGTGAGAGAGAGAGAGAGAGATGAAGCTATCGCTGCAAGAAATCACGTGCACAGATAATTGGAGATGAGAGAGAGAGAGTAGTTGGGCACTACGTATATAGAGAGAGATAACATAAGGGGAGAGAATAATAATTATTTTATTATTTTAGTTTGGTTATTTTAATCACATAAAATTATATATCTTGTTAACATATTGAGAATATATGTATGAATGAATGCATATGCATGGATCAATGTATGTGCATGAGTGCATATGCATGTTAGTAGGTATGCATGTGCATGAGCATGAGAGTGAGTGCATGTGCATATGAGATGCATGTATGCATGCATACGAGAGCATGATGAAGTTGCATGTATATGCATGTTAGAATGCATGTAGCATGAGTATGATGTGAAAATGCATGCATATTTATAGGTGATATGTGCATCTGCATGATAAAGTATGATGTGAGAATGTATATGCATGTACGAGTGAGAACATGCATGTGCATGAGTGAAAGTGAGAAATGTATTAATGTGTGTGCTAGCATGCATGTGAATGTGTGTTAGTATGCATGTTTGAGTAGGTATGTATGTATGAAAGCATGCATATATATAAGTGTATGCATATGTATATAAGAGCTATGCATAGGAGCTAGATGCATGTGCATAGATAAGAATGTGTATGCATAAGAGTTAGATGCATGTATGAATGAGATTGCATGATGAAGTTGCATGAATGTGCATGTTAGAATGCATGCACATGATAAGTATGATTGAGAGTGCATGTGCAAGTGAGATACATGATTAAAACTATAAGATGTATGCATGTGTATGAAGAGTGTGTACATGTATATGTATGAATGAAAAAGCATGGATGTATGCATGGAAAATTGAATGGATATATATAATAAAGATTTAAAGTAATTCAAAAGTACTTTATTTTTTTATACAAAAAAACTTATGTTTTTCTAATGCTTTTTTTGCAAAGCATTGACGAGCATTTATGAGCAGTTGAGATTGGAAGATTGGAGTTGCATATGTGCTACTTCTTCCACTTTTCCTATATCAATTTCTTTTAGCTTAATTTTGTATTAGGATTTTGGAGAATTATTCTAACATTCTTACTTATAGTTGTATAAGGTTATTTTGTTGAAGTAGTTTACATTCATTAGAATCAACAAGAAAACAGTTTTACTTAATTCACATTAAAGATTACACAATTAGTGAATCACTTGATCAATCGTCAATTTATATTGTTCTATATTTGTTTCTGATGTCTGTGAGTAATGAGTCTACGAATGAGAATGCTATTTCTTCCTCTTTTATTTTTAGTTTTTATAGCTCCACCTATAAATAATACCACTCAATCTGAGAAGAACGTAGCTAATATAGAACTACAAGAAGAATTCATAATAGATTGCATAACTACTGAAACCTTCATCCCTCAATCATATGTGTATGGTCTGTCTAGGTATTAACCTGCACAACCATATGGTCAAAGTATAACCCTTTGCAACAAGATTAGCCTTATACATATCAACTGTTCCATCAGGCTTATGCTTCAGCTTGTATACCACTTAGTGCCAATGGCCTACTTGCCAAGAGGAAAGTCACATAAAGGCCAGGTACCATTGAATCTTCATTATAGCATCATATTCAGATTACATAACAGCCATCCAATTTTCTGAATTTTGTGCTTCATCAAATGAAATTGGTTCATTCTCATCACATAAGAGACTAGATGCAACCATACCATAGCAATCTGATGCAAAGGAGATACTACGAGAGCCTTAATGCATGGAATATGACAGAGGTGCATCTAAGTTGCTGTCACGCAAAGTTTGCACCAGCCATTTTGGCATAGTTTTTGCCTCCTCAATATAAGCTCTCTCATTAATAAGTGCATCATGTAAATCTGCATCAGAAATGGAATGATCTACATCATCGCATGAAACCTATAAAGGCCAGGAAGCTGCCTCATTAGAACCAACACTAGATTATCCACCTGTAAAAGAGGCAATAAAGTATCATAAATGTCTTTGGAGCTAAACAGATGTCTCCTTAGTACATGAAAGTAGTGGCTAAATAGTATCTTCCACAAAAACATCATAGCTAACCAACATGTGTTTAGTCTGTGGATGATATAGACGATATCCTTTGCTTTCAGAACTGTACCCAACAAAAATACATTTAATTGCTTTATCATCCAATTTTCTGCCATAGTTTTCAGGCACTAATGCATATGCCAGATAGCCAAAAAAACATAGATGAGCAATAGATGGCTTGCAACCATGCAAGCCTCATACGGATTGATAGACTACAATGCTTTAAAGGGACACCTATTAAGTACATATGTTGCACACATAATAGCCTCAAGCCTGAAACTATGTGGTAAAGCCTAATGGAGACCTCTTTATCTCTTAATGCTTGATCTATATTGATTTAATAACACTTCTATATCAATCATAGACCAACCTTTACACAAATGTTATCATGATTTGCAAAATCATTCACAAATATTCTTCAGTGTGAAACTTCATCTTCTTCAGAATTTAACTTCATTACCTACACATATCTTCAAAATTCTTCATTCTAATGATATATATACCTTCATGCTACCTTTTCACAATCATATCATTCATTAGATCTTCAAAAGAATCATTAAAATTTTGATTTGATCATTAAGTTCAAAAGTATGTCAAAAACTATCTTCCTGAACAAGTGACTTTGACATAGCCAACTTCTAAGGTTGATTTCTCATAGCACAACTGTCGTTTTGCTAAATGCTTTTAGCCATAGCTTCCTTACCTCCTAACCTAGATTTTCAATGCTCATTTACAAAAAACTTTACACTGTGCACTGAGATCTAAACAAAACATTGACATGAAAAAGTGTGCGACTCTGAGAGTTCTATCTAGAGAGTTTACATATACATGTTCCTATTAATCATACACCTAACTTGAAAGGAAATAGACCTTGAAAATTTGAACATAGCCTGATTAACTTCTAGATTATATGTGTACAAAAGATTTCTTGATCCACTTGATCAAGCTGAGAGAAATCAGAGAAAGACTCGATGCTAATTCATGGAGAAGACTCTCTACACATCTATCACATGAACACTTTTCTTCTAATGACTCTCACATCTATTTCTTTACATTATTGACTTATAAAAATATGATTATAGACTCATCCCACATCTATTACATTACTCCTTATCATTCTAATGATCACATATACTCATTGTACGAGAATTTTCATCTATAATGTACATATGTATACAAGCTACATTTTTAAGATCTCTTCACTTTCTCCACTGACTTCTTTGGCTTCATTTTTATTCCTGACTTGCTTCAAGTTCTTCATAATCATCAATTGGGGATTGCTTTGTTCCAACATCTCCCCCTCAATCACTAATTGTGATTATGCCATTCTTCTTTACTCCTGGCATTTCTTTGAACTTTTGTAACTTAGGTCCATCTAAGCTCTTTGTCAACATATCTACAACTTGTTCTTTTGTTGGTGTATACAAAACTTCAATCTCTTTGTCGAGTACCTTTTCTCTCAAGAAATGATAATGAATCTCTATGTGTTTAGTCATGGCATGAAAAGCAGGATTAGCTGCCAAATATAATGAACTCATGTTGTCTCCAAAAATAATTGAAGTACTCTTATCAGTTCCAAAACTCTTCAATAATGTCTTCAACCATATCACTTCTTTTGTAGCCTCTACCATTCCTTTATACTCAGCTTCTATGGATGACAAAGCAATTGTATTTTGCTTCTTTGAGCACCAAGAAACTAGCTTATCTCCAATATAATAGGGATAACCATGAGTAGACCTTCTATCATCTGAATTACCTGCCCAATCTGCATCACTAAACACTTTGATTCTTGTGTCAGAAGTAAAACCATAATACAAACCTTCACTCAGGGTTCCCTTGACATATCTAAGTAGCAGCCTCTACCATTCCTTTATACTCTACTTCTGTGGATGACAAAGCAATTGTATTTTGCCTCTTTGAGCACCAAGAGACTAGCTTATCTCCAATATAGTAGAGATAACCATGAGTAGACCTTCTATCATCTGAATTACCTACCCAATCTACATCACTAAACACTTTGATTCTTGTGTCAGAAGTAAAACCATAATACAAACCTTCACTTAGGGTTCCCTTGATATATCTAAGTACCATTTGAGCTGCAATCCAATGAGTTTTCTTTGGACAATGCATAAATTGTGATAAGACATCAACTGCATATGATAGGTCTGGTCTTGTCAAGGTATCATAAATCAAACTACCTACCAAACTCTGATATTTCTTCATGTCATTAAATTCTTCTCCTCCATACCTACTCAATTAATGATTTACCTCCAATGGTGTGATTGAGGGCTCACAATCTTCCATGTTGAACTTGACCAGAAGATTCTTCAAGTATCTCTCTTGTATAACATATACTCCATGTTGAGTATACACAATCTCCATTCCTAAGAAATAAGACAAGTTTCCCAAATCACTTATCTTAAACTCCTTTTCTATTTGCTTCTTAAGCTCCTTGATTCCTTGAGCATCTATTCTTGTGACAATAATATCATCAACATAAATACACATATATATGAACCCATCTTCACTTCCCTTCACTAGCAAGCTACTATCTGCTTTTGATGCTTGATATCCACATTCATTCAAGAACTTAACAAGTCTATAATTCCATGCCCTTGGGGCCTGCTTCAAACCATACAAAGCTCTTTTGAGCTTACATACATAATCTGATCCAATTGAATCCATGAAACCCTTTGGTTGCTCCATGTCCACTACATCTGCAATATATCCATTTAGAAATGCATTCTTCACATCTAATTGTGACAACTTCCATCCTCTACAAGCAACAATAGCAATTAGAGTTCTAATTGTAGAAATCTTAGCAACACAACTAAAAGTTTCATCATAATCTACCCCATAAAGTTTGGGCATAACCTTCAACCACAAGTCTAGCTTTGTATCTAGAAACCTCACCATTTGCAAACTCTTTGTCTTATACACCCACTTACATCCAATTACTTTCTGGTTCTTTGGTCTTGGCACCAATTCCCATGTTTCATTATAAAGTAGGGCATCATACTCTTCTTGTATTGCCTTCTCCCAATTGTGCTTTCCTTTAACTTCTTCATATGTGGTTGGATCTTCTTCTGTCTTCACAATATAAGCATAATCTTTTGTTGTTAAGAAAGATGTATCATAGCTATACCTGATAGGTTCTTTCCTTTCTCTCAAAGATCTTATGACCTCTACACTTCTTGAAGTCTAAGCCACATTTGATTTTGGATAAAATCTTGACCTATCTTCATCATTGCCTTGCAATTCCTTTTACAATCATCATCGTCAATATCTTCTTCATACACCTTTACTTTTTTCTTCCCTTTCCTTTGTCTTTCTTCAAAATCTGCATAGTCATTAGTTGACCCTGTATACCATGTGCTTTGCTCATCAAATGTAACATCTTTTGTAACAAGAAATTGTTTTGTAGATGGACTCCACAATTTGTATCCCATATGTCTATCATCATACCCAATGAACACATACTTCTATGCTTTGGATTCTAACTTATGTCTTAATTGTGAAAGAACATAAACATATGCTTAACATCCAAATACCTTACAATTGTTGCTATAGTCAACCATCAATTGATGTCTTGGATAAAGATTTGAAGTCAAAAGATGAAGAAAAGATCAACAAATGAAGTTTGAAGATAGGGCATATTCAGGAAATAAAGACTTTTATACATATGTACATTAAACTTCTAGTTAGCTCACTTATACCTTTATTATGGTCATGAGCTTGTACATATATGCTTATATATACAAATAGAAAGTCAGGGAAATTATGAGAGAGCATGAGATGAGAAGAATTAGAAGTTGTAAGAGTCATTAGACTCTTTAGAAGTGAAGAAGATCTCTCTCATCATTCAGATGTGAAACTTTCGGAGTAGAAGAAAAAGTTTCACCCGATCTTTTACTGAGTTCTCCCTCTGTGTTTAATCTTTGGTGAAACGCTTTTGTACAAGTCTAAGTCTATAGTTGATTGACCTCTGTACAAGTTTTCAGATCCTAATTTTGATTAGGCTAAGAGAATCAAGAGTAGGAACATTTACATGTATAAATGTGGGGAAGTGAAGTTTGCAATAGGTCCAAATTCGATGCTAATGTTTTGGTCAGTTCTCCTTCCACAGTGTTATGTTTTTGAGCAAGCAAGCACTCATTCTTTAAGTTGGAAGGTAAGCTACCTATGGCTAAAAGAATTTTGAAGAATTTAATACACAGGTGAAGAAAGGATAGGAGATTCTCTTCAGATAGAGAAATTGGATAGAGAAAACTATCCAACTTGGTCAATGAGGATGGAAGCTCATCTCATGAGCAAAGACCTGGTAGGTTACATCAAAGGTGAAGAAGAAAAACCAGAATTCAGAGATCCTAGTGTTCCAACTAGGGATGAGCTCTCAGATTTGAAGACTTGGATGAAAAAGGATGCTCAAGCAAGGATAATTATCTACATGGGAGTCAATGACTACTTGCTAACTCATATTAGAGGACTTCAAAGTGCAAGTGACATATGGAATGCTTTGGAGGATCATTTCCAAAATACTACAAAGTCAAGGAAGGCATCTTTATGGGTAGAGTTCACTACATTCAAAAAGAAAGCTTCTCAATCCATTTCTAATTATGTAACAAGGATAAAGGACATTCCATATGCATTAGGAGCAGTTGATGAAGATAAATCGGTAAGGCAAATCCTCACAGGTTTGAGAGGAGATGAGAAATGGACGCCATTCATTTTGTCTACTGAATTGTCACTAG
This sequence comes from Ceratopteris richardii, assembly GCA_020310875.1. Classification (NCBI taxonomy): domain Eukaryota; kingdom Viridiplantae; phylum Streptophyta; class Polypodiopsida; order Polypodiales; family Pteridaceae; genus Ceratopteris; species Ceratopteris richardii. Next base: position 161,479,904 of record CM035419.1, on the reverse strand, counting down.
ATCATTTCACGCCTCATTTAAATCAGTTGCTAGGACATATGCTAACTTTTGAGTAGGATGTCAAAGGTGATGTTGATAAGAGTACAGGTCAAGCAATGTATTCAAAGGACAAGAAGAAGAATAGCAAAGGTAAACAACAATTAAATGAAGAAGAAGGTACAAATAGCCAAGCCAACTTCCTAAGATGAAGAGGATGTGGCAAAGGTAGAGGAAGAGGTAGAAGCAATAAAGATTGAACCAAAGCTTGCTGGATTTGTGGTAAGACAAATCATTTAGCTCATGATTGTTGGCATAATAATTAGAATAATGGAGGATATAGTCAGGACCTTAATTCAAGAGGAAGAGGTGGTAGAAATTAAAGAGGTAATTTCAGAGCAAGAGGTAGTAGAGGTTACTTTGGAAGAAATTCAAGTAGAGGATTCCAAATTCAATCCTACAACAATACCTACTACAATTATGCTTCACATCAAAAGGAGGATTCAACCTTGATTATGAATGCAACTTGTGAAAGAAAAAGTTAAGACCAAAGAGTCTTCTACATTGACTTAGGGTGTAGCAATCACCTGAGTGGTAGTATAGCCTTGATGACTGATTTGAAGAATAAGGTAACTAATCATGTAGTTCAAACAGGTGATAATACAAAGCATAATGTGAAGTCAATTGGATCAGTGAAGGCCAAGGATGGAAGTACTCTTTTGAGTAAGGTCGTGTATGTTCCTACAATGCCAAAGAATCTGATAAGTGTAGGGAAAATTGTTGAAAAAGGTTATGAAGTAAGATTCACTAATGATGGAGTTTTTGTGGAAGACCCTAGCAATGGGTATAAATTAATTGTTTCAGGGAAGAAAGAAGGAAGAATCTTCACATTGAAGATTCAAGGTAATGTTGGTCATGCATTGTTTACTTATGGAGGACATAAGATCTCTCAGTTAGATCTTAGGATTAAAAACTTGAACATTTCAATGAAAGAGGTATAAAGGATATGGTTAACAATGGTTCACTGCTTGGATTGCCTAATGTTGCAAGTCAACATATGACATATAGATGTGAAGCATGTCAATTAGGTAAGGCTCATAAGCAATCATACATAAGCATGGATTTATGTATTCAGAGAAGCTTGAATTGGTACACACAGATGTGTGGGGACCATCAAAGGATTTCAGTATTACTGTTTCAAGATATTATGTGATTTATGTTGATGATGATACCAAGTGGATCACTATAATTGTGATCAAAGATAATTCAGAGGTATTCAATACATTTAAACATTATCATGTGTAGCAGAAAGAATCACAGGTCAAAAGTCAAAGAGACTAAGGTCAAATGGAGGGGGAGAGTATTTCTCTAATGAGTTCGGTGATTACTTATGGAATGCAGGTATAAAAAGGGAAGTCAGTTGAAGGTACTCTCCTCAAAAATGGTGTAGCAAAAAGGAGAAATAGAACTCTTGTTGAGTTTGCAAGATCAATGATGAAGGAGAAAAATTGTCCAAATTATTTGTGGGCTGAGGCTGTAAATATAGCTACATATTTGGTCAATAGGTTACCATGTAAAGCTTTGCAGGGTATGATACCATATGAAGCTTGGTGGGGTAAGAGACCTACCTTAGATCATTGCAAAGTGTTTGGATGTTTGGCTTATGCATATGTGCCATCTCAATTGAGGCATAAATTGGAACCTAAAGCTGAAAAGTATGTGTTCATTGGATATGATGATAAAGAGATGGGTTATAGGTTGTGGAGTCCATCCACTAAGCAATTCCTTGTATGAAAGGATGTTACATTTGATGAGCAAGGTACTTGGTATGCAGGTACAACCAATAATCATGCAGGTGATGAACAAGTTTTGAATCAGAAGACAGGTAAATCAAACATTCAAATATTTGATGAAGAAGAGAACAATGAAGTACAAGTTGAAGTTGAAGAAGTGCCAAGGTTTGATCCAGAATGTGATGAACTAGAAACTTCAAGAAGTGGAGAACTCAGAAGGTCATCAAGACATAAATGGCAACCTACAAGGTATAGCAATGAAACTTCTTTTTTTACTACTAAAGATTATGCTTACATGGTGAAAGCAGATGAAGACCCTTCTACATATGAAGAGGCAAAAGGTAAGGAGAATTGGGAGAAAGCTATGCAGGAAGAGTATGATACATTGATGGAAAATAAGACATGGGATTTGGTTCCTAAACCAAATATTTAGAAGATCATCGGATGCAAATGGGTCTACAAGACAAAGAGGTATGTAGATGGAAGTGTGTCTAGATATAAAGCTAGACTTGTTGTGAAAGCGTATGCTCAAATGTATGGTATACATTATGATGAGACCTATAGTCTTGTGGCAAAGATGACAACCATTAGCACACTCATAGCCATTGTTGCATGTAAAGGTTGGAGATTATGTCAATTAGATGTGAAGAATACTTTTTTTAATGGTTACTTCAGATGATGTTTTCATGGAGCAACCATAAGGGTTTAGAGATAAAAGGTATTCAGAATTGGTTTCCAAGTATCTAAAGTTGATAGTAGCTTGCTTGTCAAAGCAAGTGATGATGGGTTCATTTACATGTGCATATATGTTGATGATATAATTCTTACAAGTACAGATGAGAAGGGCATACAAAGCCTCAAGAAACTAATGGAGAAAGAGTTTAAGATAAGTGACTCGGGAGACTTGTCATATTTCTTGGGCATGGAGATCTCATATACTCCACATGGAGTATATGTGACTCAAGAAAGGTATTTGAAGAACTTTTTGATCAAGTTTAAAATGGAAGATTGCAGGGTAGCACCTAATGGAGGTGAATCACAAATTGAGCAGATATGGAGGAGAAGAATTCAAGGATATGAAGCAAATCAAATTCTGGTTGGTAATCTAATCTATGCTACATTAATAAGGCCTAATTTCTCATATGCAGTAGGAGTGTTGTCTCAATTCATGCATTGTCCTAGGAAAGAACATTGGGTTGCAGGACAAAGAGTGTTGAGATACATTAAGGGTAAACTCAAGGAAGGTTTGTATTATGGTTTTACATCAGATTCAAACATCAAGATATATAGTGATACAAATTGGGCAGGTAATCCTGATGATAGGAGATCAACTTATGGATACTTGTGTTATGTGGGAGATAAGATAATTTCTTGGTGTTCTAAGAAGCAACATACAGTTGCTTTGTCATCCACAAAAGCAAAGTACAAAGGAATGGTTGAAGCTAGAAAGGAGGTCATATGGTTGAAAACTCTCATGAAGAGTTTTGACATCATTCAAAGTACACCAACTATTCATGGAGATAATATGAGTTCATTGTATCTAGTTGCTAATCCTGTTTTTCATAACATATTGAAATTCAATATCACTTCTTAAGACAGAAGGTGATTGGAAAGGAGATTCAATTCATACATACTTCAACAAAAGATCAGATTGCAGATATGCTGACCAAAAGCTTGGATGGACCAAAGCTACAGAGATTTAAAGATATGGCAGGTATAAAGAAGATAGAGAAAACCTAAATTGATGATTGAGGGGGAGCTGTTGGTGCAAGTCAACCATCAATTGATGTCTTCGATAAATATTTGAAGTCAAAACATGAAGAAAAGATCAACAAATGAAGTTTGAAGATAGGGCATATTCAGGAAATAAAGACTTGTATACATATGTACATTAAACTTGTAGTTAGCTCACTTATACCTTTATTATGGTCATAAGCTTGTACATATATGCCTATATATACAAATAGAAAGTCGGGGCATGTATGAGAGACCATGAGATGAGAAGAATTAGAAGTTGTAAGAGTCATTAGACTTTAAAAGTGAAGAAGATCTCTCTCATCATTCAGATGTAAAACTTTTTGAGTAGAAGAAAAAGTTGCACCCGATCTTTTACTGAGTTCTCATTTTGTGTCTAATCTTTGGTGAAATGATTTTGTAAAACTCTAGGTCTATAGTTGATTGACCTCTATACAAGTTTTCAGATCCTAATTGTGATCAGGCTAAGAGAATTGAGAGTAGGAACATTTACATGTATAAATGTGGAGAAGTGAAGTCTACAAGAGGTGCAAATTTGATGATAATGTTTTTGTCGGTTCTCCTTCTAGAGTGTAATGTTTTGAGCAAGCAAGCACTCATTCTTTAAGCTAGAAGGAAAGCTACCTATGGCTAAATGCATCTAAATAAACGGGTTCTAGTTTGAGAGAACTATGTATTAAAAGTTATAGGTGTCAAAGTCGACTATAGAGAAATATAGTTTTAGACATAGGTGGATTGTTTGGATTATTTCTCAAGATCTACTGAATCTTTTGAGAGGTTTTGACTTGGAGAAGATGTGAAATCTTTAGACAACACCTTTTACAAAGTTTTCATCAGAAACTTTACACATTTGGTCAGTCAATTAATGAATTAAGTGCAGCAGACGTTTCTGTGAAATGACTCACTTCACAATTAGTGCAAATCTTGATGTTTTGACATTGATCTTCCAAAACTGGTAGAGTTGTGAGTTATTCTTGATATAGAGGTGCTCTAACATTAAGAATAACTTGTTCTTTTGGAGATTAACACTCTCAATCAACAATGATCAAGAGTAGGTTTCTTACCCCGCCATGCTTCATAAGGTGTTCTACCATCCAAAGCTTTGCAAGGTAACCTATTCACAAGGTATGTTGTAGTATTGATAGCGTCTGCCCATAAGTAGTTTGGACAATTCTTCTCTTTCATCATTGATCTTGCAAACTCTACAAGAGTTCTATTTCTTCTTTCTGCAACTCCATTTTGTTGAGGGGAGTATCTACAAGTTACTTCTCTTTTTATACCTGCATTCCACAAATAATCATCAAACTCTTTAGAAAAATATTCTCCCCCTCCATCTGATCTTAACCTCTTGAGCTTTTGTCATGTAATCCTTTCTATATAAGCATGATAATGTTTGAATGTCTTGAACACTTCATACTTGTCCTCGATTAAATAAAGTGTAATCCATCTTGTTGCATCATCAACAAACAACACATAATATCTGGATCCATTTATGTTATAGTCCCTTGAAGGACCCCACACATCTATATGAACCAATTCAAGCAAATTTGAATACTTGTATCCTAGTTTATTGTATGAACTTCTGTGAGCTTTAACTAATTTACAAGCTTCATACTTGTATACCATGTGTTGACCTTCAACATTTGGCAATCCAAGCACTACATCATTCTTTGACATTTGTTTTATAGCTCTCTCATTAAAATGACCTATCCTTTTATGCCATAGGTCTAACTCAGACATCTTTTGACTTCCATAAGTAAACAATGCATGTCCCACATTACCTTGGAACTTGAGAGTAAAAAGTATTCCTTCTTTTTGACCTGTAATGATGCTTCTATATCCCTGATTTGAATCTTGCACATAAAGACCATTATTTGTGAATATGACTTCATATCTGTTCTCCACAATTTGTGCTACACTTATCAAGTTTTTAAGAATAGTTGGAACATAAAGTACCTTGCTTAAGACTGTGCTTCCACTTATTGTCTTCACTAATCCAATGCTTTCCACTTTATGCTTCGTGTTATCTCCTGTTTGAATTGTATGTCCACTTACCTTTGCTTTCATATCAGTCATCAATGATATGTTGCCACTCAGATGATTGCTACATCCTGAGTCAACATAGAATACCCTTTGATATTCTCCTATTGCCTCATGTGTTGCATTCAAGATGAGAGTCATGTCATCCTTCTGATCTGATGCATAATTATAATAGTTGTTATTGTAGGACTGAGGTTGAAATCTTCTTCCACCTCCTCTAGCATATGAACTCCTACCACCTCTTCCTTTGAAGTTACCTCTTTGATTTCTGCCTCCTCTACCTCTTTGACTGAAACTCTGATTATGACTTCCACCATTTTGATTTTATACCAACAATCATTTGCCAAATGATTTGTTCTGCCATAAATCCAACAAGCTCTAACATTATCTTTATTCTTACCTCCTCTTCATTTACCTCTTGAATTCATCTTTCCTCTTATGAAATTAACTTGGCTTGAAGATACTTCATCATCAGTTGACTGCTTTCCTTTGACATTCTTTTTCTTATCCTTGGAGTACATAGCTTGGCTTGCACTCCTATCATTATCTCCCGTAATATCCTGCTCAAAAGTTAGCATGTGTCCTAACAATTGATTAAGATCAGGAGTAAAATGATCTAATGACAATTCTATGTACACTATGAAAGGCTTCCATTTCTCATCTCCTCTCACACCTGTAAGTATTTGTCTTGCCAACTTATCCTCTTCAATATCTTCATCTACTACTCCCAAGCTATCTGCAATATCCTTCATTCTTGACACATAATCAGAAATTGACAGTGAGCTCTTCGTCTTGAACGTTGTGAACTCAGCCCATAATGAGGACTTCCTTGACTTAGTTGTATTTTGAAACTGCTCTTACAAAGCATTCCACACATCTATTGCACTTTCTAATCCTCTAATATGAGGTAGAAGATACTCCATTAGGGGAAAAAATGAACCTTGCATGTGCCTTTTAGATTAACGAGTGATTAGTGATTGACCAATCAAAAGAGGGTGGTGGCCATAGTCTATACCCTATAAAATACTTGGCTGAAGGAGAGAGAGGGGACAAGTTCCCCCCCCCCCTTTTAATGAGTTGCGTCTAGAGAGAGAAGGAATCTTGTAAGTAGGCTGGGCCCAAAAATTCAAATTTTTTAAAAAGTTTAAAAGCTCATCATAACACCTCACAATGGACCGCCCCATTACTTTTTAGGGTCAAAAGTGCTCTTTTTGACGAAAAATTTGAAATCTGTGCATGATTTGAGCTGGAAAAATGACTTTTTTGAAAAATACTAAGAAAAGAGGTATTTGCTTCCTAAACCTCATATTTTCATACTAGGTCCGAAAAGGACATCTTTTGTCCACTAGTTTCTTTTTGTAGCACACCATTGAAGCTCTTGTGTGTGTATTCCAAGCTATTGGCATCTCCCATATTGAACTACTATTGTAGATTGAAGACCTTGAACTTCAATGGCAACATCTAAAGGCTGTAGGTAACCAAAAGACGAAGTTCTCACAAATGGACAATAATGCCACATGAGTACTCCAAAGGTGCATGGGTGTACATGAAACCCTCTAGATATGGGCCTCATCAAGATAGACATCTTGGAAACTTGGGTCTTCATTGTGGCCACAAAGACAATGGGATGGTTTCTATTGCACAACATGTCTTGAAATGGCGACTATGACACTTGAAAACTCTACTAGAATGCGATATTCTATCAATTGTAAGTATTACTCTACAATATTGCATGGTTTATAGTTTTGAATATATCTTTGACCTATCTAGATATGTTTTTATTTTTTACATACAAATTTCCTTCTACTTTGGTGGATGAACAACCACTTCATACCCTTATAGGTGCTTTCCAAGAATTGCATGAAGATCTAAGCATTTTTGTGAATTTTGAGTTATTGATTGCATTTAATATGTTTTTGACCTATCTACATATGTTTTGTTTGTGATTTGGCTACATTTCTTTCTATGTAGTTAGAAGAACAACCGTTCCATAGCCTTACAAGTACATTCTAAACATTGCATGAAATTTTGAAAGCATTAGTTATTCCATAACATTTATAATTTCTTAATGATGGATTTTTCTTTCCGTTTATGTAGATTGCAACAATTTCTTAGGTGAAGATATCCAACTCAAGACTAACAAGGTTTTCTAGGAGAAAAGATATTTTTTATGATCTTTTTGAATATAAGCTATATTGACAAGGACATAAGGTTAAGATTCTACAAAAGTTTTTATTATACATGTCATAATATTTCTTTCTTTAGTACTTATATATATGTATTTTGTATTGTTCATAGGTTGTGAAGAGAGTGGATAATATAGCTAAATTCCTTCACAATTGAACTATGAATGAGGTTGGTAGTTTTTTTGTCATAAATCTTTTTCTATGTAATGATTTTCTTTTTTTCTCTGAAACAGGTTTAACTTCAAGAAACTGAGAGAAATAGAAGAAATTTGAAGGGAATCTTAAAGGAGGTTGATTAGCCTGATGTCACTTTCATGCAAGATCAACTCTCTTTTAGCTTGTTATTATAGAAGATAAACAACCTCGACTCTTTGAATGGTGGATTTCTCCCAAATTTCTTATTCTTCTACCCAAGAAATCTATATATTTCTCAATGGATTAGTCTTTGGAAGATCAATTTGAGTTAATAACACATCAGTCCTTCAAAATTTTATAGAGGTCTTTGCTTTTGGTTACATTCAAGAGCATCACCAAGTATGTCTTGTTTCTAGCTGACTGGTTCGTTTAGCATGAGGGCTCTTTTCACATTCTTCCAAATTAAGTATGGATAGGAGAAAAAAATTTCTTTGATTCCTTCTCTCCTACTAAGGTATCTAAAAATCCTTTTGATCTAGAATTGTTCGAGAAATACTTTACACCATGGATGAGCATCAAAAAATTTGTGATGATTTCTTGCATTTGCAAGCACCTCAAGTTGTACAATCATTGATACTAATAATTTGTAAATTTATAAGGTTTGATATTTGTAATGAAAACATGTCTACTTTCACATTTTTTTAGTCTACAACTATGCATTTATAATTTCCCTTGGTGATTATTCAATTTTCACTTTTATATAGAGTATGTTCATGTTCACATTAATTGACATTTTATTGGTTAATTTTTGCAATAGATGATCATTTATGAAGTTTGAAATTACAAAGGATATAAGTAAAAAAGATCATTCATGCTAGATATACTCAATACTTACTCCTTGAGTAACCACAAATGATCCATGGTGCTCTAAGTTATAAGGCCCCCATTATGAGGAGAAACCACTTTGATAGTACAAACATCCATGGAACCTTAACTTCTAAGGTAGATGCGTTTTATATGAGAACATTTATGGTAATAGATGGTCTTTGTGATTGACGCCATGAGGTAAGTGGAGCATAAAAGTTTTGCCAATTTCAATGCCATTCAAGCTAAAAATAAAGGCCCTCTAGTGCCATGGAATTTCCCCATAGAACCTTAATGGGAGGCATCCAAAGGGGGATTTCCACCTTATTTGGGGTATAGAGGCACAACAAGACTTCTAGACATGAGGATATTATCATAAATTATATTTTATAAACTATTTTATCTCATGTGACAATGTTTGTTTATACTCGCTCCCATTGTAGAAGTTATATATGCATGGATCACTATAGAGTAAGTGACTTGCTAGAAATAAGTTTCATGGCCCTAAAACTTTAAAGAATAAACTTTCATATCCACTAAAAATAACCTTGCATGGCCTCAAAAGTAGCAAAAAAGAAGAGCCATAGAAACATGGGATAGGCCTCTTCAAAATTTTTGTAGAGGCCTATTGCATGTTTCTATGAATGAACTTTTTTGGTGCTTTTGAGGAAATGCAAGTTTATTTCTAGTGGATGTGAAACTTTATTGTTACAAATTTAAGGTCCATGAAACTCATTCTGTGCTCAACTCAATTTACCAATGGAAAAATGAGTTTATAGCCATAAATGATTTGCTTTGCACACATAGCATGTTGAATTGAGTGCATATGATTGTGAACATATGATATAGATCAATGTGGACTTTAGTACATTTAAGAAAATTTATGAAGAAGTATATTACCAATAAGATAATTTCACATTACAAAACATCTCTTCAAGAAGAATGATCACATAGTCATATATGGTCCTATCTAGTTTCTTGGGTTGTATAGTTCATCAATTTCCCTAAAATTTGCAAGAAGTAATAGTTATTTCCACCATTAATGACCTTACATGACCTCAAAGCACCAGAAAACGGGCAGCCACAAAAACGCAGGATAGGCCTCTGCAAACGTTTTGTAGAGGCATATCCCGTGTTTCTGTGGTTGCCCCTTTTTTTGTGCTTTTTGAGGTTATCAGGGCTCTGGATGTCAAAATTAGACGAATAAATAGTCGATCTTAGGGTTTTCAGATCTTCCAGACATGATGGTAGCACCAATTTCTCCAAATTCTGAACCCATCATGAGATATGAACATTTGCATATAATTGAAGGTTTTATGATGGTTTCCTTTGTGTCTATGACATCACCTCCCTCTCAAAGCGATAAGTTCCACGCGAAGCATTTATGTAACTGTGAGATTTTCTAGAAATTGAATCCTCATAGCCATTGTTCTTTTTAGAGTTCTTTATATGTTATACTGGAACACAATGATGATGGATATCCATGATGGAACTAGAAAGGGTTTGTAGTATATCTATGTAAAGAATCAAGGGCATGATTGTCATGATGGATAGTACTCCTCTTTTGTCTCTGATGATGATCCTTTTGATGTGCAATGGTGATCCTGGAAGCCTTAAATCCAACTTCTATCTTCTTCCTAGGACATTTGAATACCATGTGGTCAGTACAACTCCCTTCTTTCAAATTTTAGGTTCATGAAACTTATTATGTGCACAACTTATTTGAACAATGGAAATACGAGTTTTGAATCTTAAGTGATTTGTTTTGCACACATACCATCTTTAACCAAGTGGATACAGTTATGAACATATGATATAGATCAATGTGGACTTGAGCATGTGTAAAAAAGATGATGAAAAAGTAGATTATCATAATGAAAAATTCATTTTACAAAATGTATCTCTTCAACAAGAATGATTACATAATCATTATGGTCCCATCTAGTTTCTTTGGTTGTATGGTCATCATCTTCACATGAGCTACACATAATTTAATATCTTTCAAAATAGAAGTAAGGAATGCATCTTCTTCCTCTTGGATGGCATGAAGTGCTATTGATTATATCCATAGTCTAGTGCATTAAATTTGAAGCACAAAGGATCTATAATGTTTGCTAACTTTTTGTTGCTTTTGCATTAGGAGAAACGTTTTATGTTGTGCTACATATGATCTATGATGTGGTTGGTATTTCTTATTCATTTTACATGTATGCCTTGTGACACAATTTATGGCATATGTTTCTTTTCTCATATGTGGGTAGTGTGCTTTGACCTTATAGTAGTGACTTTATAGCCTCTACTTGATGTGATGTTGGAATATGATTATGTTTCATGATGGTTCCTTGAAGCTCTCCTTTTTGAATGAGTTGGAATGGCTACTTCATGTTTCATCAGCTATGTTCTATTTGGAGGTATATTGAGTTCAAATGGTTCATCACCAATAAGTAGTGGATCTATTCTTCCCCTTTGTGTGTGTCCTTAGAATCTTTTCTTGAATGGTCATATCTGTGGCAGTTGATCTTCATCATGCTCTCAAGAATGATTCTATGGACGGGGCTATGAACTATTTTGATATTTTTAATTGACTTCACTCTGTCATATGTAGCCACTCTATGACTGTATGGTGACCTCTGTTGCATGTAGACCACTTCATCCTCTCTACTGGGGCTTCATCCAAGGTGGTCATTATGTACCTTGAACATGGGTAGGATATATCACAAAAACTTTTTAGTATAAAATAATCAAATGATGCCTCTTATGTAACTTCATTTCCAAGTTTAACCCTCAAAACATTTTTGTGCATGACATTGATCATGATGCAAAGGACTTGTCGATAGCCTCCAATTTTCATTTGCAATGTTGTGTTGTAATTTCATGAAAACATTTCTAATTGTCAAACTCTTGCGAAAGTTGTTTGAAGAAAAACAAGTGAGTAATATTCCAAATAGTCAACATGAATAGAACCACTAATATGACATAAACGTTTTAAGAAATTACTATTAGATCTATAGTGGGACTTTTCCATTAGTACTGTACTAGAACCTTGACTGATAAAAATCGATACATCAAAATTCTCCATTTGACAATACAACATGTAATATTTCAATGAATAAAATGAGCACAACCTAAAGAAACAAACAACATCTGAATGTAAAATGTACTTTACCTTTCACTATTCCAAGTCATTGATGATTAGTATCTTTAATATGAATTTGAGTCTATCACCACATGTACCAAAAAGATAAACATATATAAATCAAATTGGATGTGAAAAGAAAATTAGTAGGGGTAGCTTTTACTCTAGAAGAAAAACATTGATTTTTGAAGCCTCTATAGATTAATTTCTTTTTTGTTTTGTAAAAACAGAAGCATATCTATATGAATTCTTCATAATCTAAGGATATGATTTGTTCATTGACTCCTTAGTCATGGTTGCATGCTAAACATACATAGGCATATTTTCTTTTATGTGTAAGTATTCTATAGCAATATCAATCATGTCCTCTTTATAATTCATCCTCCTAATGAATAGCTTCTGTAAGCATGGAGAAATTCTCACACACATTTGACTATCCATATTGTGTAATATTGGTGTCATTCTTTTGAAAAGAAGGAGAAGTAAGAGAAACTATTTAAAAATTTAGAGCGCTTCTTTGGTGTTGATGAAGCACTTATTTCTCAGATGAATTACATATCCAAGGGAAATATTGGTTTAATTCTTTTGAAAATATGATAATAAAAGAAATATATACCTCATTGGAAGAATATGATGTCAGTGTCCTCCCACCCCACATGAACTAGCTTCCAATGATGGTATTGTGTGTTTTTCCTCTTGAAAAATAGTAGATGAATACTGGAAAGTAAAATGAATAGTAGATCTTGGATGACAAGGAAAGAATGAACCACCTACTTGGACATGAATATTGTCATCTCATGGAAAAGTATTCCTTGGGAGTGATTCCATTACTGTTAGATCTTCTCCTTGGAGAAAATTGTTTGAGTACCCCATGGCTGCAAGAATTCAGATGGTAAGAGAGAGAAAGAGAGAAGAGAATCAAAATAACATGTATAATGGACTAAGAAATATCTGTACATAGAGAAAAGTACTTTTCTGATATGTGCATGGATCAGGGTGAGGTTTTCCATTCTATGTGAGTGAAAATGATAAAAATTTGAAAAACTCATTTTTTGAGGTAAGGAAAGTTACGAGTTTGATGATGTGGCACTTTACTTTTGGAGAGAGTTTGAAAAAACAACTATTTTGAGTGATTTTATTAAAAATTCCATATAAAAAAGTAACTTCTGACATGTATATTAAGAAAAGGGCCGTTTTTAGTAAGCAATAACTAAATATGTGACTTCTCAAAAAAAAAATCATTTTCTTATTTACAAAGATGGACGGATTTGATGATGTGTAAAGTGGAGTTCTCTCTCTTTCTTTTACAGAAGAGAGAGATGACCCTACTTGGGCCTAAAAAAGGCTTAGTCCAGCCTACTGAAAAGTGCTCTATTAAATGCACTTTCTTCCCTCAAGCAAGAACAAGATTAGGCTTAACCCCTTAAAATTAGGAATCCTTACAAGTCCCATGCAAGGTTCATTTTCTTCCCTAATGCATTTACAACCATGTAAATGATGCTCCTAGCTTGAGCATCCTTCTTCATCCAATTCTTCAAATCTGCAAGTTCTTCCCTAGTTGGAACACTAGGATCTTCAAACTCAGGCTTTTGTTTTTCTCCTGTGATGAATGCCATCAAATCTTTGCTCATGAGGTGTGCCTCCATCCTCATGGACCAAGCTCGATAGTTTTCTCTATCTAGCTTATCAATCTGCAAGCTTTCTCCCATCTTTGATCTTTGTCTTCTACAAATGTTAGGATAAATGAACATGATTTGTAACTTTAATGTAAAGCTTCAGTCTTTCAGATCCTTTCACGCTCAATCTTCACACTTCTTCAGGTTGTCTTCAAGACTTTGTTCTTGTCCACCTTTAATTAGAAGAAACTTCAATGTCTGTAATAGTCAAGACTTCCAATGTTCTTTACTTCACTTTATATTGCACCTTTTTGCTCTGATACTGCTGATGGAGACCTCTTTATCCCTAATGCTTGATCTATATTGATTTAAGAACACTTCGATATCAATCATAGACCAAACTTTACACAAATGTTATCATGATTTGCAAAATCATTCACAAATATTCTTTTGTGTGAAACTTCATCTTCTTCAAGAAGTCTTCTTCAGAATTTAACTTCATTACCTGCACATATCTTCAAAATTCTTCAGTCTAATGATATATATACCTTCATGCTACCTTTTCCCAATCATATCATTCATTAGATCTTCAAAAGAATCATTAAAATTCTGATTTGATCATTAAGATCAAAAGTATGTCAGAAATTGTCTTCCTAAACAAGAAACTTTGACATAGTCAACTTCTAAGGTTGATTTCTCATAGCAAAAGTCCCGTTTTGCTAAATGCTTTTAGCCATAGCTTCCTTACCTCCTAACTTAGATTTTGAATGCTCATTTATAAAAAACTTTATACTATGCACTGAGATCTAAACAAAACATTGACATGAGAAAGTGTGTGACTCTAAGAGCTCTATCTATAGGCTTTACATATACATGTTCCTATTCATCATACACACAACTTGAAATGAATTAGACCTTGAAACTTTGAACATAGCTTGATTAGATTCTAGGTTAGATTTCTACAAAAGATTTCCTGATCCACTTGATCAGGCTGAGAGAAATTAGAGAAAGACTCGATGCTAACTCATGGAGATGACGCTCTACACATCTATCACGTGAACACTTTTCTTATATTGACTCTCACACCTATTTCTTTAAATTATTGACTTATATACATATGATTCTAGACTCATCCTGCATCTATTACATTACTCTTTATCATTCTAATGATCATCTATACTCATTCTACAAGAATTTTCATCTGTAATGTACATATGTATACAAGCTACATTTCTGAGATCTTTTCACTTTCTCCAGTGACTTCTTTGGCTTCATTTTGATTCTTGACTTGCTTCACGTTCTTCATAATCATCAATTGGGGATTTATTTGTTCCAACAAAGCCTGAATCTTGAATATACACCTTTCCATCTCCATGACTAACTTGTTCTTCTGTTTAGCAACTCCATTTTGTTGAGGTGTATATGGCACTGTACACTGATGTTTTATCCCATGTTCAGCTATAAATGCATTAAATTCAAAAGACATATACTCCCCACCTCGATAAGAATGGAGGGTGCTCATTTTACATGCTGACAGATTTTCAGCCAATGAAATCATCAATGAAAGTCACGAAGTAAAGATAGTTTCCAAAAGAGAATGTCTGCATAGGACCACGCACATCACTATGAACAAGTTGTAACTTATGAGTAGCTCAAACTAAACCATCGTTTGGAAAGGAGGAATGTTGCATTTTGCCCAAAATACAACCTTCTCAGAGATGTTTATGGGCTGCCTCAAGTTTGGGCAAAGAGGGCACCATTTCAGATTTCTGCAAATATAGCAAACTAGCAAAATAAAGATTACCAAAGGGTGCATGCCAAGGCTTTGCATCTGACATAGCCTAAGAATCATGTACTACACATACTAAATCATTCACAGATTTTTCATATTTTATGAGCTTATAGAGCCCGAGACATAAAATGCCATAAGCAATAATCACATCACCATGTGACAGATCGTGAACTGTACATCTATCATCAACAAATTTCACAACCAAGATAATCTTAGTGAAAGTTGAAACTAATAATAGATTCTTCTTTATCCCTCATATGTAAAAGAACTACCATTACCAATAGTGAGAACGATCTTACCAACTCCCATGGTAGGATAAAAGGAGTTGTTAGCACATGTGATAGTATTCCTTGTAGGGGTAGGCTCGAGTGAAGTGAAGAAACTATGCTGCAAGATAATATGTTTGGTTGCCTCACTACCAAAGTACCAAACATCTAACTCTACTGCAGACATACACTGTTTAGAGAAGATGGGCCAAAATTGCAAACAGTAGTAAACGGCCATTCTTCATTTTGCACTAGATCAATAGAATCTGTTTTTGGTGTAGAGGCCTTTACAACAACCATTCCAACCTCTTTTTCCTTTGCCTCTTTTGTAGCCAGTTTTGAATAATTCTTTATGAAATGATCATTTACTTTACAGTACTTGCAAAACAATTTTTGATTTTCTATTTTCTTGTCTTCTCTGTCATCCTTCTTTTAATGTGCAGAATTAGTAGATTTTTGCTTACTAGTAGAAGAGCTCCATTTACCTTTGCCCTTCTGACTAGCCAGGAAAGCTTGATCTACAACACACATAATGGACCTGTTCAGCCTATACTGATCTTCCCACAACAACACAGAGACTAACTCCTCAAATGTTAAGGCATTTGGATTGCCTTTCATAATCAAACGAAGAGTAGAAGCAAAAATCTGATATGAATCAGGAAGACCATTCAAAACAGTCTACACAAGTGAACTGTGAGGCAAGACTTTTTCAGCAAAAATCAAATGTTCTTTCTGTCCATGGAATCACCTTCATTCATGTGCTCACTCTCCAATTGTTTTAGGAGGTAAGCAACATGAGCCTCATTCCTTGCCTAGTATAAAGTGGTAAGTGTATGCCAAGCATCCTTAGTTGTTTTGCAAGAGGAAATGTGAGGAATAATGGCACATT
Organism: Ceratopteris richardii; assembly: GCA_020310875.1. NCBI lineage: Eukaryota > Viridiplantae > Streptophyta > Polypodiopsida > Polypodiales > Pteridaceae > Ceratopteris > Ceratopteris richardii. Next base: position 161,463,456 of record CM035419.1, on the reverse strand, counting down.
TGAGAGACAAGGCTATAAATGCATGTGCCTGAGCATCTCTACCATCCCAATGAATTTGCTCTACAGTAGGTGCAACATGAACAGGAGCATCAACACGAACATGAAGAATATCATCATCTTCAATGCCATCTACATCACCTTCAGCAATTGTGTTTGTAGGTGTAATAGGACATTTTTCAACATCCTGCACAATATTACACATTCAATATGCAACCAATACATGACGCATCATATAAGCCCACAATGGGTAATTGGTACCATCCAACTTGTCCTCAACAGTCAACATATGGAATACATCACTACTTTCAAGCACGGCCACTGGCTAAAATACCCAGATGCAGAAAATTGACTGTATCTCAAAAATTTGAATAGAACTACCCCATTGAGTTCTGCTAAACCTATAGCAGACTTGGAGATGCTTATATTAGTGTACCAAAACCTGTATATTTCTTCGGAAAAAAAAAGACAAAATAGCCTGCATAAGCACTATGATAGTGCATTTGGAGGCCAAAACGAGCTCAGATCGTGATTTCGACACCGAGAAGATGTTTTGATCTCCTAATCAACCTAAGTATGCTCGCCAAATTTCATGCGATTTTGAGAATGTGACGAAAGAGGTGTTGATGACACCCTAGATGAAGCGACGACCTACTCTGATACCAATTGTTGGAGTTTGAGGTCTACGAAAGCACGTGAATAGCACAAGGAAGAAGAAGAAGCTTGGAGCACAACACACAATATTGAATGTATTACCACTAGAATGTACAACGATAAGTGACCCGTTAGGGCAATAGGTGTATATACAAGCCGGGGGAAAAAACCTCCTAAAGAGGGAAAAAAGTGCCCCAACGGTCCTACTGTGTTCACACACATCACTACCTAAATATAACAACATGTATCCTTAAAAAGAAAGAAAAGGGAGTGGAATTTTGTGAAAGTGAAGAGTTAACATTGTTATACTTAAGGTTTGAACTGAACCCAGGCCTATCGTGTGGAAACCAAAACAACATTGACAACATCTCTAGATTTTTACTTAAAAACATAACTTCTAGAAAAATATGAATTTCTAAACGATTCATCAAATGGTTTGGGCTAAAAGATATTAGTCTAAGTTTTAATCCATTTAGCACCCATTAATTAAGATAAAGAAGTTATCTCAGGCGAATCCTCTATATAAGTATCTAAGAAATCACGATACCTCACTAGATACTTTACACCCTCTTGATCCTAGACATGCAACAAGGAGGTGGAAGACATCAAATATTTTGTAAATGTTTGATAAGAGTAATAGTCTTTCAAGTGAATCTAGAGCTGCATATGAAGATCTCCAAGAGGCTATCATAAGTGAAGTGATTCCTCTTTGAACTAGCCTTTGGAATTCTATCAAACGAGAAGCATTGTGGGAAATATAGAAGAATAGATGTAAGATAAATTTTGAGACCCATTGAAAGATTTTCCTTTTTTTGGTTGGGAGACCCCTTTTCCTATTAGGTAAAAGATTCAGTAGCTTTAACAGATTCTACACATATAGGCATCCGTTGATCTTTGTAATCCAATGTGATAAGCTAAAGAGGAAGTGAGATCCCATGAAGGGGACAACATATTCATTAATCTACTTTCCTCCTCCTCCTAGCTCTCTTATGCATTGCCTCCTTTTTATTAATTTTGAGATTTGATGAAAATAAAAAGTAAATTTCGATTCATAGTTTCTGTTTCAACATTAAGATCATTTTAGATTCAATATTACCGACATGTTTGCAATGGGCCTCTACTTGGTCGGACGATAATCACTCACAATGTTGTTGAGATAGAGTACGAGTGAAGACGAGTCGCAAGTGGTTCCCTTTCTTCGTTATAAACGAAAAAAGGAAGGTACTTGTTTGTGTTTTAGTTGGTGGAGCTGATTGACCTTATCTGTTTCACTGATTGAAGTAATAGATCTTCAAAATATAATTTTTACCAAACTTTAATAAATTAAACGAAAAATATAAAATATAGCTATTATGTTCTAAGAACACCTTCAAAATTGAAGGGCATGGTAGACCCTCAAAATACAACCCTCCACACAGCATATGGCCCTCTTCGGACTCCCTGGTGGCGTTGCTTACAATAAAATGATCGAACTGTGGAATCATCAAGACCCCATGATAGTAAATATAAATGAGCTATTTTGAAAGCCAAGCCAGATTAGGAATGCAAACTTTTCTTTTCCTTTGATTTTTTTAGAGTCCAATGAATTGAAAACACACTCAGAGACACCCAACCACATAAGGTACAGGCAGCCATCTGTCAATGTAGGTCAAGCCAGATTAGTAATGCGACCTTTTCTTTTTCCTCCTTTTTGTTAGATTAAAAGGAATTGAAATCACACTCACACACCCTACCTGATAAGATAACACACCCTACCTGATAAGATAGAGGCACCCATCTTTGAGGAATTCATAAATACATGTCCGACCAAGACTTGAATTCGGAACTTCCTCCTTAAGATTCAAGGCGTCATACGACTTGGTTATGCAGGCTTGGACAACATTTTCTTTTTCTTAAAAGTACGAGGTCGAAGGACTCTTTAAGAGCTCCATCGTTGCAGGCGGAATCATTTGTTTCTCTCTTCCACTTTTAGAGCCTCGGTCTGAAATCATCATATGTTATGCTCAAAGAAAATGTCTCCGACTCGAATGGTCCATTTCATTCCATCACTTTTGTCTACTCCGCGACACTCTGTCTCTATTATGATATGTTTCAAGGTAAGTTAATACACAGTGGTAGAAGCGCCATGCCATCTAAGTGCTGTATTTGTATTGGACCGTCAGAATCCATTTTCCGCCATATCCACACTTCCCTTCGTTGAGCCGTATCCTCTTCCTCGGCCCCGACGATTAAAAAATTTAGGAGCAGAAGTAGCAATTGCCATTTCGTATAGCACAGCAATTTTAGCACGTGTGGTCTCTTATGCTTGTCATTGTTTATGCCCTCTGAATCCAACTTATATCAGCCTAGATCGATAACTTTCTAAGATATTCGCTCATCTGCTAAAGTATGTCACTTTGCACGGAGATAATGTTTCTCTATATGAGGTGGTGTGGCAGCGCCATTGATATTGCGATGGTGGCTGCATGCGTTGGTTTTCTTTTATGGTGTGGGCTGTGAGTTCCAACATGCTTAATTGTGTTGTGTTGACATAGCAGAAAAGAACAAATCCAGAAACACGTGTTGCTTCAGAGGGCAATGAAGCAGAAAAGCTCGTGCTTCGTGGACAAATTGCTGAAATACAGAAAATAAAAGGTATTTTGCAGCTCTATGTAATCAACAGTGGTAAACAATTTTATAAATTTTTCCTGGACAATTAGAAATCATATTAAAAGAATCGAATCACAAACGGAATGGCGAGAATTCCACAGATAATATAAGATAAATCTTTCGTCTCAAGGATTCGAGATCCAAACAAATTTGTCTAATTCCTCTGGAAAATTGAAGATTTAAGAACATTTAAACCGTGGAGAACTACACTCCTTACTAATCCGTCACATAATTTCTTCCTAAAGGAGAGCAAACAAGTTACGTTGAGAAATCTTTGCACTACGGGTGGAGTGGCTCGTTCTTTTGCCTCTTGAGGCGGAAGTGAGGGCTCGCTTTCTGCCAGTTTATCATGTTTGCTTTCGCGCATGTTCACTGAGTCTAAACCCTGTCTAATTCAAGCTTTCAAAGAGAGTAAGCATCGGCAGATCTTCCTTACGTTTACAAGGAATCTTAGGATAACCACCAGAATTCATCACTTTTCTGTAGATGGAGCGATGGAGCAGGAGGCTAAAGGACAAAACATTTTCTCTGATTCTCAATCAAACAGGGAGGAAACAGAACATTTTGCTTGTGAGATTACATCGCGCTAAGAAAAATTCCTTCCGTGTTATGTGAACCAGGAGGGCCACATAACCTCATCTGATCAGAAGAAAAGCATAGGCCCACACTGTAACGCCGATCTGCTGGATCACATTTAGATCTTGCTGAACTCCATGTCGGATGAGTACGAATACTTTTAAGTATCAGAATCCTTCCATAATGAACATCAGTGAGTTGCTGATGACAGTTCTGAAGCTAAAACGCTTCCCGATTAGCTTATGGCTTCGAGCAACCTCTTCCGCAAAGGCTGTTTTGGAAAGGGAGAGATTGCTCAATGCCCGGCTATGTCCTTTTCAGCGGGCGTGAGCTGGATTCTATACATGCACACTCTTCACATTTCGAGCATCTTTCTCTTTCCCCAATCGTCGTGGGTGATGTAAAGCAGCTAGTGTGTGATGTGAGTGACCCAAGCTTCGAGCTGGGAAGTCCGTTAGGCTATCGCTCGTGGGGCGAAACGGATGCGGGTTCTCTCTATCTCTCTCTCTCTCTCTCTCTCTCTCTCTCTCTAACACGCACGCAGCTCCGATTTTGTATCTATTACTTGAAGCCTCTCTCTCTCTTTCTAACACGCACACGCGCGCTCAGAGATCCTTAACGGTACGCATGCACGGGTTGAGGAGGAAACGGCAAACAAAGAGGTTAAAGGGAGGGTGAGTCGTGACATGACTTTGGGTGCGAAGGTGCAGCACGTGGACATGAAAACCAGAGAAGGCAGAGATGGCGGGGCCCGCTTAGAACGACAACGATCTGTGGGGAGATGGTGGACCCAATCCCTGCAGATGGGCGTCAGGCTGGCGCAGCTTGCGCTGTAGCGGCTTCTGATCACCTACGGCAGGCTTTAGAGAACGGCGCCGTGGAGACATTTTTATATATTGCTTTCGTACGAGGAAAAGGGTAACGTAGTAGTATTATATTGCAGGCAACTTTACTATCTCCCAGGAAGAGAAGTCAGCAGCGGACACGAATAGAGAGCTCCGTCAGAGAAGTTACCGTCTTCAAGGAGAGGATACTACAAAAATAAACAGTCAGAAGGAACCTTGAGACATGGGCCATCTTCATCTATAAGATGCCAATGACTGCAGATAATTTCCTTTTCTTTTAATGGTTCAATACAAATCTTTTTTAGAGAACAATTAAAGAAGATCAATTAATAGAGGTATGTTACATGATTTGGAGAGGGGAGGACCCACTCTATTGCCAAGGGAAAAACCCTAGGTGAATTACATAATCCATAAAAGGGGATTTAAGGTCAAAAGGATGAAAATGAGTATAAATCAAGAATAATATACAACTTAACAGAGAGAGTGTACCTCGATGAATCTCTCTAGGGATTAGATGGATAAAAGAAAATCTCCATTTACTAGGAGGTTGTTGACTGAGAGCAACATTAGGGGGGTGTAAATCAAGACGGATATAGGGATGAAAATGAGTATAAATCAAGACTGATATACAACTTAACACAGAGAGTACACCTCGATGAATCTCTCTTGGGATAAAATGAAATCCCTCGATTTACTCGGAAGTTGTTGACTGAGAGCAACACATAGGGGAGTCCCTGTAGGAAGAGCATCATTGGTTGCTTGGATGCCCTTGAAGCCGATTTTCTTCAAAATACACTTGAGGGAGCAGAGAAAGACCTTCTTGCCACAATTGAAGATCTTTTGATTCTTGCTCCACCATATTCTCCACAAAATATGTAATCTCCATTGGTGCGAGATGATAAGATCCTTCTTATAGCCAAGAGGAGGGATATGGGACTTCAAACAATAACGATTGAGCATATGCCATACTTTCATGGCTGAGAATATGAAATAAAATTGTGGGACAAGTATTCCATTGTGCCACAAAATGCACGAAGTCCTCCATAAGGGTTGATCTTGTTATACTTGCTCCCTATCTAGAGCCTATTATGAACAATTAACAACTGAAGCATGGCCTACTTGATGGAGATGCGAAAAGCCCATATACGTAATGAAACTTTAATCTCCACTAATGAGGGATCCAATTAACTTTCCATCTATCATTGAGTTTACAAGAGATCTTCTCAACAATTCCTCTTTGTTCTTGTAATGAATATACATATCATCTACAATATCAGCAAGCTCAGGATCTTTGTTGATGAAGCAATCCTCCCTTTTATCCATAAGGTTAGATCTTTGTTAGTTGAAGGAAATGACAATTAGAAATTATCTCATCGTTTTCTTTCATGTGATTCCAATCTTTGAAATTAATTTTGAAGCACTTATGTTCCCTATTCAAGATTGTGTTATTATTCCAATGAGCCAGTAACCACGTCCACACAGGCTCCTTCAAGAAAAAATGGAATATTATTAATGAATGAAGGATCATAGCAGTTAGCTTTCTTCACATCCATCCATGCCTTCCAAAATGTGGAAACAAGGACACATGCAAGATGGTTGAAAATAAGAGGGGAAGCGAAATTGCCCACAGACTATGTGATTTCCAAGCTCTCTAATAAAAAAGACAAACTAGGCCAATTTTAATTTTAAGAAGACAAACCCAATAGTCATCCGAAGACAGAGATCTCAAAATGCACTTAGCATCCATATTTACTTTTTTGCCAACTCGGAGGGACACATAATACCCATGCCATCTTCACTTATAGGGACGCAACTAACTTTCGATGCAACTTTATGTATTTTATTGACATGTTGTTGCCAACCCACAAAAATCTCATAGTCAAGACAATATATGTCTGGAAACAATATCCCATGGTCTAATGTCTTATATGTTGGAAACAATATCCCATGGTCTAAGACGCCTGAGTAATAGCTATAATATATGTTTTCTACATCCTCTCGAAGACAAAATGCATGGACGCGTTGGCTGAGCCAGTTCTCTTAACCTGGTGAGATTTATTTCTTTTAGAGGTAGCGATCATGCTTTATGCTTTTTGATTTTGGAGCATCAACCAAATCTATAAAAGAGAAGCCATACTCACTTCTCAATCATCACTTAAGGAGGTGATCACTTAAGGAAGCTCAAGAAGGTCATCTTGGAGGTGGTGTTCAAGATCTTGGAGAAGATCTTTGGATGTCCTCTACTTGGAGGAAGTGTTCATCAACACTTGGAGGAGGTGTGCTCCACATTTAGAGATCTAGAGGAGTTCATGCCAGCTTATGATCAGCATCAACTGCTGAATTATTATGAGTAAAACGTTTAGATCTATCCCCACTTGTTCATTCCCTAGCTTCTGATTTAGATAGTCAGAATGCGGGTTTGCTATAAAAAAATTCTAAACCATTCATATTCCCCATATTCTCTCTCTCTCTCTCTCACACGCACACACTCTTCATACCTATTAGGCACACAATCTCTTCTATATTGTTCCTATTTCTGCCTAGATTAAGATATTGTTAGTTTGTATCATATTTTTCTTAATCTTCATATCTACCCATAATAATTTGGGCAATGTATCTTCATATCTCTATGATGTGACACTTTCACTATCTCTAACTCATCTCTTTTTGAGTCTTAAGGTGTGTATGTTAAGGTTCATGTGTTGAAAGATCTTATAAACGTGTGATTATTATTATTGTGGTCCATCCCACTTCCAACATTTGGTATCAAAGCATAGTTGACATACACCCTTAACAAGATGAGTGATTATAGACTTGAGAATGAAGACAAGCTTGAGGGCATGTCTAACTATCCAATGTGGAGTTTTATGATGATGAGTATGTTAGTATCAAAGGACTTGTGGAATATTGTCAAAAATCTAAGGCCAAGACAAGTCGGGAGAAGATGTTGCTTCATCTTCTAGAAGAACCCCTATTCCTATTTTTGCTTAATAAGAGGTTAGTGAAGAAGAAGGAATCACTTCATCATCACGATTCCATACTACTATTAGATTACTCCCTACAAAAGATCAATCCAGATGGGATTCAAGGGATGCACTAGCACTTTCATATATTTCCATGGGAATCAAGAGGCATATTATATCTCAAATCAGGTCTTGTAGAACCTCTCGATAGGCATAGTCAGAGTTGGAGAATCTCTATCACAGCAAAAACCCTCCTAGGAAATATTAGGGCAAAAGACGCTCAAAAAAGAGCCATTTGCTAATGACGGATTAAAAAATTGACAAATAGATTCTTTCCACATGTACAAGAATATAACATTCTTGTCTCTTTTAATTATATGAGAAATGATTTTTTCAAGAAAATATGCTTAAGAGTGCTACTAAAGTGATGGAGTTTCTTGTATTCAATGTACAACTCTTTGATTTCATATGAAAAAATATATTTTTTGCACACCACACAATGTGAATCCTTCAATTTTCAAGAGGGAAATGATTTTTGAAGATACGAAATATGTTTGGTTTCAAAAAATTATGGTAAAGCCTGACTCTTGACCATACACATCGCCATCTCCATGAGTGACATGTTCTTTCGTTCAACAACTCCATTCTTTTTAGGTGTATATGGCACTCTACACTCATGTTTTATCCCACGTTCAGCCAAAAATGCATTAAAGTCAAAAGACATATATCCCCCCCTCAATCAGAATGGAGGGTGCCCATTTTACATGTTGATCCATTTACTACTAAAACAAAAAACTGTTTGAAGCACATGAACACTTGGAACTTTGCTTTCAATGGATATACCCATGCATGCCTCAAAAATTCATCAATGAAAGTCATGAAGTAAAGATAGTTTCCAAAAGAGGGTGTCTGCATAGGACCATAGACATCATTGTGAACAAGCTATAACTTTTTAGTAGCTCGAGCTGAAACATCTTTTGGAAAGGAGGAAAATTGCATTTTGCCCAAAATACAGCCTTCATAGACATGTTTTTCGGGTGCCTCAAATTTGGGCGAAGAGGGCACCATTTTAAGTTTTTGCAGGTGTAGAAAACTAGTGAAATTCAAATGACCAAAGCGTGCATGCCAAAGCTTTGCATGTGACATAGACTGAGAATCATGTACTACACATGCTAAATCATTCATACATTTTTCATAGTCTATGAGCTTATATAGCTCACGACATAAAATGACAGAAGCAATAATCATCGCCATTTGATAGATCATGAATTGTACATCTGTCATCAACAAAATTCACAACCAATCCAATCTTGGCTAATGTAGAAACTGATAACATATTTTTCTTGATCCCTGGCACAAATAAAGCATCCAAAAAAGTGAAAGAACTACCATTAGTAGTAGTCAGAATCATCTTACCAACTCCCATGATAGGATAAGAGAGTTGTTGGCACATGTGATAGTTATATTCCTTGTAGGGGCAGGCTCAAGTGAAGTGAACAAACTGCATTGCGAGGTAATATGTTTGGTTGCCCCACTATCAAAATACCAAACATCTGAGTCTACTATAGACATACATTGCTCATGAGAAGATGACTCAAAACTGCAAATAGTAGTAAATGCCCATTCTTCATTTTGCACAAGATTTGCAAACTCTATTTTCGATGTAGAGACCTCTACAACAATCATTCTAGCCTCTTTTTTCTTTGCCTCTTTTGTAGCTAATTTTGGACAGTTCTTTATGATATGATCATTTCCTTTATAGTAGCTGTTACAAAAGAACTTCTACGTTTTTTATTTCTTCTCATCTTTGCCTTCCTTCTTCAAATGTGCACATTTGCAGATTTCTCCTTACTAATAGATGAGCTTCATTTACCTTTTCCCTTCTGAGTAGCCATGAAAGCTTGACCTGCAACATGCATAATGGACCCACTCTGCCTAGAATGATCTTCTTGTAATAGAACAGAGAGTAACTCCTCAAATGTCAAGGCATTTGGATTGCCTTTCATCATCAAATGAAGAGTAGAAGCAAAACTTTGATATGAGTCAGGAAGACCATTTAGAATGGTCTATAGGAGTGAGCGATTCATTCATATGCTCTGTTGTTAGGATCTTGCTCATGCGCATACAGAGATTACAAATGCAGAAAACACACAAAAGAATAGAGATAGCAAGAGACGAGACTGAACGTAGTATTGGATACAATCTCCCCCCATGCACTCTGTTTCGACAGTCCACAGAGTGCATGTATTTATAGGAGCTTTTGATTATGTCGAAAAGAGTGGTTACATGAGAGCGGCTTTGAAAAGCAGGCGTGAAACCAAAAGTTGGTAACTTTTATAGAAAGCCATTGCTTTCAATAACAGAAATTGTGGTCTACAACGACCCTTATTCTAACCATTACTTTTCTAACTGTTTCTAACAATAGATTCTTCTACATAGGTTTATTTACAAGCTAAATAATAATTATTCGGATTATTGATAGCCTCCCTTTCACGCCTTGCACGCTCCTCACGAACCTTCAGCTCCTATATCAGAAACATCAAAAACACATTAATACATCAATAATTTAACACTCTAACAATGCATTGTTCAATAATAATTTAACACTCCAACAATGCATTGTTCAACATATTCCATGTTACAATCCAACAATGCATTGTTCAACATATTCCATGTTACACTCCAACAATGCATTGTTCAACATATTCCATAATTTATAACATGCCCCTTAGTTGAAAAAGCAATTGACCTCAGTTGATAAAATAATAAACATGGATGGCCAGTCACATGTTTCATCACTAAATAAAAAATAAGCATGTTCCATGTAAAAACACATGCATGAAAATGTTCATGGAGCTGTTACATTAATGTGTTTGTGTACGATATGCAGAAATTAAGTGGTCATAATGAGGTGTTAATTGTGTTTGATGTATCCATTGAAATTCTTCAATAGAGCGATTTTTGTACTTAACCAAATATCGATGATATTGAGTACCTGTGCGTGTAGTAGTGATGTCATGATCAATGATTTTCTCAAGAACAAAGATTTTAGATTGCTCTTCAATTAAAGGGGGATCATCAAGCGGTGGAGTGAGTGGAAAAGTTCCTTTAAATGGTTTAAGTAAACTAATATGAAAAGAGTTATGAATAGTCCAATGAGATGGAATATCTAATCTAAATGAATTATCATTAATTTTTTTTATAATGCGAAGCGGTCCATAATAGCGTGGTGCAAGTTTAATTTTAGGATGCTCCAAAATATTTTTGAGACGTCTGTTAATTATACACAACCATACAAAATCGTTTTCCTTGAATTCTTTGGCTAATCGTTTATTATTGATATTACATGTATATCGCTCTTGACTTTTCCTAATGTGCTCGTGAACATCATGAAGTATAGAAACGTGATCATGAGCAATAGAAGAAGGCATTTGAATGTCTGTTTGGGTGAGTGACATGGGAGTGGGAAGCTTTTTACCAAAAACAATTTCAAAAGGTGCATGAACTGTAGTGGTGTGTGTAGTGTTATTGTAAGCAAATTGAAGCAATGACAACTTTTCATCCCAGTTATTAGGATTATCTAATGAATAACAACGCAATAAATCAAGAATAGTATTGTTGGTAGCTTCACTTTGTCCATTACTTTCAGGATGAAATGCAGAGCTAAAATCTATTTTAGAACCAAAATGTTGAAATAAGGCAACCCAAAAATGATTACAAAATCTAACATCACGATCAGATAGCATTACTTTAGGAAATCCATGATGTGGGAAAATGCATTTAATGAATAATTTTGTAGCTTGAGGTGCAGTCAAAATTTTTCTACACGGAATGAAATATGCATATTTACTAAACCTATCAACTATTGTCCAAATCATATCATTATGTGATGAAGTGATGGGAAGACCTCTGATAAAATCCATAGAAATTTGTTCCCATGGTTGAGGCAGAATGGAAAGTGGCATTAATAATCCAAATGGTTTACCATGATGACGTTTGACACGCTGACAAACAATGCATTGAGAAACATAATGTGCAATATCTTTTTCCATATGTGGCCAAAAGAAGAAATCTTTGCAAGTAGAAATGGTGCTTTGTATTGCCCTATGACCCATCTAAGATGGTTCATGAATTTCTTTAATGAAAAAATCTTTAAAAGCTTGGGTTATGCATAATCTATGTTGAAAATAAAGAAAACCATTATGAAATGTATAATGTTCATCAGATAAAGATGCACTATTGTTGAATTCATGCCATGCACGTGAAAAATACAAATCAGATGCATAAGTGGAAGCCATTTCTTGAAAAGAATGAATTTGGATGGCAGAAATATTATTCAAAACAACATAATGTGAAGGAAAACGGTTAAGAGCATCAGCCACAACATTAGCTTTACCAGGCTGATATTGTATCATGGGTTGGAAATTTTGAATGAATGATGCCCATTTAAGATGCCTATCAGAGATTAAAGGTTGACTTAATAAATGCTTCATAGCCTGTTGATCGGTTTTGATTAAGACCTCAGAGCCCATAAGATAGTGTTTCCAAATTCGCAAAGCATGCACAACTGCTAACAATTCTTTATCATACGTACTATAATTCTGTTATGAGGGCTTAAGCTTCCTACTCTCAAATGCAATGGGATGGTCATTTTCATTAAAACAGCACCTATTCCTGAACCACTAGCATCAGTAATGACATGAAAGGGTTGTGAATAATCGGGTAACTGTAAAACACGTGCATGTGAAAGTGCATGTTTAAGTTTTTCAAAGGACTGTTGTTGGGAAAGTCCCCATGCAAAAATTATTTTCTTTTTCAACAACAAGGTAAGAGGCAATGCTAAATAAGAAAAATTGTGAACAAACTTCCTATAGAAACTAGCCAACCCAAGAAAAGAATGAACATCATTGAGTGATTGTGGTGTAGGCCATTCTACTAGAACTTTGATCTTTTTCGGATCCACATGCACACCTTCACTTGAAATAATATGTCCTAAATATTCTAGCTTACGTTGAAAGAAGTAACTCTTTTTCAGGATTAGCATAAAGTGTGTTCTCTCGTAACAAATGAAAAATTGTTTCAAGATGCTTTTCATGTTCACTATCATTCTTACTATATACAAGTATATCATCAAAAAATACAAGACCAAAAGCTTGATAATCAAGAGAAATATTGTTCATCATTCGTGCAAATGTAGCAGGGGCATTAGTAAGTCCAAAGGGCATTACCATAAATTCATAATGGCCGGTTTGAGTTCTAAATGTAGTCTTAAAAATATCACTTTGTGTCATACGAATCTGATGGTAACCCGATTTAAGATCAATTTTACTAAAGACACGAGCTCCTCGTAACTTATCTAAGAGATCATCTATTCGAGCAATTGGGTATCTATTCTTTATTGTGATCTTGTTAAGGGCTCTATAATCAATGCACATTCGATAAGTTTTATTCTTCTTCTCTACTAAGAGAACTGGTGCTCAAAATGGGGAAGAACTAGGCCTTATAAGTCCTTTCTGTAGTAGGTCTTTTACTTGGTTTTCTATTTCCATTTGACGTAGTGGGCCATGTCTATACCATCTTCATATTTGTGCTGCAAGATATCTTGCGGTACTTCTTCAAGCATTCGAACAAGTAGTAAATTTTGCCAGAACCGCTCTGTGTAGGTAGTAACCGTATCACCCTTCTTCCATGTAAGGGTCGTCCATGCACGTCGAACATGCAAATGGTATTGAGGAGGTAGAAAAGAATCCTTCACTTTTTCTTAGAAAGCCTTCCACATTGTTGGACGCTTAGTATTGTGCCGCAGGACATTCCACCAGAGTTGAGATTTACCTACTAAATAGTTAGTGGAAAATTCAACTTTTTCACTTTTAGCATACATTTCTTCACTATAAAATTCATCAAACTGTGATAGCCAAGAACGGACTAAAGGCCCATCCTTTCGGCCATCAAATCATAGAAACTGGTAGTTTCTAGTACCAATCCTCGAATGAGTAACATCAGATTCGGCAGAAACAATAGCTTTTACTACTCTCGTAAGGTTGTCCTCCTCAGTTTGTATCTTCTAGAGGACTTCATCATGTTGTCAGATCTCATTTTGAGCTCCTCGAAGCTCATGCCGCAAAAGCTCTAGTTGTTGTTCGATTGTTGCCTCAGGTAGAGGTGAATTACTATAATCCTCCATGGTGCTCTTGGACCCTTAAGCTAGTGCTTTCCTCTTAGGATGTACCCTCAAGAAATGTACCTTAGCAAGATGTACCCTGTCTGGATGTACCCTGATGTACCCTGACAGGATTTACCCTGTTTGGATGTACCCTGATGTATCTTAACAGGATGTATCCTGAGACGCGCGGCGTCGCGTCGCACCCTACTGCCTTGAAAACTGCAAGTTATGTTAAATTTAAGAAGAGAGAGCTTGAGTATCAACACCAAGAGATGGTGGAGTGGTTAAAGTACTTCCCTTGAAAGTAGGAGGTTGTGGGTTCAAATCCTCCTACCTTAGGGAATCTAAACCTCTCTATTGCCACTCAAAAGTAAAATTGCCTCGCGCGTAGCCAACGGTGGCCAAGGGAGCCTTGGATGCCAATGTATTGCCTAAGTTCTTTGCCTTAGTCCACACCTTGGAGTAAGCCGAAGGAGTAAACGTAGGTGTAAACGTAGGAGCAAACGTAGGTGAAATCGTAGGTGAAAACATAGGCTCTGGTTCTCGAACTGGAACAGAAATAGAAGAAGAAACAAAAACTGGAACTGGAGCTGGAACATGAACCGAAGATGAAGACGGAGATAGAATCGGAATCACGAACAGAGAACGGAACCCTCTGTATTGACGCGTGCAGAGCTGTAATAAAATCCATAGAAATTTGTTCCCATGGTTTGTTCGAAATGGCAAGTGGCATTAATAATCCAAATGGTTTACCATGATGATGTTTTACACGCTGACATACAATGCATTGAGAAACATAATGTGCAATATCTTTTTCCATGTGTGGCCAAAAGAAGAAATCTTTGCAAGCAGAAATGGTGCTCTCTATGCCTCTAGGACCCATGTAAGATGGTTCATGCATTTCTTTAATAACAAAATCTTTAAAATCTTGGGTTATGCACAATCTATGTTGAAAATAAAGAAAACCATTATGAAATGTATAATGTTCATCAGATAAAGATGCACCATTGTTGAAATCATGCCATGCATGTGTAAAAATACATATCAGATGCATAAATGGAAACCATTTCTTGAAAAGAATGTATTTGGATGGCAGACATATTATTCAAAACAACAGCATGCGAAGGAAAATGGCTTAGAGCATCAACTACAACATTAGCTTTACGAGGATGATATTGTATCATGGGTTGGAAATTTTGAATGAATGATGCCCATTTAAGATGCCTATCAGAGATTAAGGGCTTATTTAATAAATGCTTAATAGCTTATTGATCGGTTTTGATCGGCATGTTGCATTAAAACAACACCTATTCCTGAACCACTAGCATCAGTAATGACATGAAAGGGTTTTGAAAAATCAAGTAACTGTAAAACAGGTGCATGTGAAAGTGCTTATTTAAGTTTTTCAAAGGACTATTGTTGGGTACGTCCCCATGCAAATTTTATTTTCTTTTTCAACAACAAGGTAAGAGGCAATGCTAAATAAGAAAAATTTCGAACAAACTTCCTATAGAAACTAGCCAACCCAAGAAAAGAACAAACATCATTGACTGATTGTGGTGTAGGCCATTCTACTATAACTCTAATCTTTTTCGGATCCACATGCACACCTTCACTTGAAATAATATGTCCTAAATATTCTAGCTTACATTGAAAGAAGTAACTCTTTTCACGATTACCATAAAGTGTGTTCTCTCGTAAAAAATGAAAAACTAAGATGATTTTCATGTTCACTATCATTCTTACTGTAAACAAGTATATCATCAAAGAATACAAGAACAAAAGCTTGATAATCAAGAAAACTATTGTTCATCATTCGTGCAAATGTAGCAGGGGCATTAGTAAGTCCAAAGGGCATTACCATAAATTCATAATGGCCAGTTTGAGTTCTAAATGTAGTCTTAAAAATATCACTTTGTGTCATACAAATCTGATGGTAACCTGATTTTAGATCAATTTTACTAAAGACACAAGCTCCTCGTAACTTATCTAAGAGATCATCTATTCAAGGAATAGGGTATCTATTCTTTATTGGGATCTTGTTGAGGGCTCTATAATCAATGCACAATTGATAAGTTTTATTCTTCTTCTCTACTAAGAGAACTGGTGCTCCAAATGGGGAAGAACTAGGCCTTATAAGTCCTTTTTGTAGTAGGTCTTTTACTTGGTTTTCTATTTCCTTTTGGTGTAGTGGCCATGTCTATAAGGTGCTTTATGAGGAGGAGAACTACCAGGCAATAAGTCTATGCTATGGTCAAAGGATCCTCGAGATGGTGGTAGTTCAGAAGGATACTCAGACATAAAACAATCCTTATAAGTAGTCATGAAAGGTTTATATGCATCAGGAAGTGTATAAGTA
The DNA here is from genome assembly GCA_020310875.1 of Ceratopteris richardii. Taxonomy (NCBI): domain Eukaryota; kingdom Viridiplantae; phylum Streptophyta; class Polypodiopsida; order Polypodiales; family Pteridaceae; genus Ceratopteris; species Ceratopteris richardii. Next base: position 161,447,250 of record CM035419.1, on the reverse strand, counting down.
TAATCATTGATGACATTGATAGAAACAATGCATGAGTTGAATCCTTTCCTAAATGCACGCTTTACTTGAGTGTGACTAATCAGTGGAAACGGCTAGAAATCATGCCGTGCAGACAAACTAATGATGTGACCTTTAAATTCAAAGTTAAAGGTATGTGGATGGTAGTCATATGTGGGTTATAATAGTGACAAAAAGGCATACCTAGTATAACATCGTAAGATTGCAAATGTACAATTAAAAATGTTTGTGAATCAACATATGGTCCTATGCTAATCGTAACATCTTGCACTTCTCGTGTTACATTATAACGACTACCTTGAAATGCAGCTTTCACTTTATACAAGGAAGGAAACGTTTGCAATTTAAGTTCTTGTACTAATGAATGTGAAACGAAGTCATGTGAACTACCATCGTCATGTAGAATTTTAACTAGTTTGTTATTTATTGTACCCTGCATGCAAAGTAGAGAGTGAAGAGAGATATGGTTACCCAAGGTACTTAAGTCCTTCTCCAATGATTCCTCTGTCCAAACAGGAGGAATTTCTTCATTATGGACCTCCATGTTATGCAATTGAGCTGTAGCCGGTTTCATGTGAAGAGGTCGCAATCGGCACCTTATTTTTGTATGTCCAGGTTTACCACAGTTCCAACAAGTGAGTCGTGGTCGCTTCTATTGGGCATCCACCATTGAAGTTTGAAGGGTAGGTGGTTTGGTTGGTTGGAGAAATGAAGCAACAGGTGGAGTTGAGTAATTGGATTGTGGAGGACGAGGAAAACTAGGGTAAGATGGGGCATTAAACGTACGCTTCATAGGAAATGCAGGCTTAACAGAAAATGGTCGTTGATGTGGTTGGTGTAGTCGGAGTGACTTGGTTATGGACTGGAATTCTTTTTCTGCATCATAAGCAAACGATATAGACTCGTTGAGGGTTGTAGGGCGTTCACCCTCCTTCCATGTAAGGGTCGTCCATGCATGTCGAACATGCAAATGGTATTGAGGAGGAAGAAAAGAACCCTTCACTTTTTCTTGGAAAGCCTTCCATGTTGTTAGATGCTCAGTACTGTGCCGCAAGACATTCCACCAGAGTTGAGCTTTACCTACTAAATAGTTAGTGGCAAATTTAACTTTTTCACTTTCAGCATATGTTTCATCAGTATAAAAATCATCAAACTGTGACAGCCAAGAAAGGACTAAAGGCCCATCCTTTAGGCTATCAAATCGTAGAAACTAGTAGTTTCTAGTGCCAATCTTTGAATGACTAACATCAGACTGGGTAGAAACAATAGCTTTTACTACTCTCGTAAGGTTGTCTTCCTCAGTTTGTATCTCTTGGAGGACTTCATCACGTTGTCGGATCTCATTTTGAGCTCCTTGAAGCTCATGCCGCAAAAGCTCTAGTTGTTGTTCAAGTGTTGCCTCAGGTATAGGGGAATTACTATAATCCTCCATGGTGCTCTTGGACCCTTAAGCTAGTGAATTTTCCTCCTCGCAAAAAGGCCATTGGCACAAAGTATGTATACAAGCTGAAGTGTAAACCTGATGGAACAGTTGACAAGTATAAGGCTAGGCTTGTTGCAAAGGGTTATGCACAAGAAAGTGGCATTGATTTTGATGAGACCTTTGCACCTACTTGTCGAATGACTACTGTTCGTAGCATCTGTGCACTTGCAGCTCATCATGGTTGGAATGTACATCAGTTGGATATCAAACAACATATCTAATGGTGACTTGCATGAAGAAGTGTATGTTTTCAGCCCCGTGGATTTACGCAAAAAGGGCATGAGAACCAGGTGTGCACATTAAAGAAGCAATTATATGGTTTAAAGCAAGCACCACGTGCTTGGTATGAAAAGATACATGCCTATCTGATTGCACATGGTTTTGACAACAATCCAACTCAAAGCACGTTATGTGTTAAACATGCTAATGATGTACTTCTGATCATTGTGGTTTATGTTGATGACATGCTGCTCACTAGTCCTCATGAGAGGAATATTGCTGATTTTAAGGCTGATTTGCATGCCTCATTTAAGATGTCTGATTTGGGGCATTTGCATCACCATTTGGGGATTCGATTTATGCACATTGATGGTGGAATGACTTTGTGTCAAAGGAAATATATCGACACATTATTGTAGCATTTTGGCCTTGAAGACTGTAAAACCATTGCCACTCCTATGGAAGCAAGTTTAGGATTGAGTCTTCATGATGTTGGAGATGCATTTGATGATGTTCTCTATCAGCAAGCTATTGGATGCTTGATTTACTTATGCATTACTCCGCCAGATATTCAATTTGCTATCTCATAGATGAGCAGGTTTATGCATTGCCCAAGTGTCAAGTATTCCGAAGTGGTTAAGCGCATCTTTTGCTACTTGAGTGGTACCTGACTACTTGGGTTATTTTATTGCAAGGAAGGATCACTACCATCAGTTTTGCATGCTTTTTTTGACTCAGACTCGGCTGGTTGCTATGACAGTCGTGTATCCACCAGTGGTTTTTTCTTCATGCTTGGTAGCTCGTGCATATCCTAGCTAAGTAAGAAGCAGCCTACTGTGGCCACTTCCACTTGTGAGGCTGAGTATAGGGTAGCGTTCACAATGACTGTTGAGTGTGTGTGGCTCAGATGCCTTATGGTTGATTGGGGTGTTGGTGAGATTTTGCCACCACCATCTTCACTAAAAGTCAAAGCGCATTGGCAGTTGCAAGGATCTGTGTGTTCCATTCTTGCACTAAGCACATTGAGGTGCATTATCACTATGTCAAGGAGAGGTTCTCTACTGGAAAGATCAGCTTGGCATATGTGCCCATGCAGGAGAACATTGCAGACCTTTTCATGAAGGCTCTGCCTAGGGAGAAGTTTGAAGCTTTTTGCAAAGATTTGGGCTTACTTCCTTTTGTGGAGTGATTTTCACATAGCATGGCACTTCCTTATACATGAGTGCCAACTCCTTGTTCACCACATCACTCCAAGGGGGGATTTGTTGATATATTTAGGTATTGATGTGTGTGAACACTCTAGGACCACCGGACACTTTTTCCCCTCTTTAGGAGGTTTTTTTCCCCCGACTTGTATATATGCCTATAGCCCTCACGAGTTACTTATCTTTGTACATTCTCTATTAATACATTCAGTACTGTCTGTTGTGCTCCAAGCTTCTTCTTCTTCCTTGTGTTGTTTGCGTGCTTCTGCAGACGTCTAACTCCAACAGAATTACCCTGACGAGTTGTCATGATCATTCAATAGTTTCAAGTTTTCTATGAAAAATGAAAGATGACATCCAAAGGGAAATGTTAGCAAGCCAAATTTTTTGAAGGATAAAGATTCAATAGTTTTCTGCTCTTCATGTTTTTGTAGCATGTTTTAAAAACATGTTATTACAAACAACAAAAACAATATGCTTGAATAGGAGAGTTCAATTTCAGAGATTGTTGATGTTTTAGGTAGGGAATGGGATAGCAAAGAAGCTCAAGAGCTAGGAGAAATCATTTTATGTAAATCTAGTCCAAATTCTTTTTCAATTTGATATCAAATATCTCAACAATCACTTGTTTTAGGATATGAATATAGAAGGTGGAAAAAAAATCTTGGACTCTGCATACCCTTGGATTCAGAGGAGAGCTGTCAAAAATTTGAGTTAGAATTATTGATTCATCCATATTTTCAACCTAGGAAAATAATTGTAACTGCAAATTGGAAACTCAAAAATGTAAGGAAACTCCTAGAGTTCCTTGATGAGGAGCACAGTTTAGGTTCACAATTGATGGTGCAATGGTAAACATTAAATCAGAGAAAACACTATCTTGCATTACTTGCCTACCACGCAAGGTGATCAAGTTCAAACCCTTAAGAATGTAACAAGTCTTACCCTTTTTCTTCCACTAAATACATCTATTTTTTATGTAAACTCATCATCTTCATATTGGCATTGTTTTGATTTATATCATCACTCTTTTAAGGTTTCTATTGTGAAAAGACATTTATAGTTTAAGGATTATCTCCATTGAGCAAAGACTTTTATCAATGTGTCAAACATGCAATTGCTCTCCAAGGTTACATCTCTTTTCTATGTAAACTCATCATATTCATATTGGTATTGTTTTGGTTTATATCATCACTCTTTTAAGGTTTCTATTGTGCAAAGACATTTATAGCTTAAAGAATCTCTCCATTAAGAATAGAATTCTATCATTGTCTCAAACATGTAATTGTTGTGCAAGGGTTCCATTGTCCAAACAAATTCTATTGGTCAAGATAAAGAGGAGAAGCTCTCCATGTTACTAATTAGTTATAAAGAGCAATAAGGTAGGAATATTACAAAGGGCGGATGCTTAGAGGACAAGAACAATTCAAGCGATAAGAGGCAATCAAGGTTCTCCGAGGGCCCTTATCGCTTGAATTGGTCATCTTTCATTTTCTATGTTAATGGGCCATGTATGAAAAGGCATGACTAATTCAGGTGATACGGGCCATTTGAGTTTCTTGGATTGCTCTCCTTGCTTGAATCGATCATGCCTTTTATGTGATGAGAAGCTATACTTGGCATTGAATCTGTGCTAAAATATGATGCCTAGCATTGGGATCCTCCTAAAATTTAATGTATGGCATTGAATTTTGACCTTGGGTTCACCTTGAGCATAACAATTCTAGCAACATTGGATGCTAGGCATCCACTCCTAGCATGTCTATTCATATAGCTAGATGCCCTGCATCGAATAGCACCAAGTATTAGACAAACTCAATCATAATAAATTATAATGAGCAAAAGGATTCATCCAATTGTGGAACAATATAAAATGTTCTCATAATGCTTTATATGAGAAGGTGGTTAGGCACGCTGCTTGGACTTCTCTCCATGTGAAGCACCCAATCCTCCTCCTCATCACCTCCTAAATCTTCATATAAACCTTCTTACTGCATTGTGAAGTTTAAAGCTACATGATAAGATACTAAAGGAGCAAGTAAAAACAATCAATGACAAGATTCTACTTACGTATTTAGATCTATTAAAATCTCCTAAAGGCTTAGGTCTTTGGAAATGACCCTTGATACTGTTGGAATCATCATAGTGTCATCCTTAATGCCTTGCAAATCTCTCCATGGTGTCAACTTCATATCCTCACTAGCCTCTTCAATTGAGATATCTGTTTTCTTTCCCTTTCCCTTTACATCCACTTGAGGATCTAGCTTTGCCTTCTTTTGTTTCTAGCCTTTCACCTCTTTGTTCTCCCACATTTTGAATATTTTATCCTAGAGCTCCTAGATTTCCCATGTCCTAAAGGCGAGTTGGAACCATGGGGAAAACTTACGGAATGCATCTGACTTCACATTGTCATCCAATGCAATCCCAACCTCCATTAGGCACTACTTTCTCAAATTTGGATGAATCCTTCCACCATCTACCCTTAGGGCATCAACATACTCATGGTGGAAGAAACAGATACACCCAATGGATGACATTTTTTGCCTATAATCATTGTCATTGTTGTGGTCCCAAGCTAGGAGCTTGGCCTCCTCTGTAGTCAAACCAATTTAGATCTTACACGCTGCATACCTGAAGAAGTATGCACTTGGATGCTCTTTTACAAGTTGTCTTCGGGGCTCTGTAGAGTGTGAACCTCCAATAACATAGTATGTTTAGTCCTCACACAATCCATCATTGAATTCCTCCATCGAACTGCACTCATTTGGATCGACCATTACCAAGAATGGTACAATAGTTGCATGTGGGTTTATCTTCATCTTCTTCTTAAGATTTTGTACATGTAGATTATGGGGCTCCTTTACGTCAAGAGGCTTCCCTGCTTGTATTTGTTGGGTCCTATAGGAGGGGAAAGATGACCACCACCCAAGTTCTTCAATATGGCCTAGTGTTCAAGCTGGACTATGAAGATGAGGACTCAAATAACATCCTTTTCCTAGTGGAGACTTCAAAAGGATTGAGGAATGCAATTTGCAAAATGGAACTTCTATGTACATAATCTTGTGTGCTAGAGAGGCTTGCTCAAATTTGTAGGGATTCGGACAATTTGATTGTGGATCTCTTGCTTTGGATATAGGGGAATATCATGCCAAGCTAGAAATAGAAGACAACCCCTGTAAAGTCAAAGGGTAAGCAATCCATAGAGAAGAAGCCCTAGAAGAAGACCAAAGCCCACTGATGTGGAATCAATAGAAAGCTTAAACTGTAAGGATGACATAGTTGCCCTTGGAGGAGAGCTTGCATGTGGGATTTTTCTTACAAAATAGAATACGAGTAGGGAGGATATTATCAAAAGGAAGCTCGTGAAGAAAGGAAAACTTTTCCACCTACCCATTACCATCATCAACAGACTTACTTACTAACTTCAGTCTCTATGGATTTATCTTTTGTGACTAGCTCTTCCTCAATGGGCTTGACACTACTATGGGCACATCACAATATGGCCATTCGATTACTTGCACGCTTGGAGGACAAAGACATGATGTTGTTCTTTGGCTTGAGAGCATGTCCAATGATTTTATCCTATGAACCCTCTCGTGAGCTAAGCATCACCTTCAGCTTCTTAAAGGACTTCTCCTCACGCTTCTTAGTGTCCCTAAAGTGATAGAATTTATGTTAGCCAAGGGCATCACATTAATCTTAGCCAAGGAAATGATATTTATCTAAATGTTCGGGGGCTAGGTCGATGCAAGGCATTGAGCTTGTGGTCCAAGTTGATGCTTGACATCGAGTTTGTAGTCCAAGTTGATGCTACACATCAACATTAAGGTCCCATTCAATGCCAGTCAAATAATTTGTATGACAAGTCGATGCCAAGCATCAACCTTATGCAGGAGAAGATGATGCCAAGCATCGAATTTTGCACACCAAGTTGATGTTTGGCCACAAACGTGATGCCAAGCATCACATTGGGCGAGAAGGTCAATGCCTCACATCGACTTCGCCTCCAAACTCGATATATGACATCAAGTTCGACCCCAAGGTTGATGCTAGGCATTGAGACTCTCACCCAACATGATGCATGGCATCAAGTTTGCAAGCTATGTCAATGCTTGGCATCGATTTGGCCCCGAACGTGATGCATGGCATCAAGTTGGCCACAAAAGTCGATGCCTGACATCAACTTTTCCTGCAATCTCGATGCTTGTTATCGAGTTGCATCATCGTCAAGTTGGACCAAAATGTCAATTCTTTGAAACAAAGTATTGAAACTTCTAGGGTTTTAGAAAGGAATCTTTTAGAAAAGAAACCCTAAACCCTTCTTCTCCATTGCTGAATTTCTACTTTTTCTCATCTTTCTGCGCTCTTTTTCTCTCGGTGTTGTTTTGCTCTCTATGCTCTATCTTGACTTGCACGTTTGGAAAATGAGTCTCGAGTTCTTTTATCTATTTATAGAAATTTGGCTAAGCTGAACTAGAAACTAACTTGCTATAACTCAATCAAACTAGATGTAACTTAATGGCACAACTAGACTATATAATTGAAGCAGGAAGCAACCAATTTCAGCCAGATCAAACATGGTTATATCATATTTGGTTATCCAAAAATCTTCCCCATGGATTTTTTGTAGAAGGTATCTTGTTATTTCTAATAAATCATGATTTAAAACATTCACTCCTTTGCGCTCTTTAGGATGTGATTATATGTAAAGTGACATATCTTTAGGATCTAATTCTATATCAAATTGGAGACCATCAAATAAGAATTTGGGAAGACTAGTAGTAGTAAATTGATAGGTAAGGGAGTATACCTAAAGCTTCTTGAAGTATATGTTGTCTCCCCAACATTTGGCATCTTACACGTTAGGAGAATTGTTGTAAGTTGGTAGCCAAAATGCTTGTCAATCTTTATTAGATTAAAACAAATTCTAGGCTTGGCTTATTTCAACCATAAGGAATGATACACATTCATGTCCACCAAAAGGGAATATCCAGTACCAACATTTTTATGTTCAATTCAGTCAAGCTAAAATCAAATGGACTAAACATTGGATCACCTCCACTTGACAAGTTTGGTACGCAATGAAATATTGTTAAGTGTCAATCAAGACCAAAAATGGATGGCATGTATGAGATAAAGGTATTCAATTTGGTTCTAAAGCTCTAAAAGATCCTCGATTTGACAATTAGATGTTGAAAAAATTATGGATTGATGTGCTTAGGGACTTGTGATTATTTTTAATCCTAGATAAAAATGGTTGGATTGAAAGTGATGAAAGTGACCCTAGACTCCAGCTTTGGGATCTTCTAAGAAGCCTGATTTGAGATGGAAATGAAGAGGACCAGCATCAACTTCTCACTGATGGACAATCAACCCATAAGAAATGGGTGTGGTGGAAAGGGAGAATCCAACCAATAACATCTCTTGATTTGATGAAGAGAAATGATCTTTGATCCACCATTAATATGAAGTACAAGACCCAATGGTGGAAGATGTGATGGGAAGTTATATTCTGAAAGATATTATCCTTTCATGAGGTTTTGAAGCCCATTAAGTAATTCATCAACTTCTCTTTTCATAAGGCTCATGTTTCCAAGGTTGTGTCTTTCCATATTGAAGAAGTTATCATCTTGGATCGAAGCTCTCCTTGAAAACATTACATGTGCATTCAATTCGGAAAAGTTTTTACATGGGTATTCCACCTTTATACTTAACATTATATAACTCCACCTTGAAAGCATTTCTCATAAATTTAAATTATGTATTTCATCTTTATGTGTCAAAGCTAGAAAAGCTTTTGTGTGATGATAGAGCAGGACTAGTTGCATAAATCCCATATGCTTTATGAAGTTGTGTGATTTTCTAGATTTTTGTTTGAAGATACGACTCAATACGTAAATCATTACATAAAGACTCAATCATTACATAAAGAAATCATTACATACAGAAAGAGATCATAAATTTACTTGCTTGAAGATACAATTCAATACGTCATAAGTTTCAAACATGGATACTACATCGTACATTGATGGATTGCCTAACCAATTTTTAATGAGAAATGAAATCATACCATGGTTCTTGATTGTGGCATAAAGTCAAACCATAAAACCCATAATAATGAGTACAATCCATCTTCATAATTATCTAGATACATGATTTGGGAGATATACTTACTTGATGTTACACTTCTACTGTTTGTGTATTATAAAGGGAATGCTCTTACACTTCCATTTTCAATGAAGACAAGCTCTCTCTTTTCGGTAGATGCTTGGGCAACACCTGTCTCTAGTGATCTCAATAGACTTTCAAATTCATTGCTTTCAATGGATCCTTTCATGAATGATGTCCATGGCTTAGCATGTATCAATGATTTTTTGTTCTCACTTGAGTCATTTAAGTTAGATTCTCAATGCAAGAATTCTCAATCCGATCCATCTATTGAACCCGATCCACCTATTGATCTCTCTTCAGATTCAAGTGCATGTGAAGCAAAGAATGCCAACAAAGAGAGAGAGAGAGAGAGAGAGAGAGAGAGAGAGAGAGAAAGAGAGAGAGAGAGAGAGTATACAAAGGATGTGGAATTTTAAGCGAAGGCCTTGTGAAGTAAGTCAAAAAAGATCTCAATTCCTTACTTTAGATAGACAAATTGCATTGGACATTGTGAAGCATTCTTGTGGTTTGAAATGTTTGTATAAATTAGGAATGAAGAAACTAAAGAAGATAAGAGAGAAATTCTTCCATTTAGATAGTGAAAGGCAAGATTTATACCTTGTTTGTCACATGCAAATGATTGAGGATAACATGTTAGTAACACATGTTGCTTTTGAATATTACTTAAGTCTAGGGATCCGACGCTATAGGGCTGCATTTAAAATTATGATGGGCATGGAGAATTGCAAACTAGATCAAATTCAACAAGGGCTTAGATGTGGAGATCTCATTTTTGATACCTTTCATGGAGTTGGGACCAAAATTTCTATCGGTCATCATGCGATGAGTTGGATGCTGAACTATTTTAGTTTGCATTGTGAAGTTATGCCTACAAATGGAAGGTTACACTTGTCAGATAACTTTACTTGTCTAGAAGTATTTCAAGTCTATGAAGAAGAGATTGAAAGTAAAAAAGAGAATTATGTCCTATATTGACATTTTACTCGATTATGAAAAGAAGAGTTTAACAATGTGATTATTCCTTGTAAAGTTAGAATGGGTGAATGCTCAATTTGTGCCAAAGGGGGCCACAACACCACAAGAAAAGATAATTTTAAAAGTCTTCTAAAGAACCATCGTGAGAGTCAAGCTTTAGAAAGAAAGAAAGCAATTCATCATTGAAGTAAAGCACTCAGAAATCCAAAGCGTTACATGTGTTTTTTGATTGATGGTATGTATTATGTGCTAATCTTTTGCTCTACACCTCCTGCGGCTCCTCTCCCATGGTCGTGCACATAGAGACCTATTTTTGGTTTGCCGCCCAGCCATGCTCGAGCTTCTCTAACTATGAAGCAAGTGCACTACTAAAGTGTCGTGTGAAAACTCATCCAAAGGTGAGTTCATACCATGAATATAATGTGACAATTCCTTCCCCTCAAAAAAATTTTCATCCTCAAAAATGTAGATGAAATGTCCGTCTATCATGGTACAGAAAATGCTCGGACTCCCCTGAACCCCATGCACTCTATGTACATGGTCATCTCTCTGTGTTGTTTCCCCATATCCTTCCTCATCTCAAAGGTGGGAAACCGTCTGAGCGGTGCCTATTATCTCCCATGTACACTCAACTTCCTAGTTATCACTCCCATCACATATAACATCATCAAAATGACCTAAGTACATATGATGTATCCTCTATGGAGTAATAATATGTAAAGAAAGTGTAAAAGTGCCAAACTTATAAGCTTGATCGCCATAGTGTAGATAATAAACCATAGAATCCTCTGAAATATAGAACAACGTCCCATAACAAGTGACTCCAAACCCATCTAAAAGTAAATGATAGATTGCCATCATAATACTCCAAGTCTTCCTAAGCCTGAGTGTGCTCATAAGTTTACTCTAAACTACCTTCTGGCTATGCGATTCGATCGTCTAGCTCATATATAAGAATTTCTTGATAGTAAAATGCAATCTCTACATTTCACCAACCAAGAAATCTCTGGTTTGTCATCCGTTACCATTGGACTAAGTTCTATTGGAAGAGCATCTATTGGCACTAGTGCAAACTCAAAAATATTCTCTTCCCTTTAGTTTTCCATATGAATGCAAAAGCATTCCCTTTGAGATTTAGATAATCCCTAAGTACCCATTCTCCTAAATGATGCTCACACATCACGCTCATGATGTAACATCAACTAAGAGTTTGGTACCTCAATAGGTTAGATATCTCCCTATCTCCTAGAAACCCTAAAGAGAAGAGTCGCAACTCTACTCCAGTCTAACTAATGTCAACAACTAGATCATCTGATCTAGTCAGAGACCATCACTAGAATAACATAATTGATCCTCTCTAGAGTCTCCATGTGAGACTCAATCTAACCATCATGATTAACTGATTTCCCTATTGTTTTTGATAGAAGAGTGCCACTTCTATCTAGACAACCAAAATGAGAAAGTAAAACTCTCTCAATGTCTCTCTTTGTAATCTCCTCTAAGGAAAATCTCGTCGAGAAGGAATGGATGCATGCAATTCCAAAACCAAACTATTTAGGGATGTATGCTTAATGTTTCAGGCATTTTACTTTATGTTATGGCATGTTTTGTATGTACATGCATAGATTGGATTGCATACATCAAATGTTGATCATTGTTTAAATCCTAAAAGTATGGATCAATAGGCAATAAATACACTTTTTGATTGTTTGCAGGAAAGAGGATTGCAGAAACTTCATGGCTATGCAACATAGAGAATTGTTACTAGTTTTTGTTTTTATGTTTTTGCAAGTTATGGAGTCCATATATGAGTTTATGGCGTGCATACCATGGGCTTGTCAAGCCCTATGTTGTTGGGTGGCCTATGTGCCACTGATTTTATGGTTAAAATGTTTTGGGATTCCATTTCCTGAGGAAGCTTCTAAGCATGTATTCCATGGATTTAGTACCATCACAGTATCATAGATAAGGCAACTTCATTAGGAACAGGATCCCTACACATAATCCTTATGGATTTTAGACCATAGGATTGCTAAGGGGAAGGAGCTATACCTTCACCATTAGTAGTGTGCACAAGCAATCCTATAGGTTATAGGAAGTTGCATATAGGCACGAGAGATATATTTATGATAATCTCCAAAGTAGTGAAGATTTACTTATCTTCACAACAGTCTCACAATATGATTAGGAGACTACGGGGTATCATGATGAATACCCAAAGAGTGACTAGTTTCACTCATGCACATCACTTGAGCAAGTAGTGAAGCATTTCTGCTTCACTACAAAGGAAACCAATTAGATGGGATCACCGAGATGGGTTTCATGAAAGAGCATTGACAGGTGCTTATGTGATTCGAGCGATGGTTAGGAAGGCCAGAGGTATGGCACCAGCTCTATGACTCAGAGCATAGATCCCTTAGTTAGGAATAGTTGGGGTACCCAATACATACATATGTATATAGGGATCTACAGAAAGGTACCCAGACCTAGTCTTGGTACCTAGGAACAAGTTGGTTTGGAACAAAAAGGGATATCCATTATCACTTGTTGAATAGAACCAAACTAGCTAGTTCGAGGACATGGGACTCGTTTGAGTCCACCGATATGACTTTAGGATATGGGATTCATTAGAGTCCACCTACATATTTCATTACATGGAATATATATATGGTTTAGTGTAGTTATGACACCATGAATTGGAAGAAGGTTCCACTGGTATGGGATGGTGGAAATGACTTCCCTTTGAGCACTCTTCTTCTATGGCTAGGGAGAAAAGAACTCATCATTCATGGCATCATGTCTCACTAGATCAGAGGAGAGCTCTTAATAGACATCTCCTTAGGATTGACAGTTATCCTTCATAGTTTAGGGAAGATTTATTTTTCGAGCAGAGAATGTGATAGGTGATTTTATCACCATTGGTATCACATACTCATTTTGAGTTTCTCACAAAGGATAATTCAATCAGTTTGATTGGATCATATAGATCCATGCATAGAGGATGGTTGGTAGAGATAGCTCTTTAGTATGGATACACATGTGTTTATGGTATCACATCAAATCATTGCTGACCATTCTAGCAGAGGGATTTGACCCTTATTAGGAATTTATTTTCTCCACTCTTCACTACATACACCTTCATTAGTCAGGGGAGATTTATTCTCCATCTTCATAGGAATATATGTAATGAGGGATTCTGCATTAGTTATGGAAGAGAGAACTTTATAAATTCATGAGTTTCTCTTTTAAGGAAAGGATAAAGTGGGATTAGCACACAGATCCATGAGAGATCTTGATTTAGTTCAGTGGTCTGACTTTAGCTCCTACTCTTTGAGAGAGAAAGAACGAAAGAAAAACATGATTTCTTCATAGGAGAAGAATAGAGTATGTTTTCCTTCAGAAAGAAGAGGTGTTTAGGAAACATCTCTTAGTCTATATTAGAAGGAATTCATTTCCTCGACTTTTCAATGTAATTTTCCTTCACATGGGAGTATGATTCTCCACTATTTTGGGAGGAGAAGGTATGGAGAGCTTATATATGAGTTCTCGGTTATAGAGGAGTAGAGCAAATGGATTCAAAGGAGTCTCTTCCAAAGGGAAAGGGAAAGTGGAATAGATTCCACTACCATAACTCTTTTCCTTAGAGGAGATTACAGAGAGAGACATGGAGAGAGTTTTACTTTCTAACTATGAAGCAAGTGCACTACTAAAGTGCCATGTGAAAACTCATCCAAAGATGAACACTAAATAGAGTAAGAGGTGGAAGATTTGGTGGTAGGGTAGAACACAATTCAAGTGGGTGCTTTGTATGTGGTAAGCCATATTATTTTTCTGATGAATGCTATCATAGAGTCAAAGGCCTTGGAACTAAGGGTAGAAAAACAATTAAAGAGGTGAAGGTTACTATGAAACTAGCTCATCCAACCAAGGGAATGATTATCTACTCTACATGAGGTATAGTGAAGATACAAAAGTTAGAGAGGATAAATTTTATGTAGGAAATCCATGTGAAAATAACTAGAAAATTAAATCATACTAGTCAAAATTTGGGCTTACTAGTTTCAAGGCATGGAAAGGGAAACCTTTTGTTCGATATACAACATGTTCTTATTATCATGAGAAAATTGATATTATTAGGCCAAATGAGAGCTTTAAAGGATATCGAGATAGAGACAATGAAAGGGGTGTTTTGTTAAGGACCCAACCATAGGTTTCAAGCTCATACAAAAATGAATAAAGGAAGGGAGAATGTTCATGATGGACAAAAATCAACCACACCCGTGAATTTATGTCACATGTGGAGATATGAGACTAGTAGAGTTGGAACTATGGCATAAAAGACTAGGTCACATCAACCTAAAGAAGTTGAAGGAAGCACAAAAGAAGATCTTTCTAAGGGTCTTTACTATTTTTTAATCTAAAATGTTGCAAGAGGTTTTCATAGCTATTTCCTTCACAAAGAGTATACAAGTTAGTGAAAATGCTTTATAAATCATTTGTACAAATCTTTGGTGTCTAAGAATATAGACATGCTTTGCTAGAAAGAGATATTTTGCTAGAAAGAGATATTTTCATGAATTTTTAGGAAAGTTTTGGTTATATTGCATTAGGGAAAAATCAAATTTGATTCACCATTATAAACATATCTAGACATATGCGGAAAATAAATTCAATAAACTTATCAAAGTTTGAGATCTGATGGATAAAACATACTAATTCTTTGCATTTTTATAGCTAAATGGGTATATTGATTAACACTAGTGTTGTACTTGGACACTTTAGTGTCCTTGGACACTTTAGTGTCTTGAAAAAGAGGCAATGTTTGATGAATTTTTTAGATTTCTAGAAGGAACCATTTATAAATGTAACTATGCAACATGTTGGCATAGGGGTTGAATATTTTTAGAAAAATATAGTTTTTATTAAAAGGTATAAAAATTTATCTTGATGTGCTTTACCATCCTCGACAACACATATATAATTATCTCTATAGTATGTGTTAAACCGTGAACTTCACCTTGCACATCTTACTATGTCCCAACCTAATTTGATGTGCATGTAATAAAATGCCATGTAATTCATATTTCAAGAGGCAAAAAAGAAGTTTATATGATTATTTCCTGATGTGAAAAGAAGTTATCTCACCAAGATGCATCCTAATTACTTGTATATTTCTTGGCATGCACAATATGTTTATCTTCTCTATAAGTGCCTCCGTCCAAACATTTTGCCTGCATCTAAATATTTAGTTGTCAGGACGTGCTCTTGTTGAGTTCATCCTTGGTATCTTCATATGTTATCTACATCCATTCCAAGGTTCCCATGGATTAGATAATGAATATTGTTCTTCAAATAAAAGTCTTCATCATCAAATAAACATGATTTAAACTCAAGCTTATTGTCTTCATCGATCCCACTTGAGAAAATATATTTCAAAATGTAATTTTTCAAAAAGATATAGGACCTAAACTTCACAAATTAGAGATGACAATGATGAATATGTAAATGCATCATCAAGTGCAAGTTTCTTGGAGAAAAAACTAAACATCTAATCTATATGGTCATGAGTGTCACCAACCAATAGAAGAATAATATTAGTCTTCGTGAACATCCTTCTCTCAACAAGCTACATAGATAACCAAACATAGTTTGAATTCTTATTCTCTTTTGTTGTGTTATCAATTTGGAGTATAATTTACGTGTCCAATGGACCTCTCATGATTGAGAAACTAGATGGAGTACAATAAAAGTGACTTTTTGATAACTATGAATAGAAAGGTATGTGCGAAAACCTTTTAACTTAAGATGGTATAAGTTAGGATCTCATCCCCCACATCCTTTTGAAATTGAGAAAAAAATATGAAAATGGCTTGATCATGAAGAATTTATCTTCCTGATTACCATGGATTTAATGGAGATATGATTGCAACCATACATTTAGCTAGTATTGCAATGGTTTCATCAAATTGAAAAAACAATTAAGCTAGAAATATAGAGAATTTTATGGAAAAGCTTGTTCTTTAGGCTAATGGAGATCATAAGAAAAAGATTGGGAAAACTTACTATTATTGCAAATATGAAAGAGCTTGTAGTGCAAATTAAAAGTAACAACTATCATACTCTCACTCTATTGGCATGGATAGAACATGCTGCATGAGAATACAAGGAAAGTGGATGTTTAGGGTAGAGGGAGGTGGACCAAGAATTCTATTAATCTATTACACCATTGTGTGGAAGGACAACAGATATTGCATATGCATCAGAGACATTCTTCTTGTTTATGTGGCCTAAAACAAAAAAGAAAATGTCATTGATTTAGTGCTCTATGCTCTAAGAGAGAAGGGTGCAAATCAAGTAACATGTACAAAGTTTTGGTCAAGATGGATTTGGCATCAATCCTAAAACACAAGAAGCATGCACACATTTCATTGATGCAATTTTCTAGAGAGAGTTCAATTTAAGGGGCATGGATGTCATCTTCAACACATAGGCCAATATATTGCCAAAGATTTGCTAGTAAATGTTGAAGTATTTTGATGGTGATTTACCATAGTGCACTCTCCTTCTTGAGAGCTCCACGATGATATCCTTGGAGTAGGAAATGGAGCTCCAAGCATCGCACATGGTACTCTACACAGAGGTTATAGAATACACAAAAAAACATAGTACACAAGGAGCATGAACACAGACTTCTTAGGTGTTACAAATACAATCCGACTTCTAGTCTATGGCTGACTAGGCCATTGCATGTTTTATTAAAGAACATATGCAAAAGTGTCCGATGGCCATTTTCCCATTCACATGGAAATTAACAATAACAATCTCCCACTAAACGCCAATATGGACAAACAAATTATGGGAGATAAAATGAAGAATGATAAAGAATACTTGAGTGTAAGTGTACAAACTATACCTCCCATTTGATGGGCATGTTACACAATATACAAGGGATGGTGTAAGATCATGAACCAAGTAACCCCCATCAATTGACAACAGTGTCAAAAGATATCCTATGGTAGAGCTTTAGTCAAAGCATTTGCAACATTATCTGGAATATGAAACTTCTCAAGAGTAGTGCGCTTAGTGGCTAAGTAATCTCTAATGAAGTGATACCTCAGCTCAGTGTGCTTGGTCTTTGCATTATAGACCGGAGTCTTAGCCAAAGCAATGGCATTCTGACTATCATTGAGCAAATGAGGATGCTAAGGTCAATCAATATCATGAGCAAGATGAGAAAGCCACAATGCTTCCTTACATGCCTCACTTGCTACAACATACATTGCTTCTGTGGTGGAAGTAGTTTTACATTCTTGAAGACAAGATCTCCAAGAGATAGCACCTCTAGCAAAATGAAAAATGTACCCTGATGTAGACTTAGAGTGTGTACACAACCAACATAGTGAGAATTTGTGTAACCAATAATGGATGCTTTCCATCTACCTAAGCATAGACACTTTTCCTTAGTGCCACTCAGATATCTCAAAATCATCTTGACTACTTCCCAACGTTTCTTGCCAGGATTTGACATATATCTGCTCACAAATCCCATTGAAAATGCAATGTCTGGTCTCGTATCTACCATAGAATACATGAGACTAGCAACAATAGACTGATAAGGAATTTTGGTCATGAATTCCTTTTGCTCATCTAATTTGAGGCAATCATCCTTGATCAATTTCACATATGTGGGTAAAGGTGTACTCAATGCCTCTACACCTTGCATATTGAATGTGTGAAGTACTTTGGATATTTACTCACTTTGAGACAAGTATATGCATCTTTTACTCCTATGATAAGAAATGCAATGCCAAGAATAGGTTTGTCATCCCCCAAATCCTTCATATCAAATGTGCGACTCAACTTCTTCTTGAGAATTGACAAGTCATAAGAGGATTACAATCCACATCTCATCGACATAAAGTATCAAGCATATCAAACTGCCATTTGAGCATCTCTTTGTGTAGAGAGAATGATCTCATTGCTTCAAGAATATCCACGAGACTTCATAAAAGCATCAAACTTTTGGTTCCATTGTCTAGGGGATTGTTTAAGTCCATATAAGCTCTTCTTGAGCTTACAAACTAGACTTTCTTTGCAAGGAACTACATAACCCTTTGGTTGTTCCATATAGATCTCATCTGTAAGATCTCCATTCGGGAAAGAGATTTTCACATCCATTTGGACTAGCTCTAAGTCCTCTATTGCAACGAATCCAACCAACATGTGCAGGGTAGTCATCTTGACCACTAGAGAGAAGATATCCTCGAACTCAACACCACATTTTTGCTTAAAACCCTTTGCAAAAATTCATGCTTTATCCTTTGGTGAATCACTATCTGATGTGAATTTCAGCTTGTATACCCATTTACATGGTAAAGCTTTCCTGCCCTTTGGCAAATGTACTAAATTGCAAGTACAATTCTTGTGAATAGAATCCATCTCACTCTTCATGGCACTCTCCCACTTGACATGATCCATCATCTGCATAGCCTCTTTGTAGCAAGAAGTTTCACTAGCATCTGTTAGGATAAAAGAATCGAAACCTAGAACATCTCTATCAGGCGGATGTGAGACAGGTGTCGAGCATTGTCGTCGTAATTTGAAATTGAGGTTGATATATCAAATGATATTTAATTCAGGAAAAACGTTGACGACATGATCACAACTTGGTGATTTCTATCCTTGATTGTGACTTTCACTGCACTCCGATGCTTGAACATTTTGCATGCAAACATAGTCTAGGATGATCAAGCATACGCGTGTAAAAGACTATCCATAAGATCGTATGTTTGTGTGTGTTATACATATGCACATAAATAATGTGTAAGAGCATGAGGTATGTGAATGTGTGTATGAAGAAATACAAGTGTGTAATCCCACTCCGAATGAAATCGTCTATGTATTGCATAAAGTAAACACAATTATAAGGTATTTTATTAATAAGAGAAATGAAATATATGATTTTTCTTGGGTTTTTCATTCCCTCTTTAGCATGTTGTCAACGTAGAAAAGAGGAGCACGCCTACGAAGCGAAGAACGGAAAAGGGGAGTGTGATATTCACGTGGGGGGAGAGTGTGATCTTCGATGGGATGCTATCCAAAGGGAAAGGCAGAGGGAGGCAGATCTTGTGAAGGAAAGCAGGTAGAGCATTACCAGTTTAGGACATTACCAGATAGGACTTTTTTGGAATTACTGGGCAAGCTATCTTGAGGACACTTGGCAACATTCGAATGGAAACAAGGTGATCATTTTGATGGGGGAAAAATGGGATCTGGCTCATGACACCGGAGGCTCGGTGCTGAAGAAATCGATATTTCCTCTCAATGAAGGTGATGTGGAAATTAATGTAATATGTGCCTTAAAGTGGTAGGTTCTTAAAGTCATATGTGCCTTAAAGTGGTAGGAAATTAATGTAATATGTGCCTTAAAGTGGTAGGAAATTAATGTAATTTGTGCCTTAAAGTGCTTCAGAAAATCTTTGTTTCTACTAATGGATAGGCTGGACGGAACAAAACAGAGAACTGAGTATGAAAAGTTTGATTATGGATATGTCTGAAGGAAGATAGTTGCAGTCTTTGAATACAACAGTGCGTTTACTTTTAACAACTTTTTTTTTTGGGTAAGCTGATCATGCTTACTTAAATGTGCTTAGATAATAGTTGTCGTTATTGGTTTGGCTCACTGATATGACCTGTACTTCATATTGATAATTAACCATTCAATTGTTTGAAGAAGATGTACCTCACTGAAATATGGGTTTAATTTGTGAGGCATTTGGTAAATGTTGGGAATATCTATTGATTTGATGTTTCCCAGCCACTTAGAGAAGGCCTTCATTCGTATGGTTTCTTATTCATTTTAGCATGTTAGTTGATCAAAGATAAGGTTGGTTATGAGTGGAGGGGACATTGAGATCTGTACTCTATGTGATAGAACCAGAGTTTAAAATTCTCTATCACAAAAATGGAATCCACAATATCACTTGTCTCCCAGATTTACATCTGCATATCTAAATGAAATTTCTAGTTCAATATCAAGCTAAATACAATTGAATTGATGCTAAGGGACATGCTATCCGAACATAATTCTCACCACAAGATTTTAGAGAATACAGAATCATAAACTGCTCGGTGAGTTTCATGTTGTAGTACGTATCTTAAAATGGTTGCCGTGCCGTGAAGCTTTAGAATAGTCAAAACATGAACCCTATTTGGCAAGTTATCTCTATGGAACTTTAGAATAGTCAAAACATGAATCCTTCCATAGAGCGATCTTTGGCATTCCATTTAGCAAACAAGCTCGCGAATCCCACAATACGAAGCAGTCGGCTATTTACATTGTTCTGAGAGACCCTTTTTCGAGGATCCTTATATTCAAGAAGCATTCCGAGTAGATACTGAAGCTTTTAAAGAGCGAGATCCAGCTTGCATAGGCTATGTACATGACATGCTTAATTAGAAAGGATTTCTTGCATGCAACACTCATTGCATCTCGCATCGGCTTTTAGGTCAAGGCCGTTTCGCCTTAGCTATAGCTCTTCAAAATCAGATTTCTGAAGTATCTCATGTTGACATCCATCTAGGTGCTCATATTGGCAAGGGAGTGTTGTTTGATCATGCAATAGGTGTGATCACTGTTATCATTGGAGATCATGTGTTTATGATTACATCATGTAACTCTTGGGGGAACTAGAAACTTTAGTGAAGATCAGAACCCTTCACAGAAACCTGAAAGGAGGTTAATGAGAAAATGATTGTGTTGAACCGGTATGAGTAACTTAGCTTTGACACAGAAGCACCCATTCATACTAGCATAATCAAAGTCTTCTGCCTAGAGGGATCTTGATAGAAAAGGATCACTCTAGCATTGTATATTTCTTAAGCCTTTGTTAAAACCCTACCTTTATGATATCTGACATCATCCTCTTTTAGCAGAACTCATGAATTACCTAGTGAACCTGACATGAAAGGAGGTAAGAAGTAGGACTCTTGAGATTGCATATCGACAAGAAACATGAAATTAGTAAGAAGCTTAACTTCATGGACTTTCCCATCCGACAGGTTATGGGAGATGCCCCGATTACTCAAACGGATGTGATAACTCAGTTTTTATGTTTCCAGCAAGATGAGAAGAGGTGAGGTGCCATTCAAAAATTTCATGAGCATCTTATTAAGTGCAATGGTTATTTTAATGGTAAAAAAATCATGCAATTTTGCAAGGAGTATGAGCTATTATCCCATCCCCTAAACTGTGCAGCTCTTCCACAAGTGGTGCAAGGTATACATCCATGTTTTTTACCTTATACTTACGTGGAACAATAAGAGCTAATAATAAATTGATCTTTTTTGTGGCCAACCATGGTGGGATGTTATAATTGAGAAAACATACAAGCCATGTGCTCCATGAAGAGCTGCATAAACGAAATGGATTTATTCCATCCATAGCTAGGCTTAGATGTATGTTTCAAGGCTCAATAGAAAACTCTGGCCACTTGCTATCTATGTGTTTCCAAGCTTCAAAGTCAGTAGGCACTCACATTACACTATCTGTAGACATGCACTTTATGTGCCATGACATTAACTCAGCTATGGATTTGCATCTGGACATGCTCTTAATTCTTGGAATGATAGGAAAGTGGCGAAGAACCTTTGGGGGGATTGCTTCACCCACAAGGCCTTCTCTAAACCTATTTGCTCCACACTTTGGACATATATGGAGATGCCCATACTCGTTCTGAAAGAGAATGCAATCATTCGGACAAGCATGAATCTTCAAGTAGTCCATTCCAATGGACTGTAAAAGTCTTTTTGCATCTCCACGTGTTGGAGGCATGTCATTGCCATCTAACAAAAACTGATCTTTAAGAAGCCTACAAGCAAGAATCAATTACAATGCTATTCGTAAATGAAAACTTATTGATACAACAATGAATGTTTATTTCAAATCAACATACCTGAATAACTCTGAGACACTACTATCTGACCATCCATAAATGGCTTAAAGATTCAACATCACGAGAGATGCACATAGCACAAATATCTTTGCCCCATTGTATAGTGGTAAATGGGCTAGTCTTCGCATGCTATTGTACTCTTCATCAACTTCTCAACATGGAAATTTTGGCTTGTCCATGGAATCGTCCACAACATCTTCTCCACCATCTTGATCTTCATCCGTCTCATAAAATTCCTCAAGCATTTCTTCCATATGTTCATTCTGTGTTATGCTAGCAGTACCTTGTATATCGACCTCGCTCCTCATCCTCTTTTTTCCCACAAAAGATAGATGGAGCAATGTCGTTTGGATCGACCTGCTCACCCGGGGAACCATGCGAATGGTAGCATAGGTTATTTATTCGCTAACATGTGCAATAGTTATCCGTCCTTTTCGAAAGATTGATACTTGCACTGAAAGCAAGGACATGCTATTCTCTCCTCTGGATCACACAAGGCCTTCACGATGTTTAGAGATCCCTTTGGGGGGATTGCTTCACCCACAAGGCCTTCTCTAAACCTATTTGCATGTCCTTATTGTATTTCCTTCTCTAAACCCACAAGGCCTTCGTGATGTTTGTATGTAAAACCTTATTTTTTATATATTTAATTTTAGATATATAAAAACCCTAAAAATCCTAAAGGCCTAATTATATTTCATTTAATTTTATATTTAGGTATATATTTAATCATATTAATTTAATTTAATTCAAAAATCCTAATTTTTTATATATTTGTATATATATGTTTGTATATGTATATGTTTGTATGTAAAAACGTTATTTTTTATATATTTTAATTTTGGGTATATAAAAACCCTAAAAAATCCTAAAGACCTAATTATATTAATTTAATTCTATATTTAATCATATTAATTAAATATAGGTAAAAGATCCTAATTATATATATATATATATATATATATATATATATATATATATATATATATATATATATATATATATATATATATATATATATATATATATATATATATATATATATATATATATATATATATATATATGTGTGTGTGTGTGTATATTTAGATGTTTGTATGTAAAAACCTTATTTATTATATATTTGATTTTCAATATTTAAATACCCTGAAAATCCTAAAGAACTTATTATATTTAATTTAATTAAATAGTTATATATTTAATTATATTAATCTAATATAATTAAAAAATCCTAATTTTTTATATATTTGTATATGTATGTCTATATATGTGTATATTTGTATATAAAAACCCTAAAATCTTATTTTTTATATATTTAATAACCATAAAAATCCGAAAGAACTAAGTATATTTAATTTCATTATATATTTAATTATATATTTAATCATATTAATTTAATGTATATCAAAAACCCTAATTTTCTATATATTTTGTTATATATGTCTGTATATGTATATATTTGTATGTAGAAACCTTATTTTTTATATATTTAATTTTACATATGATAAAACCCTAAAAATCCTAAAGACCTAATTATATTTAATTTAATTATATATTTAATCATATTAATTTATTGTAATTCAAAAACCCTAATTTTTTATATATTTATATATACATTTCTATAATGTTTATGTTTGTATGTGAAAACCCTAATTATATTTAATTTAGCTATATATTTGATTATATATTTAATCATATTAATTTAATTTAACTCAAAAACCCTAATCTTATATATATATATATATATATATATATATATATATATATATATATATATATATATATATATATATATATATATATATATATATATATATATATATATATATATATATATATATATATTGTAAATGTATATATTTGTATGCAAAAAGCTTCGTTTCTATATATTTAATTTTTAAGATTTATAAAAACCCTAAAACTCCTAAAACCCTATTTATATTTAATTTAATTATGTAGTTAATTATATATTTAATTTAAAATCCTAAAGACCTAATTAATTTAATTTAATTAATTTTTTAATATTCAATTATAAAACCCTAAAACCCTAATCCTAAAGACCTAAACCTAAAACATATATGTTTGTATATGTCTGTATATGTATATGTGTGTATATGCAAATGTAAAAACCCTAAAACCCTAATCCTAAAGACCTAAACCTAAAACATGTATATGTGTGTATGCATGTGTATGTGTATATGTGTGTATATGTATATATGTGTATATTAAATATCTATGTCTATGTATATGTGTATGAATGTGTGTACATATGTGTGTGAATGTGTGTGTATATATATATATATATATATATATATATATATATATATATATATATATATATATATATATATATATATATATATATATATATATATATATATATATATATATGAGTGTGTATGTATGTATATGTGTGTATGCATATGTATGTGTATTTATGTATGCATATGCATGTGTGTGTGTTTGTATATGCATGTGTGTATGTAATATGTATGTGAGTATGCATGTATATATGTGAGTGTTTGTGTGTATATATATGTGAGTGTGTATGTATATGTATATATATATGTATGTATGTATATGTGTGTATATGTGTGTGTACGTATGAATGTATATGCATGTGTGTATATGTGTGTATGTATGTAGACATGCATATACATGAGTATGAGTGCATGTGTGTGTGTATCTCTCTTTCTGTCTCTTTATCTCTCTCTCTCCTTCCTCTCTCTTTCTCTCTTTTATTTCTGTCTCTCTCTAATTAAAAAAAACATCATTTACATATATATCTCTCTCCCTCTCTCTCTCTCTCTTTCTCTCTCTCTACTCCTCTCTCTCTAATCTCTCTCTCTCTCACTCTCTCTCTCTTTGTCTGCCCCCTCCCCCCCTCTCTCTCTCTCTTTCATCTCTCTCTCTCTCTCATACACACACAATACAAAACAAAAAAATCACTTAGATCGATAAAATTCTTTAGATTGCTATCATCAAAGCCCACTTAGCATTGTCCCTCCTCAAATTCCAAAGACCGGACACCAAAAGATCCTGCAAAGCTAAGGAGGAGAAATTAGACAAGAGAAAACACAGAGCAAGAGAAAGGGTACAAGACTATACACAATGCTTACCAATATTCAAGATCTAGAAAGAGAGAGAGATGTCTCTAGAGAGAGAGAGAGAGAGTAAGAGCTATGTGTGTGTACACATGATGATCACACTTCAGATCGCATGCACACTCGACAATAGAAAATTGCAAGAAACTAACAATTACGACCACCATGTGTTAGAGAGATGACTCTCCTCCCAACCAAATGCCTCTATATATAGCTCTCTCCAAGGGACTCCTTTCTTGGGCAGGTGGATTCTAATCATCCAAGTGTCATCCATGTAACTACATGTGTGCAAAGTGTTTAAGTTAACTAGAATTAACTCATGTAAATGCTTCTAGAAGGTTCTATAGCTCTTTGGGCAAAACACTCTCCCCATGTATCCTATGGGGATTGAACCCAAGAACTCCTCCTTTAAATCCTTGAATCTTAACCACTAGGCAAAACGGATCACTTGGTTACAAGAATAAATGACCTTCTAGTCAGTCTAGAATCAAGATCTTTGGTCATACATATGAGAAACCAAACGGTGTCCAATTTTCGATCCATCTAAACCGGTCAGACCCTTAGATCATAAACTTTCTTTATTACATTCTTCCCCCCTTGGAAAACATTTTCATCCTCAAAAATAGAGCTATATACATACTATAGACAATCCTCGAGCCTCACGTTCTTAAACTGGAAGAACATGGTCATGTTCTAAATACTAGAAGAACATGTCTCATCTTTGTGGTGGGATCGTTGCCCAAATGATTCAAAACATTATCTAGCTTTGCACTTTGATAAATTGGTCAACGTACAATCTAGTGAATGAATTATACGGGTGGATCTAAAAGTATCCTCAGCCACTTCATTGTTTCTCGATGTGCGAAGTAAGCAAAAACATATAAAATGGATGGATTCCAATTAGTAGTCCATTTCTAGGCATAACTGGTGCATGGACTTAGTAACTAAGGTGAGATTTTTATTCCAATCAAGACTTTGAGAACTCTTGATTCATTTGAATTTGATTTGATTGATCCAAATATCTAACTTGGATGTTTGTATAATGGTTTACTCCCATCCAACAGTTACTTGATTTTTTCACCCGACTAGAGGACTACAAGGTCCTAACAGGCTCGAAAATCTTGTGTAATATAGGAGAAAGTTTTCCATTTAGTTTGGATCACCCATACTATATCTTGACCATGTCAAGCTCAAAATGAAAATCTTGTTGGAGATAGATGTCTAAGGAAGCACGCAAACAACACAAGGAAGAAGAACAAGCTTGGAGCACAAACACACAATAGTGAATGTATTACTAGAGAATGTACAAAGATAAGTAGCCCATTAGGGCAATAGGCGTATATACAAGCCGGGGGGAAAAAACCTCCTAAAGAGGGAAAAAAGTGCCTCGGCGGTCCTAGTGTGTTCACACACATCACTACCTAAATATATCAACAAATCCCCTTGGGAGTGATGCGGTGAACAAGGAGCTGGCACTCATGTATAAGGAAGTGCCAAGCTATGTGGAAATCACTCCACAAAAGGAAGTAAGCCCAAAGCTTTGCGGAAAGCTTCAAACTTCTCCCTAGGTAGAGCCTTCGTGAAAAGGTCTACAATGTTCTCCTGCGTGGGCACATATGCCAAGTTGATCTCCCCAGCAGAGAACCTCTCCCTGAGATAGTGATAATGCACCTCAATGTGCTTAGTGCGAGCAATTGGTGGCCTAGGATGTATGTAGACGATCAAAATTATGTGGCCACATGTAAGATTTTCTAGGTTTTCTCAAATGTAAAGCATATAGATAAATTGCATCCAACATATCCTTTAAACATCCATTATAAATGGTTGTTGATTTGATCACAATGTGTTTAGGGATACATCAGATGCAATATATTGTTCTCGTGATAGAATATTTGACAAATCATGTTGAAGGGAGAGCTCTGAAAACAAAAACTACAAGTAATGTATGTAAGTTTCTACTAGAAGATGTATTTACCAGATTTGGCTATGTCAAAAATGTGGTTGCTGACAAAGGTGATCTTGACACTTAGGAAGCAAAGGATTTCTTTGAAAAATATGGCATTTGGCTATCACTCACCACAGCATACAATCTTGAAGCCAATCGGAAAATTGAACATTGACATTCTCCAATCATTAAAGCCATGGAGAAAGCCTATGAAGGAAAAATCATGAATTAGCCAAAATATCTTCCCTTTGCCCTATGGGAAGATAGGATGATGTGCACAAGGAGTATTGGATACATGCCAATAGAACTAATGTACTATGAGAAACCTATATTGCAAATAGAGTTGCATGCTCTAGCATGGAGCTCATTACCCTAGGAAGATGAGATCTCAAGAGAGGATCTTCTAGAAATAAAAATCCTTCAATTTGAGAAAGGAAGAAACCTAATAGAAGAATCTATAACCAAGCTCACAGCATTAAGAAAAAGGAGTAAGATAGCATTTGACAAGTCGCATAGATTGAGGCTGGAGAAGATGAACGAAGGTGATTGGATGCTTATCCATGATAGTTGTTGGTGCAAGTCAATCACCAATTGATGTTTTGGATAAAGAGTTGAAGCCAAAGAATGAAGAAAAGATCAACAATTAAAGATTGAAGATAAAGCATGTTCAAGAAATGAAGACTTGTATGCATATGTACATTAATTTATAGTTAGCTCACTTATACCTTTTGTATGGTCATGAGCTTGTACATATATGCCTATATATACAAGTAAAAAGTTAGGGCAAGTATGAGAGAGCATGTGAAGAGAAGAATTAGAAGCTAGAATAGTCAAAGACACTTTTAGAAGTGAAGAGATCTCTCTCATCATTTAGTTGTAAAAATTTTCAAAGATGAAGAAATATTGCACCGGATCTTTTGCTGAGTACTCCTTCTGTGTTTAATCTTTGGTGAAATGCTTTTGTACAAGTCTAACTCTATAGTTGATTGACCTATATACAAGTTTTCAGATCCTAATTGTCATCAGGCTGAGAGAATTGAGAGTAGGAACATTTACATGTGTAAATGTGAAGAACTGAATTTGCAAGAGGTGCGAAATTCGATGCTAATGTTTTGGTTAGTTCTCCTTCTGCAATTAAAAGTTTTGAGCAAGCAAGCACTCATTCTTTATTATCGAAGATAAGCTACCTATGGCAAAAAGCATTTGAATAAGTGGGTTGTAGTTAGAGACAAACATGCTTTAGAAGTTATAGGTGTCAAAGTCGATTATAGAAAAGTACAATTTTAGACATAGGTGAATTATGAGGATCATTTCTCAAGATCTTCTAAAGTTTTTGAGATTATTTAAATTGGACAAGGTGCATAATCTATAGCTGACACTTCATGCAAAGTTTTTTTAAAAAACTTTACACATTTGATCAGTCAATGAGTGAATTATGTGCAGCAGACTTTCTGAGTATTAACTCTCTTCACAGTTTGTTCAAGATTTTGATAATTGAGTATTGATAATCCAGATTGATAAAGGTTTTGAGCTATTCTTGATATAGAGGTGGTCTAACATCAAGTATAGCTTGTTCTTTTGGAGATGAACACTCTCCATCAATGATATTAGAGCCTGAATCATCAAAATAGAAGAAGGGAGGACCCCGAGTGCTGCAGTCATATAAAAACCAACACTTGAAGGTTCAAAAGGTGAAAGTTTGAAGTGAAAGCTTGAGAAGGAGGCATGAATCTCTCAAGAAGATTAGAAGGAACTTCATTCAAAGTAAAGTTACATTTATTCCTCATAAAGGTTGAAGAACTTAATACACAGGTGAAGAAAGGATGGGAGATTCTCTTCAGATTGAGAAATTGGATAGAGAAAACTATCCAACATGGTCAATGAGGATGGAAGCTCATCTCATGAGCAAAGACTTGATAGGTTACATTACACGTGAAGAAGAAAAACCACAATTCAGAGATCCTAGTGTTCCAACTATGGATGAACTCTTAGATTTGAAGAATTGGATGAAGAAGGATGCTCAAGCAAGGAGCATTATCTACATGGGAGTCAATGACTACTTGCTACCTCATATTAGAGGTCTTGAAAGTGCAAGTGATATATGGAATGCTTTGGAGAAGCATTTCCAAAACACTACAAAGTCAAGGAAGGCATCTTTGTGGGCAGAGTTTACCACATTCAAGAAAAAGGCTTCTCAATCCATTTCTAATTATGTAACAAGGATGAAGGACATTGCAGATGCATTAGGAGCAGCTGATGAAGATATTGAGGAGGATAAGTTGGCAAGGCAAATCCTCATAGGTTTGAGACGAGATGAGAAATGGAAGCCATTCATTTTGTCTACTGAATTGTCACTAGATCATTTCACTCTTGATTTAAATTTGTTGCTAGGACACATGCTAACTTTTGAGCAAGATGTCAAAGGTGATGGTGATAAGAGTGCAAGTCAAGCAATGTATTCAAAGGATAAGAAGAAGAATAGCAAAGGTAAACAACAATCAAATGAAGAAGAAGGTACAACTAGCCAAGCCAACTTCCTTAGAGGAAGAGGAGGTGGCAAATGTAGAGGAAGAGGCAGAAGCAGTAAAGATGGAGCCAAAGCTTGCTCGATTTGTGGTCAGACAAATCATTTAGCTCATGATTGTTGGCACAATACTCAGAATAATGGAGGATATAATCAGAACTTTAATTCAAGAGGAAGAGGTGGCAGAAATCAAAGAGGTAATTTCAGAGGTAGAGGTAGTAGAGGTTACTTTGGAAGAAATGCAGGTAGAAGTTTCTAAAGCCAGTCCTACAGCAATACCTACTACAATTATGCTTCAGATCAGAAGGAGGATTTAATCTTGATTATGAATGCAACTTATGAAAGTCAAAGTGAAGACCAAAGAGTCTTCTACATTGACTTAGGGTGTAGCAATCACCTGAGCGGTAACATACCCTTGATGACTGATTTGGAGAATAAGGTAACTAATCATATAGTTCAAACAGGTGACAATACAAAGCACAATGTGAAGTCAATTGGATCAGTGAAGGCCAAGGATGGAAGTATTCTTCTGAGTAAGGTCTTGTCTGTTCCTACAATCCCAAAGAATCTGATAAGTGTAGGGCAAATTGTTGAAAAAGGTTATGAAGTAAGGTTCACTAATGATGGAGTTTTTGTGGAAAACCCTAGCAATGGGCATAAACAAATTGTTTTAGGGAAGAAAGAAGGAAGAATCTTCACACTGAAGATTCAAGGTATTTGGTCATGCCTTGTTCACTTATGGAGGTCATAAGATATGTGACTTAGATCTTTGGCACAAAAGGCTTGGACATTTCAATGAAAGAGGTATTAAGGATATGGCTAACAATGGTTCAGTGCTTGGATTGCCTAATGTTGTAGGTCAACATATGACATACAAATATGAGGCATGTCAATTAGTTAAGGCTCATAAGCAATCTTATTCTAAGCATGGTTTCATGTATTCAGAGAAGCTTGAATTGGTACACACAAATGTGTGGGTACCATCAAAGGATTTCAGTATAAATGGTTCAAGCTATTATGTGATTTACGTTGATGATGCTACCAGGTAGATCACTATCTATGTGATCAAAGATAAATCAAAGGTATTTAATACATTCAAACATTATCATGTGTATGCAGAAAGAATCACATGTCAAAAGTTGAAGAGACTAAGGTGAGATGGAGGGGGAGAGTATTTTTCTAATGAGTTCAGTGATTACTTATGGAATGCAGGTATAAAAATGGAAGTTACTTGCAGGTACTCTCCTCAACAAAATGGTGTAGCATAAAGGAGAAATAGAACTCTTGTTGAGTTTGCAAGATCAATGATGAAGGAGAAAAATTGTCCAAATTATTTGTGGGTTGAGATTGTAAATACAGCTACATATTTGGTCAATAGGTTACCATGTAAAGCTTTGCAGGGTATGACACCATATGAAGCATGGTGGGGTAAGAGACCTACCTTAGATCATTGCAAAGTGTTTGGATGTTTGGCCTATGCATATGTGACATCTCTGTTGAGGCATAAATTGAAACCTAAAGCTGAAAAGTATGTGTTCATTGGATATGATGACAAGCAGATTGGTTATAGGTTGTGGAGTCCATCCACAAAGCAATTTCTTGTATCAAAGGATGTTACATTTGATGAGCAAGGTACTTGGTATGTAGGTGCAATCAATAGTCATGCAGGTGACGAAGAAATCGTGCATCAAAAGAAAGGTAAATCAAAGGTTCAGATATTTGATGAAGAAGAGAACAATGAAGTACAAGTTGAAGTTGAAGAAGTGCCAAGAGGTGATCCAGAATGTGATGAAACAAAAACTTCAAGAAGTGGAGAACTCAGAAGGTCATCAAGACACAAATGGCAACCTACAAGGTATAACTATGACACTTCTTTTTTGACTACTAAAGACTATGCTTACATGGTGAAAGAAGATGAAGACCCTTCTACACATGAAGAGGCAAAAGGTAAGGAAAATTGGGAGAAAGCTATGCAAGAAGAGTATGATGCATTGATGGATAATGAGACTTGGGATTATGTTCCTAAACCAAATATTCGGAAGATCATTGGATGCAAATGAGTCTACAAGACAAAGAAATATGCAGATCGAAGTGTGTCTAGGTATAAAGCTAGACTTGTTGTGAAAGGGTATGTTCAGAAATATGGAATAGATTATGATGCGACCTATAGTCCTATGGCAAAGATGACAACCATCATGACCCTCATAGCCACTGTTGCATGTAAAGGTTGGAGACTATGTCAATTAGATGTGAAGAATGCTTTTCTAAACGATTATATTTCAGATGATGTTTTCATGGAGCAACCAGAAGGATTCAGAGATACAAGGTATTTAGAATATGTATGTAAGCTCAAGAGAGCTTTTTATGGTTTGAAGCTGGCCCCAAGGGCATGGAATTATAGACTTGTGAAGTTCTTGAAGGAACTTGGTTTTCAAGTATCTAAAGCAGATAGTAGCTTGCTTGTCAAAGCAAGTGATGATGGGTTCATTTACATGTGCGTATATGTTGATGACATAATTCTTACAGGTACATATGAGAAGGGCATACAAAGCCTCAAGAAGCAAATGGAGAAAGAGTTCAAGATTAGTGACTTGGGAAACTTGTCATATTTCTTGGGCATGGAGATATTACATACTCAACATGGAGTGTATGTTACTCAAGAAAGGTATTTGAAGAACTTGTTGATCAAGTTGAAAATGGATGATTGGAGGGTGGCAGCTACTCCAATGGAAGTGAGTCGCAAATTGAGTAGATATGGAGGAGAAGAATTCAAGGATATGAAGCTGTACCAAAATATGGTTGGTAGTCTTATCTATGCTACATTAACTAGGCCTGATTTGTCATATGCACTTGGAGTGTTGTCTTAATTCATGCATTGTCCTAGGAAAGAACATTGCATTGCAGGACAAAGGGTGTTGAGATATATTAAGGGTACACTCAAGGAAGGTTTTTATTATGGGTTCACGTCAGATACAAACATCAAGATATATAGTGATACAAATTGGGCAGGTAATCCTGATGATATGAGATCAACATATGGATACTTGTGTTATGTGGGAGATAAGTTAATCATTTGGTGTTCTAAGAAGCAACACACAGTT
The DNA here is from genome assembly GCA_020310875.1 of Ceratopteris richardii. Taxonomy (NCBI): domain Eukaryota; kingdom Viridiplantae; phylum Streptophyta; class Polypodiopsida; order Polypodiales; family Pteridaceae; genus Ceratopteris; species Ceratopteris richardii. Next base: position 161,414,551 of record CM035419.1, on the reverse strand, counting down.
GCTTTATCATCTACAGAAGCAGAGTATAAAGGTATGGTTGAAGCTCCAAAGAAAGTCATATGGCTAAAGACTCTTATGAAGAGTTTTGGCATCATTCAGAGTACACCCACTATTCATGGAGATAATATGAGTTCATTGTATCTAGCTGCTAACCCTGTTTTTCATTCCATGACTAAACACATTGAGATACAGTATCATTTTCTAAGAGAAAACATGATTGATAAGAATATTGAAGTCATACATACTTCAACAAAAGATCAGATTGCAGATACGCTAACCAAAAGCTTGGATGGACCAAAGCTACAAAGATTTAAAGACATGGTAGGTATAAAGAAGATAGAGAAAACCTCAATTGATGATTGAGGGGGGATGTTGGTGCAAGTCAATAAATGTTTTGGATAAAGACCTGAAGCCAAAGAATGAAGAAAAGATCAACAATTGAAGGTTGAAGATAAAGCATGTTCAGGAAATGAAGACTTGTATGCATATGTACATTAATTTATAGTTAGGTCACTTATATGTTTTGTATGGTCATGAGCTTGTACATATATGCCTATATATACAAGTAAAAAGTCAAAGCAAGTATGAGAGAGCATGTGAAGAGAAGAATTAGAAGTTAGAATAGTCATTAGACACTTTTAGAAGTGAAGAGATCTCTCTCATCATTCAGTTCTAAAAATTTCCAGAGGTGAATAAATATTGCACCTAATCTTTTGTTGAGTACTCCTTCTGTGTTTATTATTTTGTGAAATGCTTTTGTACAAGTCTAAGTCTATCATTGATTGATGATTGACCTCTGTACAAGTTTTCAGATCCTAATTGTGATCAGGCTGAGAGGATTGAGAGTAGGAACATTTACATATGTAAATGTGAAGAAGTGAAGTTGCAACAGGTGCAAAATTTGATGCTAATGTTTTGGTCAATTCTCCTTCCACAGTGTAAAGTTTTGAGCAAGCAAGCAATCATTCTTTAAGTTGGAAGGTAAGATACCTATGGCTAAAAGCATTTGAATAAACGGTTTTACTTTCAGAGAACCATGCTTTTAAAGTGATAGGTGTCAAAGTCGACTGTAGAAAAGTATAGCTTTAGGCATAGGTGAATTTTGAGGATCATTTCTCAAGATCTACTGAATCTTTTGAGATGATTTAAATTGGAGAAGGTGTGCAATCTATCGGTGACACTTCATGCAAAGTTTTATAAAAAACTTTACACATTTTATCACTCAATGAGTGAATTATGTGTAGCAAACATTCTGAGTATTAACTCTCTTCACAATTTGTTCACGATTTTGATAATTGAGTATTGCTCATCCAAATTGATAAAGGTTTTGAGTTGTTCTTGATATAGAGCTGCTCTAACATCAAGGATAGCTTAATCTTTTGGAGATTAAAACTCTCCATCAATAGTTTGCTAGAAACACAATATGAAGCTCGACATAAATTAGTAAAGATATGGTTCAGATCTTATGTGATAGCTAAGGTGTTTGATAATGGCACATATTCACTTAAAGAGTTACATGGAATGAAGCTAAAAGACTTGATCGCTGGAAAAAAGATCAAGATTTTTAAAAGAATAGAAAATGAAAATGATGAAACATTAATAGACAAAGAAAAAGGAGAAGATGAAGAAGTTGAGGACATTATTGAGAATCAAGATGGAGAAGAATAATAAATGGAAGTTGACGTCAAACGATTTCTACATGTATGCATGTCAATATTGATAAATGTATATAAAACATGATGACGATTCCAATAAGAGGAGTTGTGGTGTGTAAAAAGAGTAATCAAACATCAATTTTTGTGCATGTGCAAAAGTAAGAATACTCATTGAATAATACAAGTATGTGTGCATGAATGCATGTTATTGTATATAAATAAGAATTGTATGTGTGTTTTGTTGTTGCATTATCATCCAAGCCTAGTGCTTGCTTACTCATTATTGTAAAAGTATTGTTTGTACTCTCAATGAGAGAAGCCATAAATACAACCTCTTGTAATTGTTGAAATGTAAGTACATCAAAAGTAAATGTAAAAGGAGAAGCCCGTGGCCTTTTTAGGTACAAATCACGAAGCTAAGTTAGGAGATATTGATAAGATCAGATTTCCCTAACTTGAGGGAACTTTTAGGTGGCATGACTTCAAGTTTTGAATTCAAATACTTCTATATATATATACTAAAAAAAAAAGTCGCAGAATAGAGCAGACATTAGAGCTACATTTAGAGGAGGTTTTATCCAAGTATTATGCTATTTCTAAAGCACACATTGTGCCTATCCTCTCAAAGCTTCATCCCCAATCAAGTCATGTACCATATGTGCAATACAGATTGATCTTCAAGCTACTTCATGAAGTTATACTCATCTGCTATCTCATGTTTACATTCATGCTTTCAATCAACTTCATTCTTTGATTTCTCTGTATATACTTACTCTTTTGTTGTGATTTAAATTGGTGTTCACTTTTTGATAAGCCTATTTTCTTCATACCATTTTTCATCATCATTGGCTCAACATTCTATGATCTAGATTCTAATGAAGTCATGTAGGTAATCTCGCATGGAGTTCCTAAAAAGTTGGGATGACACCCCTATCTTGCTAAAATCATTTCTCTCAGTATGTTTCATCATCATTCATCAACTTTATTGCTTTATATTCATTATATTTATAATTAGAGATAGGCAAAATATCTTTGTTTCATTCCCAGGAGGCTTTGAGCTGTGAGTGAAATTCCAGAGTACATCTCATCCGAAAATAGCAAGTTTTGAGTCATTTGTTTTGTATCAAGTTATCTATTTTAATGAATCACCTTGAGATTGATGCTCCAAAGCACTAAGGTGCTTTATATGGATCCTTATCAAGCTCAAGTTGTCTACTTATCATCCCTGAAGCTATATTGGCAGGTGTAGAGTAGGTCTTTGCAACACGAGGCACATCTTTGGAGTGTATCTACCATTTCTTCTCACAATGGTATTAGAGCAAGAATAAATCAACATGGGAGATGGCTTTACTTCTACAATAGACAAATTGGAGAAACAACTACTCAGCTTGGTCTTTGAGGATGGAGGCTTATCTTCAAGGTAGAAATCTGTTTGGATACATATCTAAGGATGAAGTCATGTCAACAATCAAAAGCAAAGGAAAACCTTCACATGAAGAGAAAGAAAGGCTTACAAATTGGTGTTCAAAGGATGCACTAGCCAGGTCGTACATCTTAAACTCAATCTGTGATTTTCTTTTACCTCATGTGAAAGGATACAAGACCTCAAGAGAGACCTAGAATGCACTTGTTGCCTTCTTCTCTTCAAACACTAAAGCAAGGAAGAATAAACTTTGGATGGAGTTCACTACCTTGAAGAAAAGTCCCAATCAAAAAGTGACTCATTATGCCATCAAAATGAAGGAGATTTCTGATCAGTTGGGAAGCATTGGAGAAGTGACTGAAGAAGAAAAAATCATAGGGAAAATCATCAATGGCATCAAAGCTGATGATAAGTGGGAATCATTCACAACTACCATGGATCTATACATGGACATACAAGTGACTGACCTCAACACTCTCATGGGCCAACTCTTCACACATGAAGCAAAGATAAAAAGGAATGGTGAGTCTTGAAGAGGTAATCAATCTTTTGCCTTATACTCTGATAAAGCTAAAGCTAAGGATAAGTCAAAGTCTAAGAAGAATGAAGCTGAAGGTAGCTCTTTCCAAGCTAACTTCACAAGTAGATGAAGAACTAGAGGAAGAGGCAAAGGAGGAAATCAAGGCATCGGGAGACCCCAAGCATCTCAACCTTGCAATATATGTGGTTATTCTAATCACACTATTGAAGAATGTTACAGGAATCCAAGGAATTCTAGAGGAAGAGGATTCAATAGAGGTGGGTATGGATTAGATAGAGGCAGATACAATGGAGGATACAACAACTTCAACAACAACAATAACAACCATCAAAATGGACACAGAGCAAGGAAGGATTATAAACATTATATTGAAGACCAAACTCAAGAGGAATCACCACTCCTCATGAACTTGTCATTGAAGCAAGATAAGGATGACGACCATGTTTTCTATATATGATTCAAGCTGCTCAAATCATGTAGTAGGAAATGTAGCATTGGTGTCTGATTTAGAAGAACCTAAGGACAAACATGAAGCACAAATAGGTGATGATACATGACACTCAATGGAGAAAGTAGGTAATGTGAAAACATCAGATGACAATATGAAACTTCTAAGAAAAGTGTTGTATGTACCTACAATAACCAAAAATTTGATAAGTGTTGGAGAAATTGTGGAGAAAGGATTGGAGGTTAGGTTTAAAAGACATGGAGCATATGTCGAAGACCCCAAGCAAGGTTTTAGAAAGATTACCAAAGGAGATAAGATAGGAAGACTCTTCACCTTTGAAGTGGAAGACACCAAGAACATACCATTGTTTAACTATGGATCTCAAACATTCTCTAAATTGGAGGTATGATATAAAAGGCTTGCACATATTTGTGAGAGAACCTTGAAACAAATTTGTGGGGATCAAAGTGTACATGGGTTGCACAACATCACAAAACAACATATGATAGATTGTCAATTTGGCAAAGCTTGTAGATGACCTTTCAACAGGAAATGTTATATCCATTAGGAGCTATTGGATCTTGTACACACAGATGTGTGGGGTCCAAGCAAAGAATCTTCTATTTCAAGTTCAAGATATTATGTAACTTTCATTGATAGGTGGACAATTGTACTTTATGAAGAATAAGGATGAAGTCTTTAATTGTTTCAAAAGGTATCTTCCTCTTGTAGAGAACCAAACAGGAAGGTGTCCCAAGAGACCTAGATCAAATGGTGGTGGAAAGTACTTCTCAACTGAGTTTGATACCTTCCTATAAGAAACATGCATCAAAAGAGAAGTTACAACTAGACACACAGCTGAACTCAATAGAGTAGCTAAAAGAAGGAACAAGACTATAGTAGAAGTAGCGAGACCTATGCTAAATGAAAAGGTTCTACCTAATTATCTTTGGGTAGAGGGTTTACCCACATCCACATAAATTATAAATAGACTTCCATCAAAGTCTTTAGATGGTATGAATCCCTATGAAGTGTGGAATGGACGAAGTCCAAGCCTAGAGCATTGCAGAATCTTTGGATGTTTAGCTTATGCTCACATACCTTCTCAAGTAAGAGGGATGTTGGATCCCAAAGTTGAAAAGTGTGTCTTTATTGGTTATGATCAAAATAAAAAAGGATATAGATTGTATAATCGCACTAAGAAAGGTTTCTTAGTTAGTAGGGATGTAGTCTTTGATGAAAATAAATCTTGCTTTGATGATGATAGGAAAATGAAGCTACCCTATGACTTGGAAGAAGACTTTCCATCTCTTCCCATATAGGAACCAAAGCATCTTGAGGATAATGATTCTGAAGATGATTTGACAGATTTGGAGAAATTGAAGCTATGGAACAACAAAGGGAAAGCTAAGGTGCAAGACCTAGCTCAATGCTCAAAAAGCTCTCTTCAACCAATGACAAGTTCAATGAGAGAGAAGAAGAAGAAAGTAGAAAGATATGGATTGGATATCTCTTTAGTCACAAATCACTTGATCTATATGGCTAAGGACTCCAACAATGAAGAACCAACATCCTATGAAGAAGCTCAAGGCTATGGATGAAGAAATGAAAGCTCTCATGGACAATGACACATGGGAACTTGTTCGTAGCAACAATAAATGAAGGGAATTGGATCAAGGTGGATTTATAAGGTTAAAATGAATTCATATGGTAGCATTAATAGATACAAGGCAAGGTTAGTAGCGAAGGGGTTTGCTCAAACCCATGGGATAGACTATGAAGAGACCTTCTGACCTATAGCCTAAATGCCTACCATTAGAGTACTTGTTAGCATTGCTACATCTAGAGATTGGAAGCTATATCAACTAGATGTAAAAAATGCATTTCTCAAAGGATGGATCTTAGAAGAAGTTTATATGGCACAACCACTTGGTTATGAAGATGCATATCATCCCAATTATGTGTGCAAATTAAAGAAGGCTCTATATGGTTTGAAGCAAGATCCAAGAGCTTGGAATCACAAATTAGTGACTTACCTAAAGGAACAAGGTTTTAAAGCTAGTAAAGAAAATACATCATTATTTATCAAGAGGATTGGGTCAAAGGTTATATATCTTTGTGTATATGTTGATGAAATTATAAATATGGGGAATGATATCAATGCAATTAAACAGGTAAAGGCTGAAATGAAGGATGAATTCAAGATCAATGACCTTGGACCTCTCACTTACTTTCTTGGATTTGAACTTTTCTATACAGATTCTGGTATCTATATCACACAAAGGAAGTATGTGCATGACATGCTTTCTAAGTTTAAAATGGAGAACTCTAAGTGTGCTGGTACACCCATGGAGTTGAACAATAAGCTTAGTGCTTATGAAGGAGGACCTTTTTGAAGATATCACAAGCTATCAAAGCTTGGTAGGAAGCTTGAACTATGCAATTCTCACAAGGGTGGACACATGTTATAGTGTTAGCATACTCAGTCAATTTATGCACAAACCAAGGAAGCCACACATGGAAGTAGCCAATAGAGTGCTCAAATACTTGAAGGGGACCATCCATGAAGGGATTTTCTACCCCTACACTTTAGAGATTGATCTCACACTCTACTTAGATTTATAATGGACTAGATCAAAGGATGATAGGAAGAGTACATCAGGATATTTGTCTTTTTTAGGTTCAAAGTTAATCTCATGGTCATCAAAGAAGCAACCAACTATGGCTCTATCATCTACTATGGTCGAATACAGAGGATTGGCCAATGCAACAAAGAAGCAATGTGGTTGAAATTTCTATACTTAGATTTGGGGTTGAATACCTTAACTCCTCACAACTTTGGTGATAGTACTAGCTCTTTTCACTCTGCAGCTAATCTGGTTTACCATGCTAGAACAAAGCATATTGAAGTGCACTATCACAATGTAAGAGAGAAGTTGATGAGCAAACACATTCAATTTTCCTATGTATCTACTAATCTCAATGTGCAAACATGTTGACTAAGCCATTGGATGGTGTCAAGTTAAGTAGATTCAAAGGCATGATTGGATTGCTTGAAATCAAGGGAAAATGAAGATTCAAGCATGCTATGCTTGAAGGGGATCTGTTAGTGAATTTTCATCCAAGCCTAGTGCTTGATTGCTCATTAATGTAAAAGTATTGTTTGTACTCTCAATGAGATAACAATAGATACAACCTCTTGTATTGTTGAAATGTAACTAATTCAAAAGTAAATGTAAAAGGAGAACCCTATGACCTTGTTAGGTACTAATTATGAAGCTAAGTTAGGAGAAATTGATTAGATAAGATTCCCCTAACTTGAGGGAACTTTTAGGTGGCATCACTCCAAGTTTTCAATTCAAATACTTCTATATATACACACAAAAAAAGGTCACATAATAGAGCAGACTTTGGACCTACATTCAGAGGAGGTTGTGTCCAAGTATTATGCTATTTGTGAACCACAAACTGTGCTCGTCCTTTCAAATCTTCATCCCCAATCAAATCATGTAGCATATGTCCAATACAAATTGACCTTGGCTACTTCATGAAGTTATACTCATGTGCTATCTCAAGTTTACATTCATGCTTTTAGTCAACTTCATTCTTTGATTTCTCTATGTGTACTTACTCTTTTGTTGTGATTTGAATTGTTAGTAACTATTTGGTAAGTTTATTTGCTCCATACCAATTTTCATCATCATTGGTTCAAAATTCTATGATCAAGGTAGTTCATCAACTGTTGATGAACTACCTTGATTCGTCATTTGACATCCATGTGATAGAGTGGCTAGCACTTATGTGCAACCACAACTAGTACTACTCAGACAGTAGTCATTCTTACACTGGGGGAAAATGATTTACAAAATCAATTCCTTCAACTTGTGAGTATTGTTGAAACTAAATGTACAAGCTCATTTTCATATGAGCCATGCTTGGATAAACTTACCAAATATAAAGATAAAGAAAAAGTAGAGGAAAAAAGGAAAAAAATAATAAAAGAAAAAATCTAGTCAAAATTCATGATGAGTAAGAGATACAATATCTTGCCTTGTAGTTAGTAGCATGTAGTGGAGAAAGTGGTGAGTTAAGAAGAAGGCACAAACTTCTTCACATGCTCATTGGTTATAAAAGTGAAGTGAGATCACATTCAAAACAAGGAGAGAAAGAGGCAAGAGCTCCTAGTAGTCGGATCTAGCCATTTTGTCATTTTGTTATTCCCTTAGACTCCTTCCAGCCACACGTCAGTTTGTACACTCCTCTGTTGCAGAGCTCATATCTCAGTGCATATGTAACCATTTTGTGCGTTTAAACATTCATTGGAAAGTTTATCTCGTTTAATTTCTGCATATCAAATATTGCTTTGAAAGCTTATGTACTTTGTGAGATATCAGTGAAAGAGTGAAGTATAGTTTTTCAGTACCTGTGTAGATAAAGATATCAAAAGGAAGCTTGGTAAGGAGTTTAAAATTTCAGATGTTGGGGAGCTTAAATATTTTTTAGGAATTGAAGTTGTTTATGGAAAGAGTGGCATCTACTTGATGCAAAGGAAGTACTTGTTGGATGTTCTTTTCAGATTTGGAATGAGTGAATGCAAACCACTCACTCAACCCATGGACACAAATACAAAGATTTGTTCAAATGATGGAGAACCATTGGAAGATGTAACGACATACAGAAGCATTGTAGGATCATTGATCTATGCAAACATTACAAGACCTGATTTGTCTTATGTTGTTGGTGTACTTTCTCAGTTTATGCAAGCCCCAACAAGTGAACACTTAAATTCAGCCAAGAGAGTGTTGAGATACATAAAGCATACAGTTAATCATGCTTTGTTTTACAAGTTTGATGAAGAATTGTAGGTCAAAGGCTTTAGTGATGCTGATTGGGCAGGCTCAAAGGAAGATAGAAGATCAACCTCAGGTTATGTGTTCATGATAGGAAGCAAACCTATCACGTGGAGCTCAAAGAAACAACCTATTGTTGCACTTTCATCTATGGAGGCTGAATACAGAGGATTAGCATTTGCCACATGTGAAGCAATGTGGATTAAAAAGCTCTTGGCTGATCTTGGAGTGCAAGTTGGAACCATCCCTATATATGGTGATAACATGTCAAGTATCTACTTGGCAAGCAATCCTATGTTTCATGCAAGGAGCAAGCACATAGAGGTCCACTACCATTATGTAAGGGAGAAGGTGCTGAGCAAAGATGTGGAGATAAAGTTCATTAGAACCAAAGAGCGCGTTGTAGATATTTTTACAAAGTTCTTGGATGCTTCTAAACTCAAAGGGTCTTCAAGGATGTGATAAATTTGCAGGACATGGATGAAGATAACTCCCAAATGAGCTTGAGGGGGAGTGTTGAAGCTAAATGTACAAGCTCATTTTCATATGAGCCATGCTTGGATAAATTTACCAAATATAAAGATAAAGAAAAAGTAGAGGAAAAAAGGAAAAAAATAATAAAAGAAAAAGTCTAGTCAAAATTCATGATGAGTAAGAGATACAATATCTTGCCTTGTAGTTAGTAGCATGTAGTGGAGAAAGTGGTGAGTTAAGAAGAAGGCACAAACTTCTTCACATGCTCATTGGTTATAAAAGTGAAGTGAGAGCACATTCAAAACAAGGAGAGAAAGAGGCAAGAGCTCCCAGTAGTCGGATCTAGCCATTTTGTCATTTTGGTTTTCCCTTAGACTCCTTCCAGCCGCACATCAGTTTGTACACCACTCTGTTGCAGAGCTCATATCTCACTGCATATGTAACCATTTTGTGCGTTTAAACATTCATTGGAAATCTTATCTGGTGTAATTTTTTCATGTCAAATATCTCTTTGAAAGCTTATGTACTTTGTGAGATATCAGTGAAAGAGTGCAGTCTAGTTTTTCAGTATACCTGTGTAGATAGATAGTCTATTTTGGTCAGTTATGTTTCCCAACCAAAACATATCCAAATCGCATGATTTTTGTCTTGTTGGAAAGCTCTTGGCATGTACTTTCAGTATCTTAAATATCTTATTGAGATCGTTTATATTCTATGAGATATCTGTCATATTGTAAAGTCTAGTTTTATAGTGTACTTATGTGTGCAGGGGGTCTATCTTGGTGAGTTGCGTTTCCTAATCAAAACTCATCCAAATTACTTGTTTTTTATCTTCTTGGAAAGATATTTGTGTCTACTTTATCTGTACCAAATATCGTTCTCAAAGGATATATGTTCAGAGAGGTATCAGTCCGAGAGTGAAGCCCAGTTCTTTAGCATATCTGTGTGGACAGGTAGTTCATCTTTGATAGTTGTGTTTCCTAATCAAAACTTGTCCAAACTAAGTCATTTATATCTTGTTAGAAATCTCTCTTTGTCTACTTTGATTGACTAAGGTCTCAAGTCCATTTGAGTTTTGTATTGAGAGCAGCAAGCTATCTAAGGTGTAGATGTTTGTCCAAGTGTTGGACATACAAGGGCTCACTACACACTTCCGTTGTGCATAGGAGAACTCATTCTCCACAAGTATCCCTGTGCAACAAGTCTTGCTTTGTACTTTTCCAGAGTACCATCAACCTTATAATTTAGCTTCTAGATCCACTTTGTACCAACGACTTTACGCTTAGGGGGTTGATCCACTAGCTCCCAAGTTCCATTCTTCATGATATTTTTGTACTCTATTTGCATGCTAGCCCTTTAATTCAGATCATGAAGTGCCTCTTCCACATTGGTTGGTTCCTTTACTTCTTCTTGAATGAGATCAGCCATCATGAATGTGTTTACAATATGGGCACTTGCCTGTCTCTATTGCTCTATTCTCTGTGACCGCCTTGGTCCATCTGCAACCTATTCAGTGATTGTGGGATGGGATTTGCAGAATTGTAGAGTTGCCTCACCCAACATGGCAATGGCTTTTCCACTTGGGCATCGGAAGGTTGGTGACTTTCAGTTCAACATGCACCTTGCCATCTCCATGATGCTTTGATTCTGACGTTCTGCAACACCGTTCTATTGAGGACTATGTGCCACTATGAATTGATGCTTGATTCCCTTCCTCTTGCAGAAATCTTCAAAATCTATTGACGTGAACTCACCACCACCGTTTGTCCTAATTTTCTTCATCTTCTTCCCTGTTTTAGTTTCAACAAGCTAAATCCATTCTTTAAACTTACCAAAAGCTTGAGCCTTATCACGAAGGAAGTACACCCACATCTTCGTGCTATAGACAAGTAACATAAACTAGGAAGATCAGCCCAAGCCCTGTGTAGGCATTTTTCCACACAAGTCAGCATGCACCAACTCTAGAGGACAACTTGACCTATTCTTGCTTTCTTGTGGAAACACCTTCCTTTGTTGGTTGCCCATTATGCAAGATTCATATGGTTCCTTCATTTCTGCAATCAATCGTAGGTGTGCAACCATACCCCTACGATGCATCTCCTTCAATATAGGTTATCCAATGTGGCTGAATCTCTCATGTCATAGCTTACTTGTGCCCACTTTTGTAGTGAATCTCCTTATGCCAGTCCCAACAATGTTGTTGTTATTGTCCGTAATCTTAACTCCTCTCTTATTGAAAGATACTTGATGACCTTGATCAGCTATAGAAGCTATTAAAAGTAGATTTCATTTTATTTGTGGAACATACAACACATTTGAAAGCTTTCTGATACCGCCATTAGAGTTAATGAAAGAAACCATACCTTCCCCCTATGCACGATATCTTTCATTGTTCCCTACCTTTACTATGATGGGCTCCTTTAGAGGTTGTAAGGAACTATAAAGGTCTTTTTTGCTCGTCATGTGATGAGATGCACCACTGTCCAACACTCGTGAGTCATCTGTTCCTGAACCTTCAGTCAAGGAGCACACCTCTATTGTAACAAATAATTCAAGCTTTGTTTCTGTTGTGTTGGAAGACTCCTTGCCCTTGCCACCTTTTGAAGAGCCACTCTTCTCTTATTCCTTCTTGATGTGAAAGTCCTGGATTTTGTGTCCTTTTTTCTTGTAGTGCAAACACTCTCCCTTGAACTTCTTTTTGTTGTTCTTCTTTTTGTCTCCATCTTTTGAAAAGTCTGCTTTGCCTCCTTTGGCATTTGCTGTGAATGTAATCTCCTTTGCTACCACCACTCCTTGGCTTGAGCCACAACTCCTCCTCCATGGGTAAGGCACTAGATTCTTCAAAAGTTAGTGGTTAAGGTCTGATTTGAGTATTAAGAGCCATTACCAAACCATCAAACTTAGGTGGACAGACTCAAAGACAATGCCAAGCTAACTCCTCCCTTGACTTTTGTACACCTGCTCCTGCCACTTGATCTTGTAGATTCTTTATGCGAGTGATAAACACCTCTACACTCTCCCCATCAGCAAACCTTTCTACTACTAGCTGATTCTCCAAGTTTTGAATCCCAATCTGATTACGAGTTTCATATTAATTTCTCAATATGTTCCATGCTTCATATGCCTTGGTAGTATACTGAATGAGAGTTAAAAACACTATCAGAAGTACTTGTAACTAGAGCAAAGAGTGCATCTACATTTCTATGTTTCCAAGCACGTAGAAGCTCAGCATCATGAGGAATCATTCAATCAGGATTATTTGGATCAGGTGTTTCTTAGGGCTCATGATAATTCCCAAGAACAATCTCCACAAAGCTCATATGAATCAAGAATAGAAGTGATTTTAAACTTCCAAAGGGAGTAGTTTGTACCATCAAGTTTACCTTTCGTGAAGGCTAGTGGTCGTATCTGCAATGTTGGGATGATTGGCATCACTCCTGCTCTTATCTATGCTCCACCTACTCCTGTTGATGAACTACCGTGATTAATCTAGTTCCTCTTTTGGATTCATTTTTTTTGTTGACATCAGGGATCAGTTTTGGTGGATCATCACTCGTCATGATTTTGGAACCATCATCAATCTCTCATCTAGTATTACCCTCTCTTCACCCGTGCACCATGCCTTATTAGTATCTCTTCAAGTATATCATCATTGGAGACACATGCAACTTTATAGATGATATTGTTACTTCACTTTGATCAATGTATGAGATGAGATTCATAAGCTTGACATGGTATGAGACATGAGCTGAACGTTGTTTGCTTGCTTTCCTTTTACACATAAGTCGATGTCTGAACCTTATGTTGTGAAATAGTCTTATTGCTAATATAAACGAAGATTATGTGGAAATTAATGTAATATGTGCCTTAAACTGCTAGGATATGTTAGGTGGTTAAGAAAATCTTTGTCTCTACTAATGCACAGACTAGATGGAATAAAACAAAGAACTCAGTATGAAAAGTTTGATTCTGGATATGTCTGAAGGAAGATAGTCATAGGTCTATGAATATAATACTGCGTGTACTTTTAACACATTTCTTTTTCTTGGGTAAGTGGATCATGCTTGCTGAAATGAGCTTAGACAATAGTTGTCGTTACTGGTTTGGCTCACTAATATGGCCTTGAAATTTTAAGAATCTTTGGACTTGTACCTCATATTGATAGTTAATTGTTCAACTTTTTTTTGAAGATGCTATAGTCTAGTTTATCCTAAGAAATATGGGTTTAATTTGCAAGGAATTGGGTAAATTTTTGGAATATCTATTTGGCATTTTGCAACCACTTAGAGAAGGCTACATTCATATGGTTTCTTATTCACATTAGCATGATAGTTGATCAAAGATAGAATTGGTTTGTTTGCTCCTTTTTAACTCTCTCATCTCGTACTTCAGGTTATGAGTGAAGGGTACATTGATATTTGTACTCTATGTGATAGAATCAGAGTTCGAAATTCTCAGTCACAAAAACAAAATCCACGATATCATTTTTCTACCAAGTTTACGTCTGCATATCCAAATGAAATTCATGGTTCAATATCAAGCAAAATACAATTAACTTGATGCACTTGATGCAAAGGGACATGTTATTCAAATATAATTATCACCACTAGATTTTAATAAATACAAAATCTTAAACTGCTCAGTGAGTTTCATGTTGTAGTACATATTTTAAAAAGGTGGTTGAGGGTAACATAATAATTGCATCACCAACATGTTGTGAGGACATAAAATTGAGAAGGTAAAGGTAATAGTTCTCTTTGGTGTGTTATGTCGATATTTTATTAACTTGAGAAGAGGGAGGGAGGTTCTTGTTCAACTTGACATTCAAGAAATCTAGTCTATTGGCCATAGTCTCACATGCCTCAAAGAGTCATTCATTCCTTGCAACACAAGTGGATCACATTTGGGAGGACTCTATGATGTGAAGCTTTAGAAAAGTTGGAGCATGAACCCTATTTGGAAAGATACCTCTATGCAACTATACTAGTTCATTCTTCCATAGAGCGACCTTGGCATTACGTCTAGCAAACAAGCTCATGAATCCCAAAATACAAAGTACTCGGCTATTTACATTGTTATGGGAGACCCTTTTCAGAGGATCTCATATTCAAGAAGCATTGCAAGCAAATAATGAAGCTTTTAAAGAGTGAGATCCAGCTTTCATGGGCTACGTACATGGCATGCTTAATTACAAAGGATTTCATGCATGCAAAGCTTAGCTCTTCAAAATCGGATTTCAGAAGTATTTCGTGTTGACATCCATCTTGGGGGAATTGGAAACTTTAGTGGAGATCAAAACCCTTCCCCAAATCCTTGAAGGAGGTTAATGAGCAAATGATCATGCTGAAGTCATGTGAGTAAGTTAGCTTTCACACAAGAGCAGCCATTCATACTAGCATAATCAAAGTCTTGTGCATAGAGGAATTTTGATAGAAAAGGATCACTCTAGCATTGTATATGTCTTAAGCTTTTATTAAAACCCTACCTTAATGAGATCTACCTTCAACCTCTTTTAGAGAAACTAATAATAGCATCACAATGGTTGCTGAACAAGAACATTTGCAAAATGATATGCTCGGACATTCTCTTGAACATCCCTATGTGCAACATTTTTATACATGCTAAGTGGAGGACTAGTATCCTCAAACACCACTCTTCTCACTTCAACCTCCTTAATGGGCTATTTATACATCTTACACTCATAGAAAATGATATCACTCATTCTGATCACTAGTCATGTTTCAGGATCCGCGATATCCAAATTGTCCTTCTTGACCATATCCAAGAGAAGTACATTTCTTTGACTTATGGTCCACGTTTTCTCTAAGATTCTTGGGTATATGAACATATTTTTTACACCCAAAAACTTGAAGATGATCATAATAAGGTGGCTTCCTTGTCCATAACTCTTGTGCCACTTTTAGACTTTTGGTAGTACTAGTTGAAAGGTTAATCACATGAACTCCAATCAATACTACTTCCGCACAAAAGTCTTGTGAAAGGTTTGCATGATGCAGCATAGAAAGCACTCTATCCTAAATAGTTCTATTCATACTTTGAGCTACACCATTCTATACTATGGTATAAGGAGCTAGAAAATCTCTATGAATTCCTCTAGACTGATAGAAGAGGCTAAATTCATGTGCGGTATACTCACCCCCATTATCTGAACGTAAACCCTTATGCTTAGTTCCTTTTTGAGTCTCAACTAAAGAAAAACATTTTTTGAAAGCATGGAATACCTCATCCTTTGCTTTGATAGGATATACCCAAACTTTTCTAGTAGCATCATCTATGAAAGTGACAAAATAAAGAGAACCACCTAATGACCTTGTGGGCATAGCACCACATGCATGTATATGAACAACATCTAAAGTCTAAATTGAGGAGTCGATGTGCATCTTGTGCACATTCCTTGCTTGCTTTCCATATTGAGAATGCTCACAAAATGAAAAATCGAAGTAAGATAACACATGTAAGTAGCCAAAACAAGAAAGATTTTGCATTCCAATACGTGATATAGGGCCCAAAGGGCCATGCCAAATACAAGCCATAGGCTATTCAGTAACAGCTACAAGTGTTCTTTCTATGATACAAATAAAGGTTAAAGTAAGCCAACTTTACTTCCATTTGCAATAACTATATTGCCCTTTCATATGCAAAAGGACTGAGCAAAGGAGACCACCTGGTAACCAAGGCCATCAAGTTGACCAACTAACATCGGACTACATGATAACTAAGGTACATGACATACATTATGCATAGTAAATTTTGAGCCATCAATGAATTGCACAACCACATCTCCAATCCCCACAATGTCACATAGGTAAGAGTCACCCAGTATCATGGTACCAAGGGACTTTGCTACATAATTAGAGAACCATTATCTATGTGGTGTCACATGGAAAGAAGCACAAGAATCTAGTAGCCATGTGTGGGAAAGAGAATTAGCCATAAGAGCCTCAATTGGCACAATGCTATCAAGTGTCAACACGTGAGCATCATATAAATAACATTAATTTATTCAATCTTCATAGTCAAAGTAGACGGTGCAGGTAGTTATTTAACATGCCCATCAACATTCTATCCTTTACCTTTAGCATCCTTTAATGCATAAAAGTCTTTCTTCATGTGTCCTTTTGTATGACAATAATGGCATTTGATATCCATCTTCCTTCATTTACTTCTACTCTTATTCTAGTGACCATTCTTTTCCTTGTTCTTGCTCCTACCTCGTTGTTGATTCTTTCCTTGGTAAGAACCACGAACATTGTATGCATCTCCCCTCTAATTTCCAACCATAGATTTTCTACAAATCTTCTCACATGAGCACTCCACATATGTCATCATAGGTCAATTTACCACCAAGTGCACTATTGCTAATAGTTGTGTCAAACATATGCCATGATGATGGCAAGGTGCATAACAACAAGAGTTCTTTCATTTCATTATCCATATCCATTGAATGAGCATGTAACTAGTGGAACATAGCATCAAAACTCATTTAGATGAGTAGCAAGACTATCCGTGTCCTTCATGCAAAGGTCATATAACTTTCTCATCAGATACACTTTGTTTGATGCTCTCTCTTTTCCATATGTATTGTATATCTTCTTCCAAAGCTCCTCTGTGCTTGGTAGTCTAATATTGTAAACTAAACATTAGACTTGACCATTTCATCTAACTCAGCCCAATCATCTTCATCCACGCTAGTAGGCTTCTTTCAAATTCCATTTACTGGCTTCCATTGCCTCCTCTCAATCAGCACATCTTTAATGTGATTCTTCCATAGAGCAAAGTTTGCTCCATCAAAATTTCGGATCTCAAAATGGTGTTTTCCTTGCAAGTTATAGCTCCTCCTCAGAATTCTAGGACTAGACCCTAATCCACGAGATGTTCTTGAGACCTTTGATGCCATGATGGTAGAGAAATAAATGGAATGATAATAGAGCTAGAAGAGTCCAAACACCATTAAAGAGTCCAAACACCACTAAGGCTTAGAGAAGGACGACCAAGTGTTAGATTTTGGGACAGATTTCAATAGTCTTCCTATAAAAATGAATTAATGAATAGTAATGACCAATGAAAAGGATTATGTGAGAACAAATGTCCTCATACCAATAAGTGTATCAAGGAGTAATCCAACCACTATATAGTTGACAAAACCAAAAAATATGGAAAAATTTTTCTAGAGGATCCTCTGCAAAATGAGGATATGACCAATGTCAAAATGTCATAAAACTACAAGTATTGGCATGTTTGCCTACATAATGAGTCACGAAATCCATTATATACAATAAATTAACCAAAAGAAGTCAACTAGGCTTGTCAAGCACCTATGAACAACTATCATGCATCTACGGTGAGGTTTGTAAAGTCTTCCACCTACATCATCAAAGAGAGCGTGACATCTGTGTGTCGCCCACTTACGAAAACCTCACCATGACCCTCTTTATCAAACCTAAAAAGTCTTTATGAAAAAACACAACCGCTATATCATTGAACACATGTATGTACATAAACGATATCCATAGAAGCATACATACTGTGTATGTTCTCAATATATGCAATAAAATGGCACTAAAAACCTGAAATCATTGCCAAAAACACTAGCCAACAACACCTGCAAGAGTCTGTCAACTCTATTCTCTAGGCTCAAAAACCTGCATAGACTTGTGTTGGCTGCTCCCACCATAGCTAAAACCTTTTAAGAAACTTGTAGATTAACTAGTGTGGTTGAAAACACAGCCCAAAAGCTGAACATTTCTTGTTAAATAGTACAAAAAACAGTCTTCTTGATGTTCTTGGACCTCTATGGAGAGAGCTATCCATGAAAGCACTCCAAAATGGCCCCAAAAATCACCACAAAAATACTTCAAAAATAGGCTGTGAAAGCAAAGAATGAAGCTTTGAGGGCCCAAAACGTGTTGAACATAATATGAACCTTAGTCTTTCCCCTTCCTCAAGAACCACAAGGGTATAGCTTAGTGGCAAGATATTGCCATGGTTAAGCGAGCTCGGGGGGGGGGGGGGATAGTAATGGGATGGGTGACGTCCTAGGAAGTATCAGGAACCTCTACCTTCCTTGATTGTTGAGGTCCTCCCTCATGCACAGCCAATGGTGCCAACGATGACTTCGGTGACTCATATGACAAGGTATGCCAAGTTCTATGCCTTGGTCACTACCTTAGTCATAAGCTTTCGGTGGGTGGGTGGTAGAAAATCGAGCTCCAAGCACTGCACACGGTACTCCATACAAAGTTTGCATAATACGCAGAAAAATAAAGTAGAGAGGGAGCACAAACATAGACTTCTTAGGTGTTACAAATGTGGTCGAACTTTGAGTTTGTGGTTGAATAGGCCACTATATGTGTCATTAAAGAACATACACAAAAGTGTCTGGTGGTGTTTCACATGGACACTAACACTAACAAATGTTTTACAACTTCAAGGTTCGATACACATGATTGGTGCTCTTGGAGTATGATGTTGTGGCGATCTTTAGAAGCAATCAATCCTTTCAATAATTTAAGATTTTGGTTAAACATGATAGCAACTTTCAAAATCAAAAGCATCTTTCTATTTTTGCTTCTTAATTCATTGATTATTATTTGCTTAGCTTCTCAATAAGAGATTAACATATGTAAAATATTTAGTTCTTTTATAAAACCTTTCAACTAACTTTGGACCGTTGTGAATCTATTCTATGTAATGTAATGAATAAATATGATTTTTTTTACCAAAGTATAGTGATGAATATTTACATGGACTTTGATGTCGATAGATTTGGTGCTAGGCTTGCTCTCAGACATATAAAAACTTCCATTTGATTCTACTCGTTGACCAATTAAATATATGAATTTGACTTAGTTTGGTTAACTTCCTATTTATAAAAGTTCCAACGCTTTTCTTTATATCTATATGCCTCTAATATTGTTACAGTGAGAGAAAAATAATTGCATATGAATGAAAATTTAAGCATACACGGCTGTTTCTGTTTCAATGCATATTCATTCGTGAACGTGTATTTGTGCTTTACAGGGACTATGAATGTTCTATTCATATAACATACACAATTGTCTTAGGTCTGATTTACATTCTCTCAATTAGGTAAACATAAAGGATGAAGTTTTCTATTAAGAACATTCTATTCATTTGTGAACGTGTATTTGTGCTCTACAAGGACTATGAATGTTCTATTCATATAACATACACAATTGTCTTGGGCCTGATTTACATTCTGTCAATTAGGTAAACATTAAAGGATGAATTTTTGTATTAAGAACATTCTTTGTCTGTGAATGAAAATTGAATTGTGTGTCCTCTTGTATAGGAATATCTAAGTGTATGTAAACTTTTTTTTGGGCGAATATGCATGCATCTTTATATAGCTATGTAGTCACACGATCATATCTTCATCACATGTGCATTAATATAAAACGAAAATTGTAAAGTTGAGAGCTTTTTGACAAACATATAGGCCATGAATTCAGAATGTGCTAAAGTTTTTATGTGTGTAAAAGTTTTAATGATGTGAAAACTTGAAGGTTAATACATGATTGGGATGTAGTTCATGTAGTAGTCCATAGATTATCACAAAGACAAGAGAAGAACTTAAATCAATTGAATATACCAAATAGAAGGACACCCCACTAAAAGTAGAAATGGATGAGAACAAGTCTATGAATGAAGATCCAAAAAATTCACTTTTTGAATCCAAAGTAGCTTCACTTGGGAAACATATTGATACTTGTACCATAGCTAGAAAATCCTACCGAGAAATGTAACAAGCAAAACTTACTAGCGAGACCATCCATGACAAGAGTGAGCATGTATCCACCCATCCTACTCCAACCACATAGATAATTCTATGCTAAGGACTTGCGTGTCCCTAGGCTTGCCCAAGTGTCCTACCAAGTGTTCCTCATGTGGAGAGTTTCCCAAGTGTCATCACCGGACTACTAATTTTCTAGGGTCTATCACATGCTTTTTGAATAAAATGAGAGTTCTTCTCTTACGTTCATCAAAAGTGGATCTTAGAGATGCTTCTCCCAATATGAAACTTTCCTTATCATAGGATAAATCAATTCTAAGGTTCAAAACCATTCAATTTGTACCTCATATGAATAAATACCTAAATCAAGGTTTCAACCCAAAGGTTCAAGCATGTGTCAAAGGATAGCCTTGTTTCAATTAAATGTCACTATTTTCCATTTACCTTCTCCTAAATACAACCAAGTGTATTCAACTAGTTTAAATAGATATATCGTTTTACCTTTTATGTACCTAAGACCTTATTCTCTATTCTTATCTTTAAGGCTTATCCCAATGTTTCCTTGAGTGATCCTATTGCACCAAATATGGCATGTAAGGAGCCATTGTGGCTTTCTCTTCTTCCTTGTGATATGGACCACTTGAGCATGTATCTAGTTTTCTCACTTATAGTCAAAGTGGCATTGATTTGGCTAAGAATCGGATCTATCATGCAAAGGAAAAGCACATTGAGGTTGCTACCACTAGTGTCCATTTGAAAGGCCAAATGGCCACCAGACACTTTTGTATATGTTCACCAATAAAAGATATAGTGGTATGGTCAGCCACAAATTGTATGTTCAATTGCATTTTGTAACACCTATGAAGTCTGTGTTCATGCTCCCTGTCTACTTTGTTTTTTTGGCATATTTTGCACCCTCTATGTGTAGTACCGTGTGCGAAAATTGGAGCTATGTTTTCTAGTATAAGGATATCCTCGTGGAGATCTCAAAAAGGAGAGTACATTGTGGTACATCATTGTCAAAATACTTCACTAGCATTAGAGCATTTTGATGCAAAAGCTTTGTTCCTTTTGTGCGAGTGAAGTGAGCACCGATCGACCCACCCAAGGCGTTCTCCAAGGTTTACGACTAAGGAAGTGACCAAGGCATTCACCTTGGCATATCTTGTCATCGGAATCACCGAAGTCACCATTAGCACCATTGGCTACATGCGAGGGAGGACCTTAATGATCAAGGAAGATGGAGGTTCCCAGTACTTCCCCCGAGGTCACTCATCCTAGTATTGTTCCCCCTAGATCTCGCTTAACTGTGGAAATCTCTTGCCACTAAGCTACACTCTTGTGGTGCTTGAGGAAGGGGAAGGACTAAGGTTAACATTTTCTTCAACAAGTTTTGGGTCCTCAAAGCTTTATTCTTTATTTTCAAAGCCTATTTTTGAAGCATTTTGGAGTACTTTCATGGATAGTTCTCTTCATAGAGGTGCAAGAACATCAAGAAAAGTGTTCTCTATATTTCTTCAACAATGAATGTTCACCTTTTGGGGCTGTGTTTTCAGCCACATTGGTTAATCTACAGGTTTCATGAAAGGTTTAGTTGTGGTAGGAGTAGCCACCGCAAGTCTATGGATGTTTTTGAGCCTAAAGAATAGAGTTGAGAAACACTTGCAAGTGTTGTTGGTCAAGGTTTAAGCAATGAATTCAGCATTTTAGTGCAATTTTAGTGCCATTTTACTGCATATATTGAGCACATACACACTATGTATACTTTCGTGGATACCGCTTATGTACGTCCATGTGATCATTGATATAACGGTTATGTTTTTGCATAAAGCCTTTCATGTTTGATAAAGAGGGTCCTAGTGAGGTTTTCTAAACTGGGAGAAACCCAAATGTCAGGGTCTCTTTGGTAACGCAGGTGGAAGACTTACCCAACCTTGACATAGGCGATGTATGATAGTTGTTCATATGTGCTCGATAAGCCTAGTTGGCTTCTTCTAGGTAACTGACTATATGCAGTGGGGTCAGTGATTCACTATGCAAGTAAACATGGGAGTACTTGTAGTCTTAAAAGATTTTTGAAACTAGCCATATGCTCATTTTGAAGAGGATACTCTAGCAAAATTTTTCTAGTTTTTTGGTTTTGTCAGCTATACAGTGGTTGATTTACTCCTTGATACACTTATTGGTGTGAGCACATTTATTCTCTTATACTCCTTTTGGTTGGTCATTACTGTTCATTTATTGTTTTTCTAGGAACACTACTGAATTCTGTCCCAAAATTTGACAGATGGTCATCTTTCTTTGAGCCTTAGTGGGGTTTGGAGTCTTCTAGATCCATTATCATTCTATTCAGTTCTCTACCATCATGGCATCAGAGGTCTTAGGTCCAACTGGTGGATCAAGGTCTAGTGCCAATGTTTCAAGGAGGAGCTATAACTTGCAAGGTAAAGACCATTTTGAGATCCAAAAATTTGATGGCACAAACTTTGCTCTATGGAAGAATCAAATTAAAGATGTGCTGATTTAGAGGAGGCAATGGAAGCCAATAAATGGAATCTCAAAGAATCCTATTGACATGGATGAAGATGATTGGGATGAGTTAGATGAAATCGCTAGGTCTACCATTCCATTGCAGTTGGCAGATAATGTTCACTTTATAGTATTAGACTCTGAAACTGTAGATGAGCTTTGGAAGAAGCTATGCAATACATATGAAAAAAAGAGATGACATCAAATAAAGTGTATCTAATGAGAAAGTTATATGACCTTTGTGTGAAGGACACAGATAGTGTTGTTGCTCATCTAAATGAGTTTGATGCTATATTCTCCTAGTTACAGGTTTAGAAAATGGATACGGATAATGAAATCAAAGTAGTCTTGTTGTTATGCACCTTGCCATCATCATGGGATATGTTTTGCAGAGCTATTAGCAATAGTGCACTTGGTGGTAAACTGGTCTATGACGGCATATGTGGAGCACTCTTGAGTGAGGAGACTCGTCGAAAATATATGGTTGGCACTCGTAGTGCATATGCATTTAATGTTCATGATTCTTACCAAGGAAAGAATCGCCAATGTGGTAGGAGCAAGAAGAAAGAAAAAAATGGTCAACAAAATAATAGTAGAAGTAAATCAAGGAAGAGGGATATCGAATGCCATTATTGTCATAAGAGAGGACACATGAAGAAAGAGTGTTATGCATTAAAGAATGCTAAATGGAAAGGACTGAATGTTGACTACCTCCACCATACTTGACAGTGAAGATTGAAGAAACTAATGCTATTTTTTATTATGCTGATGTGTTGACACTTTATAATAATGTGCCAACTGAGTCTCTTATGGCTGATTCTCTTTCCCACACGTGGCTACTAGATTCTGGTTCCTTCTTCCATGTGACACCACATAGAGAATGGTTCTCTAATTATGCAACAAAGTCTCCTAGTACTGTGAGACTTGGTGACTCTTACTAGTGTGATGTTGTGGGGATTAGCAAGGTTACACTTGCTAGATAACTTTACACATAAATAAGTATTTTTTGCCTATGGAGAAGAGATGCTAAGTAAGAAGGAAAATTTTGTGCAGTATTTCCATTTTTCTAGATTGTGGAAAGAAGTGTTCAAAAATTTTTCTATTTCTCAAAAAGTTAGGATAGGTGAATGCTCAATTTGTGAAACTTTGAAGGACATGACTAAGGGAGCCACAAAAGTTATAAAAATAGAAAATTTTAAAATTCTTCTTAGAGGGCATCATGAGAGTCAAGATTTAGAAAGAAAGATGGTAGTTCATCATAGAGGTAAAGCACTTAAATATCTAGATCATTATATGTGTTTGTGATCAATTGATGGTATGGATCAAAAGAAGAAATGCTTGCCTCTTTTCTCGTGCCTTCTCAAGGATATTGGTATGAAGTCCTTGTGCAAATGTATTTGGTAGGTGCATTGGTGCAAAATGGAAATGTAAGGTCTATGATTTTCTTCACCTACTCCAACATACACAATGATCCAAACCCCACTGTGACTAAGATTCATAGAGTTTTTCAATCATAGGCACATCATCTACCACCAATTTTGTATTCGCAACTTAATAACACTACAAAAGAAAATAATAATTCTCTAGTATTCGGATATTTATCCATGCTTGTTGATAAAAAAGTGTTTCAAAAAGTTAAGGTCAATTTTCTTTTGGTTACACATACTCAAGATCACATCGATCAAATGTTCAATACTTTTTCTAAGAGATTGGCATGTCATAATGCTTTTACTCTTCCACCATTGAACATTTTAATTTCATAAGCGTATGCTCAGCTTGAAGTTCAACATCTTACAAAAATCTATGACTTCAATGAGTTTTTTCTCAATAGGTCCTAATATTAGTAGTAAAGATTTGGCACCATTGCACAATATTAGTTTCAACTATGTATTTTCTATGAGGATGATTAATGACACAAATACTTTATTTGCAAATCAATATTCATACTCTGATGGGTGGGAGACTAAGGATGGATGCATATTTTTATTGTATGTACCTAATTTTATAGTTCATGGTGCAAGGTAATTTCCATATGAAGATAAAAACAATATGGTAGAATCTAGAAACATGCTTGAGCAAAGTAAAAGGTGGATGCAGAAACTTATGTAAAAGAAGAGACAGATTGAGCATGTAAAGAAATATGTAGGCCATGAAGATGTATATTGGTGGCATAATTTTTTAATGCATCAAGAACAAATAATAAAGAATAACATTGCAAGATATTGGCCAATTGGCATTCCATTCACATGGGATTTGACCACACAAAGGTCAATGAATGTGGAGAAAGCATCTAATGCACATCCATTTCAAAGCTTAATAAACCCACTAGAAAGGAGTAGATATGTAGGTCCAAGGATGACAAAACAAGCTGCAGCACAATGGCATGGAAATTTGAAGGAAATAAATGTTGGCATGCTTATTGAAGTTCTTGCTGAGGGTCATGAACCTGCCAAACCATTTTGTATTGCAAAATCTCTAGATGTCACTAAGGATATAGAAAAATATATAATAACCTCTTTGATGGACCATTGGCATTATACTAAAAGTAGTATTGCATTTATAGGAAAGTATAGTTTTGAAATGGAATGCAATACTAACAAACGAACAAGATCAAAAAAGAAAAAGAATATTAAGAGTATTTCTACTCTTAAAATAGATGAGGTATATATTCTCATTTATGATCTTATCTTAACAAAAATAGGTCACTTGAGAAAAGCAAGCATCAATATGATGAAGAAAGAATTGCCAGATCAATGTGACATAGGTAATCAAAGAACAAGAAGATCCATGGTTGATCTTGTTCATCTCAGTATGTACTTGGATGAAGATAAAGATATTGTGGCTATGGAAGAGAAGGAGTAGAGTTCACAAAAGTCGAAAAGTGAAATAAATGTATCAGATGAAGGGGGCATAGACCTAGATGATGAACGTTCTTGCTTGATATGAAAATGTCTTATAATTTCTATTGCTTTACAAACTCTACTGGATAGTTAATTACAAAATCATTTCATGTAATATATTTGAATCCCAATTCAATTTCTCGCCCATAAATATGTTAAAATTGGTTTCAAATATATGCTTCTGTTTTAATGTCTTTTAG
Source organism: Ceratopteris richardii (assembly GCA_020310875.1). Classification (NCBI taxonomy): domain Eukaryota; kingdom Viridiplantae; phylum Streptophyta; class Polypodiopsida; order Polypodiales; family Pteridaceae; genus Ceratopteris; species Ceratopteris richardii. The sequence continues at coordinate 161,388,757 of CM035419.1, read as the reverse complement.
ATTTTTCATATAAAAATTGCAAATGGCAATATGGTATGGTTTACTTTTTAGAAAAAAAATTGATAATAATTTTGCAAAAATATCAAAAAATGTTAAGAAAACACATGTTTTATTCCATTTTAAAACCTATGTATACTATTATAAAGGGTTTTCAAACATAAGACGCATTTATTGGATTTTTTACAAGGGGATTCTCTTTATTGACATATTTTGTGTTTGCTTCAACTCACTATTATGGATGGAAATGTATCCTGGAGGATTTGAATAATTGTGATTGTGAATGATTTGCAAAAATTAACTGATCATAATGAGGCATTAATCAAGTCTTATGGATCCATTGAGATCTTCAATACAATGATTTTTATATACTTTACTAAATATCTATGATATTGATAACCTATACATGTAGTGTTATGTATGATCTCTTATTTTCTTACGAACTAAAATTTATGATTCTTCATCAAGCAGAGGAGGACCATCAAAAATAGGAGTTGATGGTAAAGTGCCTTTGAATGGTTTTAGTAAACTAATATGAAAAGACTTATGTATGTTCTAGTTAGAGGGTATATCATATCTAAATGAATTGTCATTAACCTTTTGAATAATTTGAAATGCTCCTTAATAGCATGATGTGAGTTTAACTTTAGGATGTAAAATATCTTTCAAACATCACTTAATGATACATAACCATACTAAATAATTTTCCTTAAATTCTTTTGCTAACTCTTTCTTATTAACAGTATGAGTCTAACATTCTTGAATTTTCCTAATGTGCTCGTGAACTTCGTAAAGCATAGAATTGTGAACTTAAGCAATAAAACAAGCTATTAGAATATTAATCTAAATGGGAATTGGAATCTTATTAGCATAAAAAATTTATAAAGGAGCCTGTGTGGTAGTTTTAGGGTATTGTGTTATTGTAAGCAAATTGAAGCAATGACAATTTCTTATCCCTTTTAGTTGGAACTATATAATGAATAAAAACAAATAATAATAATAATAATAATAATAGTGGTATTTTTAGATTCACCTTTCCCATTACTTTCTCGATGCAATGTAGACGTAAAATCCATGTTTGAACCAAAATGTTGAAATAATGTAGGCCAATAATGATTGCAAAAATGAACATCAAGACTAGAAAACATGACTTTTGGGAAACCATGAATTAGGAAAATACATTTAATAGAAAACTTAGGAGCCTGAGGTGAAGATAAGGCCTTTTTACATGGAATGAAATATTCATATTTACTAAACCTATCAACTATTGCCAAAATGAAGTCATTATGTGATAAAGTCATAGAAAGACTAGTGATGAAATCCATAGAATTTTGTTCCCATGGTTTTTTCAGAATGGGAAGTTCCATTAACAATCCAAATGATTTACAATAATGATGTTTGCAACATTGACATACAATGCATTGGGAAACATAATGTGCAATACCTTTTTTTCCAGATGTAACCAAACGATATTGCACATTATGAGAACTTGAGTAATAAAATCAATCATATGAATATCAATCTGAGTGAGTGTCATGGGAATTGGAAGCTTTTTAACATAAAATTTTTCGAAAGGTTCCCATGTAGTAGTTGTATGTGTTTTGTTATTATAAGCAAATTGAAGCAATGAAAATTTCCCATCCTAGTTATTTGAAACTATATAATGAATAACAACACAATAAAATAATAATAGTGATATATGTAGATTAACTTTGCCCATTAATTTCTCAATGAGATATAAAATTAAAATCTATTTTTGAACCAAGATATTGAGATAATGCAACCCAAGAATGAACATCATGATTAGAAAACATAATTTTTGGGAAACCATGATGTAGGAAAATACATTTAATAAACAACTTAGGAGCTTGAGGTGCAGATAAGGTCTTTTTACATGGAATGAAATATGAATATTTACTAAACTTACCAACTATTGTCCAAATGAAGCTATTATGTGATGAAGTCATAGAAAGACTAGTGATGAACTTAGAAATCTTTCCCCATGGTTTGTTTGAATGGGAAGTTTCATTAACAATCCATAAATCTTTACAATGATAATGTTTGACATATTGGCATACAATGCATTGGGAAACATAGTGTGTAATATCTTTTTCCATATGTCACCAAAAGAAGAAATCTTTGCAAACAGATATTGTGCTTGGTATGCCTAAGTCCCATATGAGGGGGTTCATGAATTTCCGTCATTACAAAATCAATAAAAATCCAATTAATGCATAGTTTGGGTTGAAAATACAAAAAACCATTAAAAAATGTATAATGTTCATCACTTGACCATGCAAAACTATTGAATTCATTCCATGCACATGAGAAATACAAATTGAAAGCATAAGTGGGAATCATTTCATGAAATGAATGAATATGTATGGTAAAGTTATTATTAATGAAAACACATTGTAATTGCGATAATGGAAAACCACTAAGAGCATCTACTACAATATTAGTTTTATTCCATGTATATGTTGGTGTACATGAATGCTTAGGTCATATCTAACTCCCCCATTTATTTTATGATTTCATTCTAGATCCTTCAATTTAAAATTAGTGGAAAGAATAAGCCTTGCATGAGCCGTGTAAGGATCCCTAATTTTAAGGGATAAGCTTCATATTTTTCTTTTTTGAGGGAGAAAGCCATTTAATAGATCACTTTTTAGTAGGCTTGACTAGGCTTTTTTAGGCCCAAGTAGGATCCTCTCTCTCTTCTTCAAAGGAAAGAGAGAAAGAATGGTCTAACGTTTTTTGTTGCAATTTGCATAAGGATTCATACCATCCAATTCTTTTGAAGCTAACCTATTTATTAGGTATGTGGCAATGGATACTACCTTTGCCCATAAGTAATTGGGTAGTTTCTTCTCATACAACATGGACCTTTTTTATTCTACAATGGTTCTTTTTCTGCTCCTTGTAACTCCATTTCGTTCACATTCCCCCTCCATCAAGCCTTACCCTTTTTAGATTTTTACTTTTTGATTTTCCACAAGAGCTAGATACTTCATAAAACATGAGAAAAATTCACCTTTATGCATCATATATTAAAGAATAGTCCATCTTCTACAATCATCTATAGATGAAACATACTAACTTTATCATGAGATGGACGTCTATTTTCTTGGTCCCCAAACCTCTCTGTGGAGAAGCTCCAAACAGTCTCCGTGTATGCACCCTTTATTTGTGAATGGTTTCCTGTTGAACTTGTAAATTGCATGTTGGTTTCCGATATTAGGTATTTTAAGCACACTTTTATCTTAATTCATTTGTTTGAGGGCTTTTTCTTTAACATGACGTAGTATTTTATGTGTGACCTCTAGTTTTGAGAAGATTTGGGTACCATAATTGAACATTATTATGATCTTAGTGTCTTGGAGTTTGATGATGAACAATTTACCCATTTTTTCTCCCTTGGACATCCTCTTGGAAACTTGATATAGATCCTCTATATAGGCTCCATGTTTGTGAATCTCACTTGGAAACCTTTCTCCAAAATTTGACCTACACCAATTAGATTTTTAGTTATACTTGGTACATACAAAAGTC